>OW203738.1:18617076-19102076 GCA_934045075.1 Yponomeuta sedellus
AAAATCAGCGCTGAAGGCTAGTCCATCAGCATACTGCTGAGTCAGTTGCCATTTATAGCAGCAGGGACACGCAGTGACCTTTCGTTTTTCTTTTTTGTTTTTGTTTTTTGTGAATGTCATGTTTAGTTATATGTTTTAAGTCTGTTTTGTTACTGTGGCGTGTGCACTGTTTCTATATGGAATCAATCACTAAGGTTCTCGATGTTTTCCTTACCTGTTGGCGTGTGGCATTTCTACAAAAATTCGCAGATATACGAAATAGAACAATAACATTACGTTTACATTTTACAGTGACATTCAGCAAACAGAATGTAAATTCTTTACGTTGAAATAAATAGATTTCATGTCAATAAAAACATTATATTTATAACGGCTTTATAAACTTACCAATCCGGACTTGGCCCCCGTGGTGGAGTATGGCATATACCTTCCTCGGGGAGGAGACCCGTGCCCCTCGGTGGAGACATAATGGATTGATGGTGATAACGGCTTTGGAGGCTCACCTCTCCGTGTTGGCCGTCCATAGCACGATGACGGAGTCCAGCTTATGTTTGTCGCGGAAGTCCTTGATGTCTGCGCGGATCTGAAGGTACTGCTCGTGACGCGTGCCGCGGATTAGGTTCGTAGCTCTGTCGGCCTAGGGCAGAGAAAAATTGTGAATGATAACTTCCACAGAACACAATCACTTGTCCTGAAACTACCAAACTAGGCTTTATTTAATTTTTCACTCCATCTGCTACAAATGACGTATTTCGATCCCTAAAGTTAGGGCCCAAAACAAGCTATTGCTATCCAATCAAACATGTATGGTAAGTATATGTTAATTGGATGTTATCTATGTATTTATTGTATTAAATTTATCGCCGAGTTAGCACCTATAACACAAGTCATTTAGTTGTACTTAGTATAGGGCTAACGAGTTCTGTGTAACATGTCCATGAATATTTATGTCCATGAATATTTATATTTACTAATAATAAATATAAATTCAAATTGGATTTTGAGATTGGATCCAATTTTGAATTTATATACCTACGCTGTCACGTTTTATTGAGATATCGAACCTCTCATTCACTCTTGAGGACTTGAACTATATCCTCTTACGCTCTAAACAAGCAAGAAGTTTTAAACCAGATTATGGAACTACTTTACTTTAGAGTATGTCCCAAACTCGTTGCATCGAAACTTTTTGCTTTCTTCTTGGAAATAAAAATGTGAAAAATTTGAATTTTGAAGGCCAATTTTTCAAGGCTACAATACAAATACCAAATCGTCATCATCAACAGCCATTTGACGCCCACTGCCGGACGTAGGCCACCCTCACGGTTTCACTTCTTGTGCCGTCCGCATCCAGCGACTCTCCGTCGCCGTAACCATGTATATTTATAGGATTATTCTAAATAAATTTAATTCTTACGTGGATTGATATTCAGTTCTACACGATGCGTCATGTATATTGACAAAAACTGCAGTTTCAGCGCAAAACCTTGTAAAAAAGTACTAGGTTATTGACACTAGGTTCTCAAGGGCCTTGACCTAGAAACCTATAATCATTATACAGGCCTATAAAAAGTTGCACCCCAATAGAACAGCAAAACCCACTCCACCAATCGAAATTTATTTTTCTTTCCTTAAAAGGCTATTTTTGCTGCCAACTCACTCTGTTATGACTCCAAGGAGTTTGTAAACTTCAGCGCTGAGTTTGTAAGCCGAGTGAAGTATTTTCGCGGCTCATATCACGCGACAAAACGCTTGTTTTGGTATTCTGACACGAGGTAGAGGCGTGGTATGCTTCACCTATGTGCCGACAGTACATGGAGCTTTACGGCCATGCACTCCACATAGTTACGTTACTAGAGTGACTGCAAATATGTATACTGTAAGGTTTATTTGCCTTTTCAACGTCAGTGCTGGCGACTGGGATCTAGTGTTTAGTTTTTTATTTCTAACTAGCTGTGCCCCGCGGTGTTAGCCGCGGTTTATCGATTTTCCCATTGGAATAACATATTTTCCCGCAGTAAAACGTAGCCTATTAATTCAGGGTGTCAGCTAACTCCATACCAAATTATATTAAAATCGCTCCACCCGTTTAGATGTAAAAATGTAACAAACATACACACTCACAACTTTTGCCTTTATAATATTAGTGCGAGTGTGATGCGATGTAATGAAAAATTAACATATCACAGGAAAGAAAAGGTACTCATACCACTCATAGGTACATAATAGAAAACCAACAATTCACATAAATACGAGATAGAGATCGCAAACACATAGCGTACATCCTTACGTGTTACGTTTTTACCAGGAAAGCGTGTTTTATAAACAACTATTGTGGACATGCCAATTAATGACGCATATAAATGCAATCGATTGGATGCAAAGAAACGTCAGTCAAAAATCACATACATTTTCTTATTAATTCCCCCATAGTTACAACATGCCATCGATTTTTATTTCCTCCATAGTTACAACATGCCATATTTTGAACGCAAACCGAAAGATACTTTATACTCTATAAAATAAAGTTCCATTTACATTATCATTCATATTGCAATTGTAGCCTTCACGATACGTGCATACAATCAGCATAATTGTACGCGTGCACGTACAAAATTCGCGCTTATACTGCACGATATAAAAACTTTATTCGGTTGTTACACACGACGCGTTAAATGACATTGGCAGGGCTTTCAAGGAAACACATTACGTCATTCCCCGTGTAATTCCGCGAATCGTAGAGTATTCCCGTAAAAAAAAATCGACGAAACATTGATCTAATAAAATCGTAAGAACTACACTTCATTAGCTTAAGCCCCGGTTTCTGGTACACTAACAAGCCGTTAATCAACTTAACAGCAGTCAGTTGGCCAGAGTGCATACAGAAAAACAATTTGACAGCTGTTAACAGTACATCAACAGATAGATAGAATATTCTTTATTTTATACAGAAATGACAGTAACAGAAATTATGTAAAAAATACAGTACAAATGGCGGCCTTATTACTAAAAGCAATTTCTTCCAGGCAACCATAGACGGAGACAAGAAAGAAATTAGAGACGGATAGTCGGTGCAATCCAGAAATATGGAAATTAGGAATTCAACGAAATTTATATAAACTTACTTAAACCACATATATACATATATAATTAAATGAATAAATAGTTAAGATATACATACATACTAATAAATAAATTATATCAGTATCGGAAGAGGAAATAATATAATATGCCTACATAATATTTAATACAGATTGTAAGCGTACGAGAAACTGGGAGTTAGTATCTCCCTCAACGAACAATTTTCATACCAATTTAGTTTAGTTTTTATTTACAAACGACTGCCGGATTGAAATAAAACTTTGCCAATACGTTTTCATAGAAATTATTCTCAAGGCTGCAACTTCTTTTTGACAAGTTTATGTACAATTATATGCACGATCAAAACCTCGATTTGTGTCCTTTAAACGTATTGGCAAAGTTTCATTTATATCCAGCATGCCGTTCGTAAAAACCAAACTACGTTTGTATGGGAATTGCTCGTTGAGAAGCGACCTTAATTCCTGATTCACTTACTAGATTATTTATGTGAAGAGTTCGGATTTAACCTCTACCCTTCTTTATGAAACTTTTAACCTGTGAAAGTACTATAAAACATTTCTAAGGCCCAATAAACAAAAATTTTAGTACGAAAAAATAATAAAAATCGCCCATTATCGAGTCGTGACGTTGGCACCTGGAAAAGATCAATAGACCAAGAGGCCAAGTCGGTCGGCGCTAGATGGCCCAAATTGGAAGCTGCCGCGAACCACGGTCAGAAGCGGAACTCTGTAGTTGAGGCCCTATGCTCCCCTAGAAGTTAAAGGACAAGAAAACTTTGGCAGTATTGGTCGACATTCGTGGTCATTTCAACAATAGCTTAGATCAAATCTCTCTCTTGAGCACTCGTGGCCTAAGCGAACCGAGTGATTGGAATCAAGCAATTGCAGGTGCAGGATGGGTGAGCGTCCCGTGGCTACCGCTAGTGGCATCTTTCGAGCGCTTCCGTGCTTCGCAAGGCACGTTAAGCGGTTGGTGTCGGCTGTCATGTAATGGCAGTCGTTAAGCCATGTCAAAAGACTTTTGGGCGGCTTGATAACTTCTGACAGTAAGGCCCGCCACTGTCTTAGAATCGTCCAACAACCCGGAAGTGCCCCCCGTGGTGGAGAATGACCTAACCTTCTTGCGATGCAAGAAGAGACCCGTGCCCCAGCGGTGGGGACATACAATGGTTGATGACGAATCTCTCTCCATGTATCAAGGCTCATCGATCGTAAAGGTTCCCAGTTCTAAGGCCTGGTGGAGTTACCTGATTGGCAGCGATGAAGTCTGGATCGTAGATGCTAGGCCGGGGCCGCATGGCTGACATTTCCTTGCGCAGTTTCTGCTGCAGGTCGAATTCCAGAACCTTCGCTCGCGCCATCGCCTCCGCCAGGTTCATGGGGCTGATGTCCCACCCGTCTATCACTGTTGGAGAAGGGAGAGGCTGTCATTGGGATGTATCGTAGAAAATGCAAATACAATACACATATAGTATTTTGTAAGGTTAACACGAGCACTAGAGAGAGAGAGACATTTATTTGCAGCCACAAAGATACAATACACATAACATAACACATTGTAACACGATATTATAATAATACAGTCAAATAAGAAAAGAAAGAACAAAGAAAAATATAATAAAACAAAGAATACGATTTAAAACAAACATTTACAATTTAGAAGGGCATTGACTAGACATAATAAAAACAGTTTTTATACGGATTTCACTCGTTTATTTTACATTTTTTACAATTTTCCGACGTTTCGGCACTTATGCACATATGTTTGTTTTCTGAATGTACAAATCAAGTGCAGCATATAGTTACAAATGGTAGATTTGAAAAAAGAATGGACAGAAGACTGGAGTCTACACTAGATCAGTGATCTGTATTTTAGGTTTTCAGGCCTCCCAGCGTGGGGATTATGGGCATTACCCCCCAATGTTGGCACAACCTTGTGCTATGGCACTCATTAGGAGAGGGCTATGTCCATCAGTGGACTAATATAGCCTGAAGAAGAAGAAGGCCTCCCAGAGAAAATTTAATAAATATTGTGCTAAATTTGTATGCCAATGATAGTCTCAAATACTCTCAAATAAACTATTTGTATTGTATGAAATAAGGATCGTGAGTAATGGAAAAGCGGGTTTCTTCATACCGAAGGGGATCCCCAGCAAAAGCGTATTTAGCAATAACTTGAGCGAATAATTATTTTGTACTTGCGGTCCCGGCGAACTTCGTACCACAGGATCGGTTCATACGATTCTTGTTACCACGGCAACGCAATAAACAAATATCTTAGAAATTGGCTCGAAAAATGGTTAAGGTAACAATTAAATATTATCCCTCTTAGCGATAAGACCGCCAATTGTATAACATTACTTAGATTTAAGAATCATGGTTGTAATATTTTTCTGGTTGTGCAATAAAGTGTTCTCTATCTATCTATTTACCTATTATCCCACGGCAACGCATCACCGGAATATTAAGTATCCTACATATCAATTCAGATCGTTCTCTATCTGTATGCCAAGTTTCACGTCCGTTCAACTCCGTTCAGCGGTTATTGCGTGATTGAGTAACAAACATCCAAACACCTTCACAAACTTTCATATATCTATAATATAAAAATTAATCGCTGAATGTGTTGGTAAGCGCAAATCTCGAGAGCACCTGAACCGAATTCGCTAATTCTTTTTTTAGAATATTCCTCAAAGTACGGGGATGGTTCTTACGGAGAGAAAAATAAAAAAAAAATAAAGAATCGACTGTTAGGCGGTACGAAGTTCGCCAGGTCAGCTAGTTTATAATAAAACTAGCTGTGCCCCGCGGTTTATCGATTTTTCCATGGGAATAAGATATTTTCCCGCAGGAAAACGTAGCCTATGTGTTAATCCAGGGTGTCAGCTAACTGCACGCCAAATTTGATTAAAATCGCTCCAGCCGTTTAGACGTGAAGACGTAACCAACATACACACTCACAAACTATCGCCTTTATAATACTAGTGTCTTGTGATAAGTAGGATATTAAAAGTGTGAACGTGCCACTCACCCAAGATATCAGGATGCACCATGGGTAGCAACTGCGACATCGGCAAGTTGACATCTTGGCCGTCGGCGTCCATGCCGAGACGCACCGTCGACGCCTGAGTTATGGACCCGAACCTGATGAACAGGGCAATGTATAGACAGACGGTGGCATTTACTTTATTTGGCACACCAACAACATACACACATACAGACCATAGTACAAAAGAGATAAATTATTGGCATGGATAGCCAGAGGTCGCGGGGTCGAATCCCGGCATGGGTGGAATTTTTAGCTTCTCAGTAGGTTTTTAAAATTACGTGTATATATAAAAACACTCGATAAAGATAAAATAAGAATATTCTTTATTGTACACCAGGAAAAAAACAATCAAAAAAATATTACAAAGATACAGTATACTTGGCGGCCTTATAGCTGAGAGCAATTTCTTCCAGACAACCTACAATGGAGAGTTGCTGAAGGAAAAGTGAGACGGGTAGTTGGTGCAAATATGAACATTGATATACATACTTATACTTAAAAATAATATACTTACATAAACCATAACATATGTATAATATACATATAGCAATTTATTATAAACATACACAAAGTTACATTATTTACAATAAAGTTCTACAAGAGGATAAAAAAAGACATACCTACTTTAAGAAAAACAATAAGAAAATCAAATAAAAAAATAAAAATGAATTAAGAGTGATAGATACAAATCATAAACCTATTTTTTAAAGATAGCTGGAGAAGAAGAATAAATCATCTAAGGGAACCTAAACTTCGTCAATTATTTAATATGTTAACTATCTTTGCTGACACAAATAATTTGGTATTTTAAGAAACAAAACATCATTAGGAAACCTGAGTGTCTGCGGTGCTTCAAATTGCCAATCGGCGGTGGGCAGCGTGGTAAATAAGAATATTTTATTGAACAAAGAATACAAAAAATAGGGCTAAGTTACATAGGACTGATACGGTCAATAGCACAAAAACATATGGCATCTGCTACTGAGCTAGGCTTATTGCCTGTATTACAGTAAACAGCGCCTCATCCCAAAAGGTATGGTAATTATTTAGAGGGCGTGTTCGTACATCAATATGTAATATTATTCCAAAGATGTGATATTATGGTCTTATCTTTAAAACCTTTAAAAATTTAAATTAAAATTTTAGAATTCTTTTACTCTTAACATTTTATTAATCATCAATAATAAACCTATAATCTCTCTTTCTGAGAGAAGACCTATGCCCTGTAGAATACGCAACAAAAAAAATAACATTCCTCACCAATTAGCATCCATTTGACCATGCTTGTTGTTCCAGGATAGCTGCCGTTTATTGGCGAGCACGGCAGCAGTAAAGGTGGACCCGTTGTTGCCGCCCCAGCCCACAAGCATCACTCCCAGCTTGCTTGGCTTGCGGCCCGTACGGATGGTCAGGGATGTTGTGTAGGGACGGGCCTGCGTGAACGGTTGGGTTAATTAAATCAATAGTTAACTGAGCAAGCCAGGATACTGGCAATAACATAACATTCTCCATTCCAACTCGCCCATGGTTTTTCAAATTTCGTGACGCTAGCAGAAGAGTCACCTCGACAATATGTCGACTCCGATTGGGGCATGCCTCAACGCCTGTTTTTTTGGCTAAGATCCGGGTCAGGGACCATTCCTTGTGCAAATGCGGTCTGGCCGAGGGAACTGCAGATCATATATTTTTCGATTGTGCAAAACGTAGTTCCTCTTTGTACAGTTATCTTCCAGAGGATCTTCCCCGTCCCGCGAACCTCCGCAGAGTACTACCATTGGTTTTCTCTTCATTCGCTTAAGTTCTATGTTCATATGTAGAAATTAACAAAATTAGTCTGTAGTCTTGTGTGATTGTACCGACTAACACCATTAAAATGTATATATTGTGTTTGTCTTTTGTTACAGGTAAAAAGCTCGACTGAGTTATAATAATAGTTATATTAAAAAAAAAAACTTGTATTGTTATTCCAAGAGGTGCTACTTTTTCGTAACTCAGACGTTGGCAGACTCCTTAGGGAAGCCATTATTACAAAATTGAATTGAAACATAACATTTACATACAAGCACATACATTGCTTCTGGCCCCACACTAGGATAGCCTGTGTCGCGGGAACCAGAAACAACAACATCACAAACATGTAAACATCCAAGACCTGGGCTTTTTTTTTTTGTCCCCGGCCGGGATTCAAACACACTCTTGAATGGTAGGCAGACGCGCTACCGCTACGCCACAGAGGTCGTCAATGAACAAAGGAGTGTTTTAGTGGAATCATGTTTTCCTAAATAAGGCCCGAAGTTTTTAAATGCTTAAGAGGTATAGTATGTGAACAGTATAGTACAGAATCCTCGCCATTGACTTTTATAATGTACGCATTGTGCCATAGGATAAATTCTTTTCTTTGTAATATTTTAAATGTAATAAATACAGGGTGTGGGGTGAGGAATGGACAGTCAGAAAACTTTTTGTTCAGCATCAATGATTAAATCACTTACAATTAGAAAAGTTTTCTATTTTTTTATTTCTAATACTAATGTACCACATCCGGTTTCAAGATAAAGGAAAAATAATATATAAATAATGAGAATATGAATAATATAAACCTATTTAAAGGCAAAAAAATCCACCCATATCCTTAGCACGGGTTAGTGCAACAAAACAATAAAATAATGAGAATTTAAAACTTTTTTGCTAAATAATTTTTAAATCATTATACTCAAATAACGGTACAACCTCTTTATGCCATTTTTTATTTCATTAATAAAAAAATTGTGTTAACAGGTTTGCACCGTTACAGTGGTGTTCTGTCATGCTCTTTACTGAGAAATTTGTAGAGGCAGCTCTACAGTTAAGTATTATTTCAGCAACATTCTCAACTTAGAAACTCACCCATAAATATCTCTCCCACCTGGGCTTAGCCACTTTTTAGTTAGTAGACGGCATAATTATAAATTTGATTTTATACAGAAACATCCCAAGGCACATTATGTAACTCGCAAGATAGAAGCTCTTTAATGTATTAGACTGTTCTGTTCCCTTTGTATTTTATTTACATTTGTTAACTCATTCACATTAATTATGTCTATAAAGTGCGCTTTTCTCGTAACAAGGTCGAATTGTGGTACAAAATTCTCTTATTTTACAAATACATCTTTACACACTCAATCTGAATATATTCAATTTCCTAATGGAATTAACCAGCCGATGTTGACAAACTGCAAAATTACAAGACGAAGCTAATACCATAGCTAGACAACATGCCTTACAAAGTCATATTAATAATGTAACAGCACCAGAAGAGGACTAACCAATGGTACAATATAATTATAGTAATATAATTTTACATTCCTAAGAATATAACTTTAATCTTCTAAACCATAATACACTAAAAAGAAAGCCAGAAATATCATCATCTCTACAACATATTCATCATTCTGCACACAGTGGTTGTAAAATAGTATTATTAAATTCATATTTTTATTAGAATTGCTGATCACTGTAACTATATTTGAACCCATGGAAACACTGGCCTAGCAATTTGGGTTTCATATTAGCTTAGTATGAAATTTATTTATTTTGGATTGCAATATAGATTGTGCAACGTCAGACTAACTACGTAGCAAAAGTGCATTCTGCGGCGCAACTTCGCAAAAGCCGGGTTTCTAGCTAGTTCGAAAATCAATACTCGGGTTGCGACCGGCCGGCGTGAACCGCTGATCTTACAAGCATTCACAACTTACCAAAATCTCGGTGTCAGTCTTTGTAACCAAAGCCTCTTCGTATTCGTAGTCCGCATAGATGAAATCGTCAGTATATTTCACTTTTGGACTGGATACAACTAAGTTAGCGGCTTTTTCCATCGCGACAATTGCTGTTGTCAGCAATTTGTCGACTATAAAACCCAGGTATTCGGATCAAATGGGCAGTTGCAGTATTACCAAGGCAGAAAATCCTCTCTAACTTTTGATTTGATAACTTTTCCAGTTAGAATTACTCGATAATTATTTCTGCTACCACAAAACTTATAACGCGCGTGCAACCACTCCAAGCATTCGACGATGAATGAATGAAATGGATGGATTGAATTGAATGAACTTGAACGAATACGCGTCAAATTCCAACGTCAGTGACTGTGGTGCGATTTTTGGTTACTTACCCAGTATGTGAACGAATGAATTGTTTGACACCACGCACACGATCAATAAAATCCATATTACTTTATAATCTGTGATAGAATCTATTCAGACTATTCACATGACGGCATTATATTAATTTTATTTATACACGATGGAAGATCTCACCATCCGTGATCTCGCCCAAATTTAATATAGATTTCGAGTCCGAAAGTTCATACTGCCAGCGGCCGGCCACACAGAAGAGACGAACGACAGGGGCGCAGAAAAGACATGTCACCCAATTCACTTTTAGACAAAATGTAAAAGGGTCGAAACGATCTCCACACAAAAACGGCGTCCTTTCTGTGGGCTGTCCCTTCATTTCGGTACATTTTGTATGAAAGTAAATGTAATTAGAACATGTAATTGTCTGTTCCACGCCCTCCGTCCCTTCTGTTTGGTCGCTGCCTAATACGTTTTGATAGAGTCGACGATATGTATCTAGGTACTATAGATTTAGATACATTTTTGTTACTTTTCTATTAATTCATTTTATTTTGTACACACACTACCTTAATGTACACAACGCGCATGCACACCACAGATGACTAAAATCTCACACACTGAAAACAATCATGATAGCACACAGACACACGACACGCACACATTCCGTTCGTATACACAAACCACAGAACATAAAAAAAGAGTAGAAGTAGTGACATGACACATTAGTAAGAAAACCAGTGTAACCAAACTGATACACATAAACCAAACGCACACTACGAATGCCAAGCTGCCATTGGTAAATAAAGTCAATGCCGAAAAGGTGTACATCATAAAAGTTTCGAGTAAAATATGCACCTTTTCAGAATATTAACAATGATCAAAGTCAAATGACAGTGATGAAATAAGGGTTGGCATTTTTTAGTAACGCTACTCTACACTAGATGGAACTACCGCCGCGTCGGACCGAAAAGAACTTTTACCTAGTAAGACATAAAGTTCAAAATTGAAAAACAAGTACATTCTCAGTTTGGGATGGGACAATGCGAGTTCTAGTTTGTCGATTGGGAGAACCTATCGACAAATTATACAAACAGTTTAACACATTAACGGCTGAATACGAATACTGATACTCAGAAGTATTTTTGGCAATTTCTTTTTTGCCTGCGGGTTGACTGGTAGAAAATGCATCTTTTTTACATTATCTTTTGTGCAATGAAGAAATAATACTAATAGGCTGGATACATATACAAATAAACAATGTGGTAGATTTCATAATATTTTAAAATAATATCTCTTATTAAAACTAGCTTTAACCCACTGCTTCGCCGGCGTTAGAAATTATAATTAAAAAAAAAATACTTTGTCTATCTATACGCCATGTTTCATAAGTAATACTAATTGATGATGGTACTAATATAATTTCATTTATACGCAAGAGTCTAACCTGAAAGTGAAGCACATTTTTTCTGGTATTGCTGCATCACATAAGTGCCATCTTCCGCCTTTTTAGTTATCATGAAGTGTATGAAAATGCTCTGAATATATTGTGCTCCTCTTCATTGGGAAGCAATTTTGCCTCTTATCGCTGCCATCCATTTTAATTTCGTATCCGGTTTACTTAGGAAAACTAAACGAAAACTCACTTCCAAATTGTTTTGATTCCGAGAGGGTTGTTTTATCATTGCCTCGGTTTGCTGTTGTCAAAGGGGTTGAAGTATTAAGGGTAAATAGCAGAATAATAAAAAACCATAAATCAAACATAACAAAACAAAAATCTGATGCTCGCCAAGAGAACAACCACTCGAACAGGTAAACAATATAATAAGTAATTTACTTAATGTTTTGAACTGAAGTAAAAAAAAACATATGAGTCGTGTTCGATAACCTCACTTTACATCTCGGTTGGAATATTTAAAAATGTAAGATTAAAATTACTTTGATAGTATCTTAAATATTGCAGTCCCTGATAAACTGGTGAAGAGAAACTATATCGCGATCTAGCTGTGCTCATTTCTTGTATGTGCTCATGTCATGTCTTGTATGAAAGTAATGTATGAGCTCCAATGACAGTTTTTACATGCACAACCACCAGCCGGTGACCGGAGCTCATACATTACTACTTTACCCGGCCCGGCGACCGGACGGCTACCGGGTGCATATGAAAAGGCACTTAGGAAGCAGATATAAAATAACAATAATTATTTTACCTACTAAGACGAATTGGAATTTACAATACCTAAGTACCGTTAAGTATGTATGACTAGTAAGTCATAGACAATTAATTATCGATAGATTTTTATCATGTGTGCCCCCATCCGTAATTGAGTAGAATTAAAATTTTGACAGAAATTTCTAGAGAATGTACACTTTCTTCGATGAAAATTCAACTTTAGTAACCAGTCAATAAAGGTGGTTTCACTTTCTCATTTTCGGATTGGTTTCCGTGTTCATGTCATTACAAATTTAATTAAAAATCCAATGAAATACGTCTTGCAGATGAAATGTTACGCCATGATTGGTATATTTTGGTGCCCAACTTTTATTTTTACTCTCTAACACAGCATAACAAGGCAGGTTAACAAAGTTTTCACCATTTTTTCTTTACTAGAAGCGCACGGCAACTGAAGTCAACAAAACTGTCACCGACTACGCATAGGCAATACATTGCTAATGTGAGGCACGCGGGCACCGCCCACTTACGACTTCTACTCTTTTTTTATGTTCTGTGACACAAACAATACAATAAAATTCATTTCGAGGAAGAGGCCGGGATGGGTGGAGTTTTTTATGTATTTCTTTTAGAAAAACAAAAGAATTTAGACGCACAAAAACAGATCTGCATTTATTTAACCACATTTAAAAGTTATTTGGAGCAAATGACTTTTTATGAAAAAACTACGATATTACTATGTTCATTCTACCTAGCAAATTGCTTTATATATCATAGGAATTTCAATATAAATTCCGTTAAAACAGTATAAACGCTCTACTAGATCGAAACAACATTTTATAATTTAGAACTTGTGTATGGAATAATTTACTGTCTAATAAAGCATGCGGGGGGCGAGGCGCCGCGCCGCGCTCTCATATTCCGTATATTGATTGTGTGCGAGGGGGGAGAGGGGGCCGCGGCGTGCCCCACTCTGTTATTTTACGACACGGCTTTCCGTGTAACATAATTCTATGTTTAATTTTGTGAAATGTCCCGACGTTATTTGTAAAAATTCACAAAAATACAAGTGAAATCCCAAGGTAAGCCAGTGACGCCGGTTATTGAATATAAACATGTTCATTCCGCAGTGATTTTACATCGAAATTTTAGTTCTAAAATACAGTCGGCGGTGGGTACATACCTATAATAAAATACACTGTCATACCGCGTACGTATAGTGTTTTTTTACGGGCATCGTTCTATAATTAGCTTGTAATAATTATAATTTTATGTGGCGGTCGATGCTGAAGTCGTTTTCTAGCGGTGTATTGTTTTTAGTGTAATAATATTGTAACCTGTGGTCGCAGATGCAGGGGTTAGTTAGTGACAAGACGTTCCACTTGAAATGGAACAATCACCTGCAAAACCTGAGCCAGCTCTTCACGACAATTTACTCGTCGTCGGCGCTGGCTGACGTGACTCTGTCATGCCGAGACGGAACTCTGAAAGCCCACAAGCTGGTTCTCTCAGCATGCAGCCCCTACTTCGAACAGATCTTCAGGTAACTTTTTTCATACAGTTACTCTTTATTATATTCAGGGTAGTTTGGTGTATTATTTTATGTAAAGTTTTCTGTTATGAAAAGGACGACATATGCATGACTGCTGAGCTCAAATTAGCACACAAAGTGAATCAGTAATTATGTTCAGATATAAATAATTGAGGTGAATTAACATTGAATTTATCAAAATACTTTATCTTGGCCTCATAAATTAAAATTGTAGATCAAAATAAAAGTATTGGGTAACATGTCTCCTCAATCAAATTAAATAGTTTATCTCTGTGATAGTGGGAGCAAATTATGATTAAAATAGAATGTATAGCTTATAGTTACCTAGTTGCCCACCAAAAAATTATCACTGTAGAAACAGAAACAACTGAAAACTGCACTACCTATCTAGCCTAAATAATTATGTGCATTAATCTCTCAAGGTGACATATCTACACAATTCTCATAAATTAAGAATCATTCAAGTATTGAATCATTATGACTGCATTATAACTGGATCAACTTATAAACTCTTTTCGGAAGTGTCCGACCAGGTGGTAATTCAATAATGTGTAATACTTACGAAAGTTTTAGTTCAAAATCATTTATATAATTGAAGAAATTTCTTCTGCTAGTCAAAGTTCTTCCCAGATTACACTGATTGGGGCCAAACAAGCCTAACAGTGTCAATATAGAGTTATATTCTAGTGCAAGTTACTAATGTTTACATATTTCCACATACCAGACACTTTCCTCATACGAAACAACAGGCACATTAGACCTATTCCAGGAGCGAGCAGACAGGTTAAAGCTCTAACTTAATCCACAGGGACAACCCATGCAAACATCCCGTGGTGATCCTCAAGGGGATCCCGTTCTCCGAGATCAACTTGCTTGTGGAGTTCATGTACAAAGGTTCAGTGGACGTCCAGGAATTGGACCTGCAGTCCTTGATGCACACCGCATCGGAACTCGAAATCCGAGGCCTGGCCTACGAGGCAAGGGATAATGCTGCCCAGATGTTGAATGTGAACCTGAATGAGTACCCAACATATCCGGCTACTTCCATGTCGGTTCCTCCACAATCGTCGCCCTATCCACAAGCAAGGACTGACGTTGAGCGACTGAAGCAGGTGAGATAATATTTTTTATCTTGGATAGTAAATTATTTTCTTCTTAATAGAGCAGTCTTGAGTTGAGCTGGTGATGATTTCCATAATTTCCATGTTCATATAATGCAAAATACTCATTACATTTACTCAAGGTCAAGGACATTCGATGGCTTGAGCGTGTTGAAGTAGGCAATAGACTTTTGGTAGACTGTAGTGTTGTGGTGTAACTTCTTCTTTATATGTCTAGCAGAATCTACTTCCACTTTAATGCGGCTACTTTAAAGCTCTTGATGGTTCATTTAGGTTTTTACTTACACCTTCACTCTCTCTCTGAGAAAAGGCCTATTTCCTACAGGCTACATTGAAAAATACGTTCTTAATATTCATACCCGTGTTGATAGAATCCAGGATTACATTTAAACAGTACAGTGCAGTTGACTGCAGATTGATGTTAAATTTTTGGAAATTAAAAGTCTTGACATCGTGTATGAGAAGAACTTAGAAAAAAAAAAATCCCTTTATGATATCTAGTTGTTACAGAGTGTGCAAATTATCTAGTTGTTACATGTAGTACTCTCATGTAAGGTTGATGTGCTTACTTACTATTTTTGGCATCTATTCAAAGTCTCAAGGACAAGCATATACTTAGCCTCCCTTTTAGAGTATGTCTGGGCCAAACTAGGCTCAGCCTGATTAAATCTTCCACAGGTTGTGACATGGTTGGCTGCAAGTTTGCAAGAAAATTGCTTACTTCCTTAAGTTAAGCAGGTTATTGACCTCCAAGTTTTTCTCATCTTTTGTTGTCTAGTTTCCGTATTAGGGTAATGTAATGGGGTTCTTACGGGTTGATTGTTTTTAGATGGTGTAGGCTTGCACAGCACCTATACCATCGTGACAGCTTAGTCGTCTCAAATGTCCCAGGGACCGAGTGGTCCCTACACCCATCTAGTGTGAGTGAAGGTGCCACTGGATGCTGTATAAATCATTTCATTACATAGATGCATGAAAGAAGACCAATGTTTTTATGGATTGATAATTTTTGTAGAAAAAAAAATTTCAAAGGCTTCTATAATAAATGTTTGTTTTTCTTCTTGCGTCTTTTACAGGCGATTTAAGCAGTGTCTTAGAGTTTGACTGCGAGTGACAGTTTTGAGTGACTAAAAAGTCAAATCGACAGGGCCTACTGCATGTAGGACATGTAAATGATGTAAATATGGGCTACTGTAAACATGAGGGAGGCATAATTATGTCCTGTAGTGGTCGTCAAATGACTGATGATTGTAACATGGTATTAATAAATTTTATTTTGTTTTTATAAGATATGAGGGAGGAGAGGTCCTAATAAGTCTTACTTTCGAACTATTTTTTTATGTCTTTTGTTGAAATAAATTTGTGTTATGTAGGAGGGGAGGAGATATCAGAAAGTGATCAAAATAGTCTTATTTTATTTTATTGACAAGCAAAAGGCACAGATATGTACTAAATGTTGCACGTAAAATTGTTTATGTGTGTAGTTGACTCACTAAATAGCTAACAGTACTTATTCTTAGATCAGTTAGGATTTTTACGTTATCTCGTAATAAGTCATCCCTGAGGTAAGCTGATAAGAAAGCATAAGCTTGATTCTCTTATTAAAATCACTATAAGTACATTCTTTGACCTAGAAACTAGGGTTTCCTGCTAAAGGTTTCAATGAGAAACCTTTCACGCGGAAAAGTACCTTGTTGTTGAAGTAATAAGGTTGTGTGTCGTGGGCTGAATTTTAATGAGACGATGCTGCCTCGAATTATTTTCGGAGAAACGTGGCGTCATTAAAACAGATTAAAAGAAAAAAAATGCTTGGCCATAAAGTTTTTATATGATATTTTTTCGCAATTAAAAATACTGAGAGGTGACATTGCAATGTGCTGATATAAAAAATAAACAATATTATGTGTCCTATCTACGTAAAGCCAGAGATCTGGGCAACCTTGCAGTAGCTCTTGTGGTGGGGTGTATAAGAGCTAGTTTGGTGCAAAATATGTCATCTCAGACTCAAGAGTATCGCGCATCGTACACGGGGGCAAACAATATTGTTTTCTTGTAATACGATTTTCTTTCGTTGATACTACTTGGCTGTTATTGAAGAGAGGTTTACTCATGATTTCCTATATTGTTTAACAGCCGGGGCTGTTTTAAAGCAATTAGTGAATGAACGTTCGAAAGCACTTACAAAAAGTATTAGTCACCGTTTCAACATGGTGAACTAATGTTTAGAATTAGTACTTTTTATTATTTTTTTTGCGGGGCGATGATGCAATGTTTTTCATATCACAGAGTTATTATACGATTTTTGCGTAGCCATTGCAGGTTTTTCCGAGAATTAATTGTGTAATGTACCTAAACTGCTGTACAAAAAATATCTAACGTCTCGGGTATGCTCGCAAACAGTTTATCCACAAAATAAACACAATTACTTACTTATCAAATTTTATAACGGACATAATTATTTGGCGGACGTGCTTAGGTCTATAATCGTACTTTATCAGGAATAATAAGAAAAAAATATTTTAAAATAATAAGCGGAGATAAACAGAGATAATTTTGCCTTAAAAATATAATAATTATCACAACGATACGGTATTGTATAGTGTACTACAGTCTGCCACGTTGCAAAGTATACACAAATTTACTACACCTATCCTATCGTATGTACGTAAGAGCGAAAATCGAGCTACAGTGTACGTATGTTACCTTTCAAGTACTTGACAGTATCTCGATTTTTAAGTACCGTTTACTTCGATTCTTGTTTGTATGACATATCCATATCGGCGCACACCTGAATATGTTTTTAAAATAAAATATTTCAACACGAACGCGACTAAAGTATGATCTGCTATGATATGACTCATATTAATTGCCATTATTGTTTGAAGTTTCTTTATTGCTACCTACATAAGCGGCCTTAGGTACTAATTGTCATTACATGAGGCGGTTCTACTTTCACTCTAAAGAAGGAAAAATAAGTTGCGTACACTGTTGTGGTGTTTTAACTACCTAGATGGAGTCCAAAATGTTCCGCTACTTCATAAAAAATAGGTTGCATTATTTACGTATTTGGAAAGTTGTATCGTAGTTTGCTATGGGTCGTTGGTACGGTACTGAATGTAGGGCCGTACGTAGTACTAAAGAACTAAATAGCCCTGCTTTATTTTCGCAGTCGGGTAAAAAAAACTTGTCTGTGTGTCTAGTTGTATTGGTTGACTAATTAACTGCTATCTGTTGGCATGATGGGAACAAACAATAGTTGATTTACAACTTTAGTATTAGCTGATATTATAAGCCTTTAAGGCTAACCTAAGCCTATACCTTTAGAGGTCCTACTGTTATAAAGCCCGCCGTTCTCTCTGACAGAGAAATATGGGATTGGTAGACACAATATATTCCCTTCTTATACTATTAACAGACGATCGAACTTGGTACGGGCCGAACAGCGCTCCATACCATATCCGTTCGTCTATAATGCTGTCTACCGAACATAATCAGTGTGCTATTTCGTGTTCGCTCGGTCCGATTTTACGCCCAATCCGCTGTCCGGCCCTTACCAAGTTCGATCGTCTGTTACAAATTCACGAATGTACGTAACTTAGAAACATTATAGTAAAGGCTTCTAGGCTCGAACCAGCACATTTCACAGCTAAAGCAACTATAACTATTCTATACACGGCACTACCACTTCGCCATGATCTATTAGCGAAGGACCATTCTTCGAGGATAAGTTATCGATTCATTCGAATCGTCCTAACATAACGAATAATAACAATCTACAAATAATAATTTACTAAAATTGTGCGCCGCGCCAATGCCGCGTACTGCAATTGAAATTACCATGCACGCGATAGAAGTTGAATGAACGGTGTCAATTAATATTAGGTAAAATTTATGTATGTACATAATAAATCAACCTCACTAAATTATTATAACAAATAATGTGATTAGTTTGATTATAAATAATCGATTATAATGTAGTATGCGGAACGCAACGCAAGCGCAGCCCGAACGTCACCGCTATTATCGTTGCTTATTCGGAATGTTCGATTGTTTTAGTTAGTATAGAAAAGGCCTTGCCTGAAAATCGGCAACTAGTTGCATATTGGTGTACATTAGTTACAAGCCGAGGCACAGACCTTTTTGTCTTCATTTGTTATTTATAAGCTGTTAAATAATAGTCTCTTTAAACTGTCATTAATGCCTCTAGTATAAGTGATTGTTGTGTCTTATTTCGCTTGAAGACAAATAAATATATTCTATTCTATTCTATTCTATAGCCAATCGCTACAGTATATAGCCATGTTTAGAACAGATTATATTCAAAATTTTCGTCTGAGAGCGTTGGCACATCATCAGCTGCACCTACCTGTTACCCCATCATTAGGGACCTATGACTCCCAAAACAGACTTCCATAACAGCCGACTTAGCGCCTCCAGTTCAAGCGCACCCATATGTGTCCCGGTTAGTTAGACCTGAGATTTCAGCACTTATAGCCTCATAGATGGGCCATTGTACGTAGCAAGCGCTGGGGTGTGTTAACCTCAGACACTAGGGTTTCCTGAAAGTTAACTCACCCCTTCTGCCCCCAGATCCACCTCTACCAGCAGTCCATGATGCGGGCCGAGCAGATGAAGAACCGGCGGCGCCCAGACGAGGCCGGCACCCACACTGTGGTCAATAACATCCTCGCGGCAGCCGCGCGGGAAATGGAAGAAGCCAGGCACGCCAATGCCAGAGGCGACCGGGTCGTTGCCAGCATTCAGACTGAGAGACACCCGGATACCAGCATTGGTGAGTTCATATTTGTTTAGAAATCAGGAAAAATACATTTCGAAAGAGTCAGACGTTAGATACGATAATGTCAGAGCAACCACAGTTAGAAATGCGCTGACTCTGTCAGAAATACTAGCACAATATCCTCGCGGCAGCCGCGCGGGAGATGGCAGAAGCCAGGCACGTTAATGCCAGAGCGACCGGGTCGTTCCCAGCATTAAGACCAAGAACATTTTACCCAATGGACACGACATTGTTGACGTTTTCCTAGTTTCCCCGCGGGCCACTTACCTTGATAACATAATGGTTCGTATTTTGTTAAAAAAATCGTGTTAAAACATCCTTGATTCAGACTGAGAGACATCTTTATACCAGCATAGGCGAGTCCATTTTGCTTAGAAATAAGAAGTAGGAAGAGCCAGACGTTAGATACGATAATGTCAGAGCAGCCACAGTTTATTTATTTTATTTCTTCAAGTTTACATTACAGGCTTACGCCTTATGCGATAGATAAAACAACAATTTCAAAGAGTGTATGTTAATTAAAACTTAACATGTGATATTTTATATTATTCTTAATGCACTAATCCGTGCTAAGGACAATTTAAAAAGAGCCTATTTAGAGGCTAAAAATTCCACCCATGCCGTACCCATGTGATCTTTTATCATAATACTATTCTAATGACATGACATAAGTAATCTACAGCCCCTAGCATTTTTAAGCGAGATGGTAGTGCTAGGTTTCAGTAGTATAGAAATAAAAACCAGAAAAACAAGAACGTAAAGTTAGACAAGAGCTGAGCCCCACCAACCTCATGCCGGCCCTTGTGATGTACAGTCGACAGCACATCAACCTTCACATGCGTGCATTTTATTAAGTTAGAAATATGCTGACTCCGTGACAGAAATACTAGTAGGTACAATAGCGGCGGCGACAGCGGTGGTAGCTCAGTGGGTAGAACCATAGACTGGCAAGCGAGAGCCCCAGGTTCGATCCCGAGTGCGGGCATGTACCAATGACTTTGTTTAATTTCAAAGTTACGTACATTTGCGAATTTGCAGTCGCAATGCCACACGCTAACGGTGAAGGAAAACATCGTGAGGAAACCCGCGGCTTTGTTGGCTCCGCACGTATTGACTAGTCTTTCCTGTGGGCTAGGCCGACTAAGCTGTCAGGATGGTATAGGTGCTGGGCAAGCCTACACCATCTATAAAACCATGACCCAGGCACTACAGCGTCGGAGTGGTCCCTTCACCCATCTAGTGTGAGTGAAGATAGCACTGGACGCTGTATAAATCATCTCATTAAGTAGATGCAATAAGGCCAATATAATAAAATCGGTTGAATAGTTTGAATACGAGATTGAAGAAGCTAGGCACGTTAATGCCAGCATTCAGACTGAGAGACACCCGGATACCAGCATTGGTGAGTTCATATTTGTTTAGAAATCGGGACAAATACATTTCGGAAGAATCAGACGTTAGATACGATAATGGCAGAGCAACCACAGTTAGAAATACGCTGACTCTGTGACAGAAATACTAGCACAATATCCTCGCGGCAGCCACGCGGGAGATGGAAGAAGCCAGCCAGGAAAGCCAATGCCAGAGGCGACCGGGTCGTTCCCAGCATTCAGAGAGACACCCGGATACCAGCATTGGCGAGTCCATTTTGTTTAGAAATCAGAAATAGGAAGAGGCAGAAGTTAGATACGATAATGTCAGAGCAGCCACAGTTAGAAATACGCTGACTCCACGTCAGAGTCACTAGTGCCAGAGCAGTCACAGATTGAAATACGCCGACTCTACGTCATAGACGCTAATGCCAGAGCAGTCAAAGTTAGAAACAGGCTCACTTCACTGGCAGTGTATTTAATAGAAATATACGTGAAGGAATACATCGTGAGGAAACCTGTTTCTCAGGTGTGCAAAAACTTCAGCGCTTGAAATTGCCATTCCGCTTTGGACATTGTAATTAACCCCATACTCTTCCTTTCTGAGAGAAGGCAGTGGGACGTTTACTAATATAGACTACAATACAAAATATGGACTACATAAAATTTCACCTAAAGACGTCCCAGAGCAGGGCACAGCCCTTCTCTCGGGAGAGTGTATGGGCTTGATTTCTACGTGTGCCCACCGGGGTTGCCAATTTCCAGCGCTGAAGTATGTGAACACCTGACATACAAAATAGTTAAAACAGTATAGAAAATAGAGAATAACGGAACTAGTCGATATACATTTCAAAATAATCCAACCCCGACGCACGCGTGTGGAACATAAATATTTTTATTTCCTTAATAAAATATGCTAACAGGTATTCTCTGGTGCCGAAGTTATCTCGTCGCGTTGTTTGTTTAGGACGCGCGCGACACGGGCGTTGGCCAAACATCGCTAGCAACTCTGAATGTTCTATGGATCTAAGAAAGCAACGGACAAATTTCGTAGAGGAATATAGTCAAGATTTACGTAACGTTTAAAACATATAGTCAAGATTTACGGAAACGTCCATTGCAAGGCAAAGCCCCTTTCTCAGTGAGAGGTTATGGACTCCATTACCGACGTTCGACTTGTCCTAGATCCAAAATAGTATAGTGCTATGGTAGCAAACATTTTACGCGTTACACAGACTACTGTCCGGAAATCGTACCTCTGTTTTGGTAGATAACTATTACCCCTAAGCCAACGAAGCAGTCAAATATAATATCAAAGTTATGGCGATATCCATCTAGTATGAGAAAAATCTTTCTTCTTTTTAATCGGTCCCTCAATTCTGAGGATCGTGACCATATACAATATTTCTCCATTTGTCTCGGTCATATGCGCAGTGGGATGCGTGCTGAATGGAACCCAGTTGCTTTCTTTATGGCATCGGATCAGCGCATTGAAAAATAGAGTTTAAAATAATAATAATAATAGTATACACTTGACTAATGTGGTCGAAAGCAATAAGATTCGTATTACGGACCTTTTGATATAAAATTTGATCCAAATTGAGTTTCCTATGTTTCTTATTTTTAATTTCATAACATTTATATTTCTTACGTTAAACAATGGCGTAAGAGGTTCATAATTTTAGTGGCCAATTCTCTTTATCAATAAATAGATATTTAATAGGACATCACAGCTGACCCAGAGCAGAGAGGGGGCACTAACAGAAGAATTAAGGAAGGAAGGCAGTGAGAGTAAGAGTTGGCGGCTGGCTGGCTGGCTGAGACGGACGTAGGATGGAAATATTTTACATTTCCCTAGTTACAATTCTATGTACATTGCTTAGTCGATTAACCCACAGTTTAAAAAGTAAGAAGACAGACAAATTATACCTACCAGCTACACGTCCAAGCCCAGGTTCTTCCAGAAGTTAATTAATGCCGCTTACGCGTTAAGGGACTTAACAAAACTTTCGTCCGACAGGCGAGCTGAAACGGGACCCCGATGACGGGCCCCCGCCCAAGAAGCGGATGTCCATCCTGAGCACAGAGGAGGACCGGCTGCGGAAGAAGAAGATGACAGTGCGCTTCCAGGACGATCCGGAGAGGCCGGTCAAGACTCTTGCGCCTGGTGAGTTGTGATATTTTATCCTTACATCCTAGGTTGTGTTGGGTCCATGACATTGAGGCGTCTTTTAAAATGCGTTATTTTGTCCTTACATCCTAGGTTGTATTGGGTCCCGTATTTTAAAATGCGTTATTTTGTCCTTACATCCTAGGTTGTATTGGGTCCCGTATTTTAAAATGCGTTATTTTGTCCTTACATCCTAGGTTGTGTTGAGTCCCGACGACGGTTTGATGAAATTGAGGCCTCTTTTAAAATGCGTTATTTTGTCCTTAGATTCTAGGTTGGGTTGGGTCCCGATGGGTTGATGGCATTAAGGCGTCGTTTAAAATGCGATATTTTATCCTTATATCCTAGGTTGAGTTGGGTCTAATGTATTGTTAACATTGAGGCGCCTGTTAATTTGCTATACTTCATCCTTACATTCTAGGTTGGGTTGTGTTCCAATGGGTTGATGTCTCTAAGGGGCTGGAAGTATTTTATCCTTATATCCTTCGTTGGGTTGCGTCTCAAAGGGTTGATGACATTAAGCCGCCTAATAAAATGCTACATTGTATCCTATATATATCTCCTAGGTTGGAGGCTGGGTCCCTGTGGGTTGATGACATTAAGGCGCCTGGTTAGTTGCGATATTTTATCCTTATAGCTTCAGTCTGGGAATATTTCCATATATGTGTCGTTCTTGTCTGGTTACCATGGGACAGAGTATCACAGGACGAGGACAAGTGATTGTCTTGGGTGGAAGTTATTTATTTATCACGGCAACAAATTGTATTGTACAATCTGCCTCAAATATGCAATTAAGATTTTAAACTGTTTCTTGCAATTAAAATTTAAGTGTTTCATTTAAAGAAGCATAGAAACTGCTACTTAATGAACGTTACAATAAAACTCTGTGTCCGTTTCAAAATTTATATTATATTGGAGAAAAAAAGGGACAAAAAACTTCAAACTTAGTTTTTTCAAAGTCCTTAACCAAAATAATTGACATATAACATATTCTTCAAAACAGAATTTAAATTAATATCTTTTAGAATAAATTATGACGAATCAATTGAAATTAATAGGTCGATGGTATCATATGACTTAGCCAATCTTGGCAGTTTTACACTACTCGGGCGCACTTTTTCTGATAGTAAACGAAACCGGGTCGCTGACTCCGGATCGGGTATACTCGGCTTAACTCGGTTGGTGATGCTGATTCATTCGTGATCGAAATTTAAATCACCATATACTTTTTAAATAAAAGTTTTAATAAAGTAAACCAGTTCCACAACGAGTTTTCGGATAATTATTTTATTGTTAATAAAATAATAACTTCCTCACAACACTTGACCTGGTCCAAACTAGGATACCCGGTACTATGGTAACCAGGGACGGACGTCAGAAACATGAAAATACACTTAGACTGAGACCACTTGTACAAATGTACGGCGGCCCCCCAGTGGGAATCGAACCCACGACCTATGTCTTGGTACCAAAGCACCTTATTATGTAAGAAACACTATTTTGTAAATATAATTGTAAACTTTTTGCTTAAATAAATTATCTTAACGGCTAGACCAACAAGGCAGTCAAATGTGCCTTTTAACAAGGCGTACGCCAAAAGTTTTTTTAAATGTACATACGCTGAGACGAGATACTGAGATGCATATGTGACTTTGCTATAATTACTGGTAATTAACAAGAACTTGAAGCGCTCGTGGCCTAGGCGAACCGAGTGATTGGAATCAATCACTTGGTTAAGCAACAACAGGCGCGGTCAGGTACAGGATGGGTGAGCGTCCCGTGACTACCGCTAGTGGCATTTTTTCGAGCGCTTCCGTGCTTCGCAAGGCACGTTAAGCCGTTGGTGCCGGCTGTCATATAATGGCAGTCGTTAAGCCATGTCAGAGGCCTTATGGGCGGCTTGATGACTTCTGACAGTAAGGCCCGCCACTGTCTTACAATCCTCCACCAACCCGGACCTGGCCCCCGTGGTGGAGTATGGCCTAACCTTTCTGCGATGCAGGAAGAGACCCGTGCCCCAGCAGTGGGGACATACAAGGGTTGATAACGAACAAGAACTTGATCACACAAGTTTGCCAAAGGTCATGCGAATGGCGGCGTGGTGGCCGGGTCTATCTCCCTCTAATATGGCTGAGACTGGCGTTGGCTGACCCCTGCGTTATACACGTGAACGGGTGCAGTCCGCATGTCTGGCCGCAGCATTAGCGTTTTCCTACTTTTGCAAGAATACTAATGTTTTAGTATTGCAAGTTGCACTCGTGGGGTTTTGTTAGGTCGTAGCTCGTACCAACTTTTGTATTAAAATTAAGATGATATGAGAAACGATGATCAAGTTTCTCGCTGTTTTTTTCTCCACAACTCGAACCGAAAACAGCGATAACATTCACAATCAATACATTGACATTCAAGAAACAGAATTTATTACTAATAAATTTCTAATTTCGTCGTGTGGTCATTAGTACTGTAACGATCTAATTATTAATATGCTTATTTAGCAATATCTTTTTAATATCTTTTTAGTATTGCTTTTTATCGAAATCCTAGCCTAGCTCTGGGTCTCAACACGACTGACACCTAAAAAGAACGTGACGATTTCCTTTTAAATAATTCAAATTTGAATGGGCGGCTGCGCCGGCCAGCTATTTATTTTAAAGAAGTATCTTTGCATTTTTTCTTATTTTTAATTTTTATCGAAACTCCACACTAGCTCTGGGTCTCAACTCGACTGACACTTATACAGAACGTAAAGATTTCTTTTTAAATAATTCAAACTTTACTGGACGGCTGCGTGGGCCAGCTATTTATTTTAAAGAAGTATCGTTGCATTTTTCCTTATTTTTAATTTTTATCGAAACTCCACACTAGCTCTGGGTCTCAACTCGACTGACACCTAAACAGAACGTAACGATTTCTTTTTAAATAATTCAAACTTTACTGGACGGCTGCGCGGGCCAGCTATTTATTAAAAAGAAGTATCGTTGCATTTTTCCTTATTTTAAATTTCTATCGAAACTCCACACTGGCTCTGGGTCTCAACTCGACTGACACCTAAACAGAACGTAACGATTTATTTTTAAATAATTCAAACTTTACTGGACGGCTGCGCGGGCCAGCTTTTTATTTTAAAGAAGTATCGTTGCATTTTTCCTTATTTTAATTTTTTATCGAAACCCCAGCATAGCTCTGGGTCTCTACTCGACGGACACCTAAAGAAAACGTAACGGTTTCCTTTTAAATAATATAAATTTGACTGGACGGCTCCGCCGGCCCGCTATTATATAGAAGTATCGTTCCAGTAAACCTCCGTTTTTAGTAAATATATTAAACTTTAAGTGTATAAATAACAGTTTGTTCTTTTTATACTTATAATAATAGAAGGAAAACATGTGTATAATACTGTGTTTATTTTGGAAGTAGTTTTGAATAACAGGTGTCATATAAACATAGAACAAGAAAATATAAAATATATGTGCCAGTTTACCAGAAAACTAACAGTTCTCGCCGTTATAGTTTAGTAATACCTACGTTATTTCTCAAAGTTTCATTATTGTACTGTAATAGACGCGGTGTTACTTCCTTCGTTCTCCGTATTTGTAAGCCCGCTGGATAGATATCCCGAATTAGACACAACACGTGTTATTTCTGGTAAACTTTAATGTACCAGACGCTGTTTATGCCCACGGTTTTTAGTTTAATTAGTCTCGTTTTTTATTTAGGTTTTTAGTAAAATTTTATTTTTGTGCGGTATTTTTTTATTTTTAAATGTCAAGGATAATCCGTGCTTTGCCCATAAAAAGCGTAATTTATACGCACCTTTTTACGCTTTAATTATGAAGAAAAATTTTTTAAAATAAACTCGTTATAATAACACTCGTAAATATTCATGAGTTTCTCGAACTTCAATTTGAAAGAGGAACCTGTTTACTTTTTATTACTTTGTTTAAAAAAATAAACGTTTTGATGCGTCCGGTGTTGTTTCGCGAGACTTATTTTATTGCATTATAATATTCTCGAATATCGTGTACAAAAATAGTCTGCACAAACGCACACAGATGCTTATGCATCTGTGTGCATAATTTCCAAACAAAACAATCACTGGAAGAGGGGTGAGTCTCTAAAATGCATAGTTGTTCAATAGAGTCATATTAGTTCAATAATGGTCGTTCCATTCATACCATTGGTAGTCTAGTAACCAATCGCATTGCAAATGGTATATTGCTATTTAAATCGCCACCTCGCGCGATTCGAGCTTCTTCGCGAGATATGCCTATTTCATTTGCGCTGTTTATACCCCTGGAATGACATTATACTGCTATTGCATTGTAGACTACCAAATAGATGCAAATAACAACTATTGTCGTGCTTATATCATTCTATAAGCGCGCTGGTGGCCAAGGCGAACCGAGTGATTGGAATCAATCAAAGATAAAACTAAAACAAAATAAAACTAAAAAAAAACTAATGCGGAATCAATCACTTGAGTTAAGCAAGAACAGGCGCGGTCAGATACAGGAGGCATTTTTCCGAGCGCTTCCGTGCTTCGCAAGGCACGTTAAGCCGTTGGTGGCGGCAGTCGTTAAGCCAGGCGCGGTCAGATACAGGAGGCATTTTTCCGAGCGCTTCCGTGCTTCGCAAGGCACGTTAAGCCGTTGGTGCCGGCAGTCGTTAAGCCATGTCAGAGGCCTTCTGGGCGGATTGATAACTTCTGACAGTAAGGCCCGCCATTGTCTTACAATCCTCCGCCAACCCGGACTTGGCCCCCGTGGTGGAGTATGGCCTAATCTTCCTGCGATGCAGGAAGAGACCCGTGCCCCAACAGTGGGGACACACAAGGGTTGATAACGACATCATTCTATTGAAAAACTATGTAAGTTATAGAGTCTAGTATTTTCTAAGGTTAACACGAGCACTACACATAATAAAAAATGAATTTACACGGATTTTACTCGTTGAATTTTACATTTTTAAAATTTTCCGTCGTTTCGGCACTTTTGCAAGTACCGTGGTCCCGGAAGACTCAAAGTTGAACCGCGGTACTCAAAGAAGACGTAATGCAGCTGTAAGAGATAACGACCGCGGATGTTAGTCGGCGGTAGATACGGCAGATGCATCGCAGCGTCTCGCAACCGCTCCATCCGGTCGTGCGAGCTGCGTCTTATTGTCCTATTCCTAGGCAGGTTCTTTACATAGTCTTCCGGGACCACGGTACTTGCAAAAGTGCCGAAACGTCGGAAAATTGTAAAAATGTAAAATTAAACGAGTAAAATCCGTGTAAATACTGTTTTTATTCTAATATAGTCTAGGGCCAGGTCTCAAACTAACCCTGTGCTGTGGTAACCGGCAAGGTCGTAACTATAAATCAAAGCACAAATATCGACTTTCATAGACATAATTACTTTAATTTCTAATAAAAAATCTACACAAACCACTTTGACAGATAGATAGAGAACACTTTATTGCACAACCAGAAAAAAAGATACAACCATGATTTCTTAAATGTAAGGTGTGCCGTTAAAATCTCTATCGATTGATAAATAACTTTTCGATAAGGCCCGGGTACTACGGGGCGCAGGAGTATTTTCCTGCGGTTTTAAACAGTAAGAAATAGAAAATATTTATTTGGCTTCAAACAAAGTAAGGCAGAATAATTGCGCGAAAGTAAGAAGGCTAGCAAGGAAGTGCAACGAACGGCCGCGCACTTATTACTTACACTTGTAGTGCGTTTTCTTGTATTAATTTATAACGATGGGTTGATAGTATTAATTTTCTTAATAATTCCTCAGTAAGGCTTTAGCAATAAGGCCGCCAATTGTACTTTGTATCTTTACATGTTTTAGAATATGTTATTTTTTTTATTAATAGCAAAAAAATAACCTTTACATTTTTGGTTTTACAAATTTCGCCAAACTGCAGTGCAGTTTGTTGGCGTTGCGCTCATATAACTTAAGGCTTAATTTAATTATTTTACAGCTACCTATACTTAGTAATGTAAGTACCTATTTATTTTCTTACACAAAAACAAGTTCCTATAACTATTTTAAACTAATGTGCTCTGGTGTACAATAAAGAATATTCTTAGCTTATCTTAATTTTTTTGATGGCACGTCTACAGCTTCTACAAACACTCGGGAATAATTACGCGTTGATCTATAAGCGCTCGTAGCCTAGGCGAACCGAGTGATTGGAATTAATCACTTGAGTTAAGCACCAAAAGGCGCGGTTAGGTGCAGGATGGATGACCGTCCCGTGACTACCGCTAGTGGCATTTTTCAGTTGGTGCCGGCTGTCATGTAATGGCAGTCGATAAGCCATGTAAGAGGCCTTATAGGCGGATTGATAACTTCTGACAGTAAGGCCCCCCACTGTTTTACAATCCTCCACCAACCCGGACTGGGCCCCCGTAAACAGAGCCTTGTCCCAGCAGTGGAGACATACAAGGGTTGATAATGATTTATAAGGGTACCCTCTTGCTAACTTAACAATAGTATTACTATTTTTTGAACTAAAACTTTCGTAAGCACAACACATTGTAGACTTTTAGTCCGGATCTACTTACGGTGGTTGTTATATCGGAAGAGTCCGACCAACAACCGATAACAACAACCGTAAGTAGATCCGGACTAAAAGTCTACAATAGTATTACTTTTTTTTAATAATACATAAGTAAAATTTTTTTGATGGCACGTCTACAGCTTCTGCAGACACTTGGGAATAATGACGTGTTGATTTATAACGGGCCCCCCACAGAACATATGTGGGGCCCCCCTTCGCCAGCTAAACCACGAGGCAGTCAAAGATAAGGACGCAGTACCTTGCAACAAACTAAAGAATGCTACAATACTTTCACAAACCGGTAAACTCGACAAGTATAGACTGTCATTACGAACAATAAAAAAAATTATAGACCACACAAACGCCAACTTATGCAATCGGAACTGCAGCCTACAGCACTGCGCTAAGTCTAACTTAGTACTTTCCGTTACGTAAGTCGTGGGATGTTCGTATATAACAAGTATTTCTTGGCTTTGATCGCATTTTTTTAACTAAAGTGTGTCTGTTTTGTAAAGTTATAATAGCAATACTACTCGCAAACTGTGAAGGAAAACATCGTGAGTGAAACTTAGCCTCTGTGATGTTAAAACACAGCAGCGCTTGAAATTACCAATCGGCGGTGGGCACGTGTCGAAATTAAGCCCATACTCTCTCTCTGGGAGAAGGCCTGTGCTCTGCAGTGGGGCTTTTATGGCCTAAAAAAAGAGTTTGTCTACTACTCAGTATAATAAACGCCAAATATTCCGAAGTAGGTATATAACAGGTATTTCTCGGCTTTCATTGTATTTTGTTAGCTGAAATGTGTCTGTTTTGTAAAATTTTGTAATAGCAATACCACTCGCTAACAGTGAAGGAAAACATCGTGAGGAAACCTGAGTGACTGAGGGGTTCAAATAGTTCGGCGCTTTAAATTGCCAATCCGCGGTGGGTACGCGTGGCAATTAAGCCCATACGCTCTCCCTGAGGGCCTGTGCCCTATTGTGTGGCTTAGGCTACATAAAAATATTCCCAAGTATTTCTGGAATTTGATCGATTTTTTTACTTATAGTGTGTCTGTTTTGTAAAGTTATAATAGCAATACTACTCGCAAACCGTTAAGGAAAACATCGTGAGGAAACCTTGGTGTTTGAGGTGTTCAAATATTTCGGCGCTTTAAATTGCCAATCCGCGGTGGGCCCCCGTGGTATTCACGCCCATACTCTCTCTCTGGGAGAGAAGGCCTATGCTATGCTGTGGGGTTTTTATAAACTATATAAAAAAAAAGGTGGGCCTCCGTGGTAATTAAGCCTATACTATCTCTCTGGGAGAAGGGCTTTGCCCTGCAGTAGGACGTTTCTAGGCTACATAAAATAAAGCTTGGTTAAACAATTTACATCATACATCAATCATGTGGGTACAGTGATATCGTTCCGATGTTAAACCTAACTGCAAAGTAGGTAGTCGGGGCTGTAAGTAATGCAAGTTGCTTAAGTCAGATGTCGCTGCCTGTACGTAATACAGAGAATATTGTAAAGAGGTTCGAAATTTCACTGATGCCGTGAGTCGCCCATTGGCTCAATTGGTAGAGCGCTGGTACGGATAGCCAGAGGTTGCGGGTTCGAATCCCGGCATGGGTGAAATTTTTAGCCTCTAAATAGGTTTTTAAATTTGTTCCTTAGCACGGGTTAGTGCATTAAAAATGAAAAATAGTGTAATCATGTGGGTACAGTGATATCGTTCCGTTGTTAAACCTAACTGCAAAGTAGGTAGTCGGGGCTGTAAGTAATGCAATTTGCTTAAGTCAAATGTCGCTGCCTGTACGTAATACAGAGAATATTGTAAAGAGGTTCGAAATTTCACTGATGCCGTGAGTCGCCCATTGGCTCAATTGGTAGAGCGCTGGTACGGATAGCCAGAGGTTGCGGGTTCGAATCCTGGCATGGGTGAAATTTTTAGCCTCTAAATAGGTTTTTAAACAATTTAACCAAGCCGCGGGAGTTAGGATTAGGTGCACGAGTCATATTGGCACTTGTGCAGTTATATTCTTTTTAATGCACTAACCCGTGCTAAGGACAATTTTAAAAACCTATTTAGAGGCTAAAAATTCCACCCATGCGGGGGTTCGAACCCGCGACCTCTGGCTATCCGTGCCAGCGTTCTACCAACTGAGCTAATGGGTGACTCACCGGCGCATCAGCAATATTTCGAACCTCTACAATATTCTCTGTATTACGTACAACCATTAGCTCAGTTGGTAGAGCGCTGGCACAGATAGCCAGAGGTCGCGGGTTCGAATCCCGGCATGGGTGGAATTTTTAGCCTCTAAATGGGTTTTTAAAACTTGTGCAGTTTTTTCTCGTCGTCCAACAGCAAAGCTTGAGCAAGCGCGCGTGTTTCTCAAATGGCCGTAAACACAGACATTGCCATCCGATACCGACAGCGCGGCTCCGTTACTTACACGTTAATTTGCTATAATTTAGCTTCACCTGCAAGTTACAATAGACTTGCCACATCACTCTTTGTGGTAGATCTAGTCATTTTATTTAAATGATAAATGAGCGTGTTATTTTATTATAGTTGTGTTGTTTACTTTCGTATTGCGTAGTCGAATTATGTACCGTCAGGCGTCCCATTTTTAACCGACTCCAAAAAAGGAGAAGGAGGATAAATTTGACCCGTATATTACTTTTTTATAACTATGTTTTCTTTTCGCATTTCTTCGTAAAATCTTAACCGATTTCGATATTTTTTTTCGTACATAGTAAAATGCGTATACTTTTGAAGGCGGTAGTAGCCCAGTGGGTAGGACAATGGACTCGACAGCGAGAGAGCCAGGTTCTATTCCCAGTGCAGAAATGTACCTATGTCTTTGTTTATTTTCGAAGTTACGTACATCTCCAAATTTTAGTAGCAATATCGCACGCTAAGTGTGAACGAAAACATCGTGAGGAAACCCTCGGTTGACTTGTCTTTCCTGTGTGCTAGGCCGACTAAGATGTCAGGGTGGTATAGGTGGTGGGCAAGCCTACTCCACTTATAAAATAATTCCTGTATAATAATTGCTTTGTATCCATCCATACAGCCCAATAAAGAAGCTCACTGCTGGGCTGAAGCCTCTGCTTCAGCTAGGCCAATGTACTTTTGTGAGCATCAATGAAGAATTTTGTTTGCTGTTGCTTTAATTGCTTCGTTCGGTCTAACTGTATCACGTCTTTAAAAACCTATTTATATCACGTCTGATTACCATGCCGGAGGTCGTAGGTTCGATTCTCACTTAGGGCCGCCGTACATTTGTGTAATTGGTCTCAGTCTGGGTGAATGTGTTTGTGACGTCCTTGCCTGGTTACCATAGCACAGGATATCCTAGTTTGGGTCCAGAACAAAATCATATAATATTTCCAAAGGTTCCGCTTCTATTCGTTCCATTCTCTCTGAGACGAAGGAGAAGGGAGTAACTTGGCTAGAGCTACCACCCCTAGCCACGAATGACATCAACCCTTTGTATGTCGCCACTGCAGGGGCACGGGTCTCTCCCTGCAACGCAGGAAGGTTAGGCCGTACTCCACCACAGGGCCAAGTCCGGGTTGGTGGAGGATTGTGAGGCAGTGGCGGGCCTTACTGTCAGAAGGTATCAAGCCGCTCAAACAGGCCTTTGGCTTAACGACTGCCAGTACAAGACAGCCGGCACCAGCGGCTTAGCGTGACTTGCGAAGCACGGAGGCGCTCGTAAAAAATGCCAGTCATGGTAGTCATACGGAAATGGTAGGCACATGATGGTCACCCATCAAGTACTGACCGCGCCTGTTGTTTAACCCGTAGCCGTAAACAGAGATAAATGGAAAGCTCTTGTGTCAGCCCCAGACTCCGCTGAGGAGTAAAGGGACCAAAGAAGAAGATATGGAAGGGATCGCTCCAAGCCATAAGACCGCTAAATGTATAACATTACTTAGGTTTAAGAAATCGTGGTTATAATTATTTTTTCGGTTGTGCAATGAAGTGTTCTCTATCTATCTCTAAACTCTGTTTTTTTATTCCGTACAATTCTGACAAATCATAAGTTCTGCTACCAAGTGATTGTGTTGTGTGAATTTGTGTTGAAGTTATTATTATTAAAAAAGCTCTCCACCGAAAAAGGGAAATATTTGATCCATTTCAGGGCAAGGTTTTATGTTTTACTTACTAAAGTCAAATGATAGCTGTCAGAATTCTATGGAATAAAAAATCTAAGTGTACAATCATGTTGATTTCGTACAAGAATCAAGTCATCGCGTTGTGTGGAAGTTTCTTTACTGTAAACAGTGTAAAGAGATTTGCACCGTCATACTACCCGGGCAACCGGTAAAATTATTTTTTCAACACATATATTAAAAAAAAAATATTTTGAAAATTTTGTCTAAGTAAAATTTTAAAATTTTCATTTAAAGTCAAAGTCCAGAGTAAGGTTGATAAAGATGGGGGATGGGGGATGAGATGTATGGATAAGTAAATACATTTTCTTAGGTATTAAAATAAAATATAATCTAAAAGATACTGGAGAAAATTTAGACGGTGTGGGTGATTTCAAAATCCTATTTAGACGCTAAAAATTCCACCCATGCCGGGAGGAAGTTTCCGGCATGCGTGGAATTTTTAGCCTCTAAATAGGTTTTTGAAATTGTCCTTAGCACGGGTTAGTGCAATAAAAAACAATATAATAGTGTGGGTGATATTTACAATGATTATTGACAAGCTTTAAAAACCTATTTAGAGGCTAAAAAATCCACGGGATTCGAACCCGCGACCTCTGGCTATACATGCCAGCGCTCTTTCCAACTGAGCTAATGGGCGACTCACCGGCATCAGTGAAATTTCGAACCTCTTTACACTATTCTCTGTATTACGTACAGGTAAACGTACGTAATACAGAGAATAGTGCATTAAAAATAAAAATATTATAATATTGACAAGCTTTACTTTAAACTATTTTTATTTTTAATGCACTAACCCGTGCTAAGGACAAATTTAAAAACCTTTTTAGAGGCTAAAAATTTCACCCATGCCGGGATTCGAACCCGCAACCTCTGGCTATCCGTGCCAGCGCTCTACCAATTGAGCTAATGGGCGACTCACCGGCATCAGTGAAATTTCGAACCTCTTTAGACTATTCTCTGTATTACGTACAGGTACGTAATACAGAGAATAGTGCATTAAAAATAAAAATAGTATAATATTGACAAGTTTTACTTTATTCTCCTTCAGCAGCCAATGACGCGAAGCCCGAAGGCGAATCGAAGGGCGGCATCAAGGTGGTCCAGCTGTCGGCGCTGCAGAAGCAAACCAACAATGACAACTATGACTCTGACGGTAAGATTTCATTGAAAGGCGGGGTTGCCATTACAAAAATAATAACAGAGTTATATATTAAACGGGTTTTATCGCGATTATTTATTAGGTAAAACGTAATTACCCTATTTCGCCCTTAAACAGCGTTACCCGAGACCACGGCAACTGTAACGCTGCCGAAATGTCGGGAAATAACATTTACATACAGGCACATACATTGTTTCTGGCCCCACACTAGGATACCCTGTGTCGTGGGAACAAGAAACAACGACATCACAAACTTGTAAACATCCAAGACCTGGGCTTTTTTTATCCCCAGCCGGGATTCGAACCCGGTAATAAGGTAATTATGTTTTACCTAATAAATAATCGCGATTAGACCCGTTTAATATATAATTATGTCTGAGTATCGCGAATCATTAAGAAATACTAAAAATAATAACTTTGAATAAGAGTTTTCCTATATGGCTATAGGAGTTCATTTTATTCAATCACACAAGTCACATTTAGTTTTTCGCAGCGGGCGGACACACACAACACTCACTACGTCCGCGGACAGGTCCGGTGATAAGGCGCGTGATTTGTATTTACATAGCACTGGATTCCACGTACTTAAAAGCTTGAAACCATTCTCTCAGTTGAAATTCTTGTGGTTTTTTAGAGAAGTTATAAAACACAATCCAATAAGTCAATATCGACTTTCCTCGCGAAAGACTTAGATTAATTTGCCTATAAACGTCCCACTGCTGGGCACAGGCCTTCTCTCAGAGAGAAAATATGGGCTTAATTACGACGCGTGCCCGTCATTAGGAGTTTCATCAGCCTTTATCTCCTGAGCTTTTCGTATCTGTTTGTGTTCCAGGTTTTTGAAATACCTCTTAGTCCAGTGTGCCTCTTGGCAAAGGCCTCCTGCAATGTTTGCCACTGTTTCCTATCCTGCGCGACTCTTCTCTAGTTAGGACCTGTGAATAAAAACTTTTACCATATTAAGGAACCTCTACTGAACATGGATGCAGCAGTTCGTTTTCCCTAGTTTGTAAGACATTTAACTAATGCTTTGGCAATCTTAAAGTTATCGATGCAAATTTGCGATTCAGCATATTTAAAGTTATCGATGGCAATCATACAATCATACATATAGGTGGCAATTGGTGTATTTGGTTTAATGACTTGAGAAAGGATGGTCAGAGTGGATATTCTTTCCCCACTGCCTTTTTCTCCAAAGGCAGCGGCTTATATTGTACATTGACATTCGGAAAACGGAATGTGAATTGTTCACGTTGAAATATATTGAATTAAATAGAATATGCAATATGTGGTGGAGTATGAACTATACCTTCTTCAAGGAAGAGGCCTGTGCGCCTCGTCGAGAACATACTGGGTTGATGATAATAAATAAATAATTTTTCATGGACATAATACACAGATCTTGTTAGCCCTTTATTAAATACAACTAAATGACTTGTGTTACAGGTGCTAACTCGACGATAGATTTAATACAATAAATACATAGATAACATCCAAGACCCGAGACGAACTAGAAAAGTTTGACCCGGCGCCGGAGATCGAACCCTAAATGATGATGATGCATTTAAGAAACTCTGCTCTCTGGTCCTGTACCACTCATGTATCGCTATCAACCCTTGTATGTCCCCACTGCTGGGCCACGGGTCACTTCCGGAAAGTTAGACCATACTCCACCACGGGGGCCAAGTCCGGGTTGGTGGAGGATTGTAAGACAGTGGCGGGCCTTATATGTATATTTCACCCATGTATATTTTCAGAGAAACCCAACAAGTCCCACGAGCCTGATGATGAGGAGACGGATTCCAACAGCTCCATCTCCGACAGCGCTGCTAACGACAGCGGCGAGCAACGTCCGCATGTTTGCGACGTCTGCGACTTGAGGTAAGGGCTCGCGGGTTTCCTCACCATAATTACCTTCACAGAGCGAAGATATCGATCCTAACGGCTTTGTGACCGACAGTGCTTACATTCTGGAAAAAATTATGATGCTGAATGTAAATACATTTGAAAATCATTTGATGTTATAATTCTTCAGACTGAATTTAGATTGTAATTTATATTTAAAACTCATATTAGTTTTAAATATAAATATTCTGAAAATTTTGATAATATCGATTCGTAAGTCTTATAGCGCATTAGTTTACACTGTAATGCTGTAAGATTTTGTATGACATTAAAATAAATATCAACCTTTCTATGTCCCCACTGCGGGGGCACGGGAATTTTTTATAATATACGCAAAAATACACCATAAATGATCGTTTGTGAAACAAAACAAAATGCACAATGCTTATAGGCATTATGAGCTCGAAGAAAGAAACACGAGACTAATTCCGGTGAGGTGCAATATTGCTTTAACTTTAAAAATGCTTTTACTTTAAAAATTAATTTTCATTTAAGTTTTTTTGGAAAACATATCTAAAATATTGAAAAATTATCACTTTCTGATTGATTACTTATTAAACACCAACGAAAAATCTGAGTTCTTTTTCAGCATCCTGGCAAATAGCCTTTTATAATAATTATTTTTAACTGGCTGACCCAGCGAACTTCATACCACCTAACATCGATTCTTTAATTTTTTTTATTTTTCTCTTCGTAACAATCATCCTCGTACTTCAAGGAGTATTCTACAAAAAAATCAGCTAAATCGGTTCAGCTGCTCTCGAGATTTGCGCTTACCAACACATTCAGCGATACATTTTTATATTATAGATATAATACAACATACGGCTCTAATCGCGAAACCACGCATCTGATAAACCCACCATAAATACCTGATAAACCCACCATAAATACCTGATAAACCCAGGCAATGAATCGCTGGATGTGTTGGTAAGCACCAACACATTCAGCGATTAATTTTTATAATGTAGACTAGGAAAACCATCACTGTTACGGCCAGACACTTGCGAGACAGACACCATTTTTCTTTGACCCTCGTTTGTTCGCCGCAGGTTCCAGCGCGCGTCTCACCTGTCCCGGCACCGGCTCACGCACACTGGCGAGCGCCCCTTCACGTGCGGCGGCTGCGGCCGCTCCTTCGCGCGGTCGGACAAGCTGCGCGTCCACACCAAGATTTGCGAGCGGGTACGCGCCAGGGTAACTGCCGCGCCCGTCCGGCATGCTCACTGTGAAGCGCTCACTAACCGCAGGATGAGCACCGAGCTTTGCATTCACAATCGGTATCTAACGCGACAGCCAGCGGCCATTTTGTATGCAAAGTCTATAGTGTCGCCATGTCAAGCATGCTCAATGTGAAGCGCTGACTAACCACAAGATGAGCACCGAGCTTTGCATTCACAATCAGTATCTAACGCGACAGCCAGCGGCCATTTTGTATGCAAAGTCTTTAATCTCGCCAAGTCAAGCATGCTCACTGTGAAGCGCTCATTAACCGCAGGATGAGCACCGAGCTTTGCATTCACAATCAGTATCTAACGCGACAGCCAGCGGCCATTTTGTATGACAAGTATTTAGTCTCGCCAAGTCAAGCATGCTCAATGTGAAGCGCTCACTAACCGCAGGATGAGCACTCGCTTTGCATCCGTAAACAATATCTGACGGGAAAGCCAGCGGCCATTTTGTATGAAAAGTTTATAGTTTCGCCCCCTTCCGGCATGCTCACTTTCAAGCGCTAATTAACCACAAACACCACCTCACTTTGCATCCATAGTATCTGATGCGAAAGTCAGCGGCCAGACAGAAGGGACGTGTGACGTCTGTGTGGGCTTAGTCCCGTCCCTTCAGTACATATTATATGAAAATCCTATTGCCTCGCCCCTTCCGGCATGCTCACTGTGAATCGCTAACTAACCACAGGATGAGCACCTCGCTTTGCATTCGTTATAAGTATTTCACGCGAAAGCCAGCGGGCATTTTGTATAAAAAGTCTATAGTCTCGCCAAGTTCAGCATGCTCCCTGTGAAGCGCGAACTAACCAAAGGATGAACAAATCGCTTTGCACTCGCAATCAGTATTTGACGCGAAAACCAGCGGCCATTTTGTATGCAGACTATAGTCCCGCCCCTTCCGGCATGCTCACTTTGAAGCGCTAACCTCACGAACAGCACTTCGCTTTGCATTCGTAATCAATATCTGAAGCGTAAGGGCGAGCGTCGTGTCGAAAATGCGCGTGGATGTCAAGATTTGTAAGATGCGCCAGGGTAACTGCCGCGCCCCGTCCGGCATGCTCTCTTTGAAGCGCTAACTAACCACAGAAACAGCAACTCACTTTGCATTCATAACCAAAATTTGACGCGGCAGCCTGCGGCATTTTGTATGAAAAGTCTAGTCTCGCCAAGTTCAGCATGCTGACCGTGAAACGCTAACTAACCAAAGGATGAGCACCTCGTTTTACACTTACAATCAGTATCTGACACGAAAGCTACCGGCCATTTTGTATAAAAAGACTACAGTCTCGCCTTTTCCGGCATGCTCACTGTGAAACGCTCACTAACCATAAGATGAGCACGCTTTACATCCGTAATCAGTATCTGATGAGGAAGCCAGTGGCCGTTTTGTATGAAAAAATGTAGACTACAGTCTCGCCTTTTCCGGCATGCTCACTGTGAAACCCTAACCATAAGATGAGCACGCTTTGCACTCATAATCAGTATCTGATGCGAAAGCCAGCGGCCATTTTGTATGAAGTTTACTGTCTCGCCAATTTTATGTGATCAGATCATTGTGAAGCGCTAACTAACCACAAGAACAGCACCCCGCTTTAAACAATATCAATCGATCGATATCAACCCTTGTATGTCCCCACTGCTGAGGCACGGGTCTCTTCCTTCATCGCAGGAAGGTTATGCCATACTCCACCACGGGGGCTAAGTCCGGGTTGGTGGAGGAGTGTAAGACAGTGGCGGGCCTTACTGTCAGAAGTGATCAAGTCGCCCATAAGGCCTCTGACATGGCTAAACGAATGCCATTACAAGACAGCCGGCACTAATGGCTTAACTGCTTGCCTGGCGAGCGGAAGCGCTCGGCAATATGCCACTAGCGGTAGTCACGGGACGGTCATCCATCCAGACCCAAACCTGACCGCGCCTGTTGTTGCTTAACTCTAGTGATTTTTTCCAATCACTCGGTTCGACTAGGCCACGAGCGCTCCATTATTTTTTTACTGTCCTCCACTATTCATAATAAAAGTATTTTATTATGAATAGTGGAAAAGTATTTTATCATGAATAGCGGCACCAAGCACGGAATCGCTCGGAAACATGTCACTAGCGTTAGTCATAGACGGTTTACCCATAAATGCACTGAACGCGCCCTGTGTCGCTTAACCTTCGTGATCGTTTAAGATCACTCAGGCAGCCGGAGCTACGAGCAATTATATCCCTCTTCTCTTCTTTAGGCTATATTAGTCCACTGATGGACATAACCCTCCACTAACGAGCGCCATAGCGCCATGTCTTCAGCTTGCCGCGTCCAGAATCTAACGGCAGTTTTATATCTATTATTGATGTTGCTGCCTGTAATACAGAGTATTGTAAAGAATAAAAATAAATTAAAAAAAATGTTTATTCTATAAAAGGTACATGCAACTTTTACAAACAATCATTTCCGCCAAACTAAATGAGGAACCGCAAAGAGGAAATTTCACTGATGCCGGTTGGACGCCCGTTAGCTCAGTCGGGAGAGCACTGGCAAGGTTAGCCAAAGGTCGCGGGTTCGAGTCCCGGCATGGGTGGAATGTTTAGCCTCTATATAGGTTTTTAAAATTTTCCTTAGCACGGGTTAGTGCATAATAAAAATTGATTTTATACGGATTTTACACATTTATTACAATTTTCCGATGTTTCGGCACTTTTTCAGGTGCCGTGGTCACGGATGTCATCCAGTAAAATCACTATAAAAACAGTTTTTAGTATGTCTAGTGCTTGTGTTAACCTTAGAAAATACTATACGGGTTAGTGCGTTAAAAAAATAGAATATAATGTTTTATCGAGTGTATATTATTAATTATCGCCCATAAGGCCTCTGAAATGGCTTAACGACTGCCACTATATGACAGCTGGTACCAACGGCTTAACGTGCATTGCGTTTGTGGGCGGCTTGATAACTTCTGACAGTAAGGCCCGCCACTGTCTTACAATCCTCCACCAACCCGGACTCGGCCCCCGTGGTGGAGTATGGCCTAACCTTCCTGCGATGCAGGAGAAGACCTGTGCCCCAGCAGTGGGGACATACAAGGGTTGATAACGGTAACGACAATAGGGCAAGGGAGATCTGTGAATATGTCCATGTCCATGAATATTTATTTATTCTTCAGGTTATATTAGTCCACTGCCAGACGTAGCCCTCTCCTAACGAGCGTCCTGCGTTCAGCATGCCGCATCCAGCGTCTGCCAGCAGTTTTACATCTATTATCGAGTGTATTGTAACGATACTTCTTTATAGTAGCTGGCTGGCGTAGCCGTCTAGGCAGAGTTTGAATTATTTAAAGAACATCGTTACGTTTTGTTTATGTAGGTGTCAGTCGTGTTGAGACTCGTAGCCAGGCTAGGTTTTGGTGATGAAAAAGATAATAAAAAGAAAGTTGCGACGGTGCAAACCTCTTCATACCATTTTTATTTCTTTTTCTATCTATCATTTCAAATATTTAAATTACGTCACACATTCTTCGATTTCCCTCATTTTTCATGATTACTACTATACCCTTCGAAAAAGCCTGACTATTTTACCTGCTTATCCGTTTTTATCCAGTTTTTCTGTTTCATTAAAATATTCTACAAGTAAAACCACACCTGAAGTCGTTCCAGTTTTTTTTTTGTTATTTATTATTGATATACAACGTTCCAAAGTAATTATACTTTGTTGCACACGAAACATTTAACAGGACATTACATAAGAAATAACACGTACAAAGGCGAGCTTATCTCTGAAAGAGATTTCTCCCAGCAAACCTTAGAGAGTCGGAGAAGCAGTAAAAGCGGGTCTATATACGTGTACAAAATATACTACATAAATATTGAATAACCTACCTAACTATGAAAGAAAGAAATAAAGTATATAAACTAAAAATAAATACATAAATATACTTATAGCTCAATGTTATGACAGAGATAGATAATGCTCTTTCAACCGCTTCTTAAATGTACCAGCAGTGGGACTAGCGCGTATCTTTTGTGGCAGCGCGTTCCACAGTATTATCGCTAAGTGTAGAGTTTCAATGAACTACAGCGTTACAGTGTACCGTGATTGTATCGCGTAGGACTTATTGCTAAGTGTAGAGTTTCAATGAACTACAGCGTTACAGTGTACCGTGATTGTATCGCGTAGGACTTATTGCTAAGTGTAGAGTTTCAATGAACTACAGCGTTACAGTGTACCGTGATTGTCTCGCGTAGGACTTATTGCTAAGTGTAGAGTTTGAATGAACTACAGCGTTACAGTGTACCGTGATTGTCTCGCGTAGAACTTATGTAGAGTTTCAATGAACTACAGCGTTACAGTGTACCGTGATTGTCTCGCGTAGAACTTATGTAGAGTTTCAATGAACTACAGCGTTACAGTGTACCGTGATTGTCTCGCGTAGAACTTATGTAGAGTTTCAATGAACTGCAGCGTTACAGTGTACCGTGATTGTCTCTGTCAGGACGACCCGACGGTGGATATGCCGCTGGAGTCCGGGTCGTGCAAGCGCGAGCACAGCGAGGTGATGTCTGGCATGGTGCGCAGCACGCACCGCGAGAGCGGCCACCTCGTGTTCACGCCGGGCGGTGACGTCATGCTGCCGCCGCGCGCCGCGCCCGCGCCCCTCAACGCCAGCCTGGGTCAGTCAGTGCGCGGCGGCGCAAACCACTTTACACCAGTTTTCTCTCCTCCAGTGTGCTTATAGTGCGTTCACATTAACTTGACGCGTGAGAGAATTGGTAGCACTGAGATGTTTACTGTTACCATGTTAAATAAGAAATCATTCCCATTACTTGAGGAAAATAAAAGGATTGAGGGCTTGTTTTACAATCTTCCGATTAGGTCCAAAAGCTAATTCACATGTTATGTCCTTGTTACCAATTCTGTCACGCGTCAAGTTAATGTGAACGCACTGTAGTGCGAGTTTTTCAACTACTCGATCGCGTTAACGTAAACTCTATTACTTCTATGGCATCGAGGAAGCGCCACCTAGCGACAAGTATGGAAATTCAAATTGCTGTCTGCGATTTGCAATGGTTCACGTTGAGAAGTGAACACGTTTACCAGCCAAAACACGAATGAACGCGAGTGCGAGTTTTACTGTGACAGCGTTTTGCCAGTTCGAACGGTTGACTTACTCATACTCACTACTCAATGCTCGATTAACGCGGTAGTAAAGTTATTCGATTGGATCTGTCAAACTCGCACTAAGCACTCAGACGACCTCTGTGGCGTAGCGGCAGCGCGTCCGCCTGCCATGCAAGAGGTCCCGGGTTCGAATCCCGGCTGGAAACAAAAAAAAAGTCCAGGTCTTGGATGTTTACATGTTTGTGATGTCTTTGTTTCGGGTTTCCACGACACAGGGTATCCTAGTGTGGGGCCAGAAGCAATGTATGTGCCTGTTTGTAAAATGTAATGTTGAAATGTTATGTTACCAGTTTTTTCTTCCTCTTCTTCTTCAGGCTATATCCTCCTAAGCCCTGGAGGTAACACTACGAGTCTTTGAACTAAAAATTTCGTAAGCACAACACATTGTAGACTTATAGTCCGGATCTACTTACGTGTGTTGTTATATCGGAGAAGTCCGACCAGGTTTCGCACCGATTCGCAGAGCTTAATCATATAACAACACCCGTAAGCAAATCCGGACTAAAAGTCTACAACACTACGAGTCTTCTAAAACTACATAGATTCTGAAGAACTTTCTCTTCTTGTTGTCCAAAAAATTATGGGGAAAATATTGGACCTGGAACAGTAACTTTTCCGGACTTTGTACTAAATCGTTGGGAGAATTAAGAAAGTTATTCGTGATTTCTAGGACGCCAGGGCTTAGGAGGTTATTATGTAGTCCACTGCTGGACGTATAGACCCGACAGCACAACGACAATTGATGCAAATCTTCATACAATATAGCACCATACTCACTTTAAGTATACACTACAATACTACACTGCTACTGCTAGTATAAACTGCTATATATACTAGTATATACTACAGTATATCTTCTTCTTTAGGCTATCTTAGTCTACTGCTGGACGTAGCCCTCCCCTAATGAGCGCCGTAGCGCCCTGTCTTCGGCTTGCCGCATCCCAGCATCTGCCGGCAGTTTTTTGCAGATCGTCATCCCACCTGATCGGAGGGCGTCCTACGCTATGTTTGCCGAGTCGCGGTCTCCACTCAAGAACGCGTTTACTACAACGATTGTCGGTTCTTTGCGAGATATGGCCAGCCCACTGTCACTTCAGCTTGCTGATTCTCTGAGCTATGTCGATAACTTTGGTTCTCTGTAGGGTGCGTTCGTTACGAATCCTATCCTTCAGAGAAACTCCAAGCATAGCTCTCTCCATTATCTCTTTTTAATGCACTAACCCGTGCTAAGGACAATTTTAAAAAGTTAAGGTTAGTGCATTAAAAAGAATATAGTCATGTGGGTAGAGCGATATCATTACAATGTAAAACCTAACTGCAAAGTAGGTACTCGGGGCTGCATGCAAGTGATGCAAAATTACTTCAGCCAGATGTTGCTGCCTGTACGTAATACAGAGAGTATTGTAAAGAGCTTCGATATTTAACTGATGGCGGTGAGTCGCCCATTAGCTCAGTTGGAAGAGCGCCGGCACGGTTAGCCAGAGGTCCCGGGTTCGAATCCCGGCGTGGGTGGAATTTTTGGCCTCTAAATAGGTTTTTTAAAACTGTCCTTAGCACAGGTTAGTGCATTATAATCAGTGTCAACTGTGCCACATAGCGACAACGGAACGTAGGCCGCTTCGGCACTTTCCTTCCAGTCACTGTCCACCGCTTTCAAATATCATCACTCCATCGGTCACAGGGCGTCCTACTCTACGTTTGCCGATTCGCGGTCTCCACTCTAGAACTAGTCTACCCCAACGGTTACGAATCTACCTGAGGAGGTTAAAAGGTTGGATAATGTTGAAATAAATTTCTGATGTGCGTACCGCTTCCAGACTCGTCGCGCAACGACACTGAGCTGGTGGACGGGATGCCGCCAAGGCGCGGACGCGGGCGCCCCCGCAAGACCCCACTGCCGCTCACGCCCAAGATCAAGAAGCGCCGCGGACGCCCGCCCAAGACCTCGCTCGGTGAGTCGCCTTAGTGCCCTTTCACATGCACTCGATCGTCGACTAAACGGCAGGGAGCCGAGTTTAGCAAGAGCTTTCACATGGACCCGGTCTAACCGTGCCAGCGCTCTCTCAACTGAGCTAATGGGCGACTCACCGGCATCAGTGAAATTCGTACTCGGGGCTGCAAGTGATACAAATTACTTCAGCCAGATGTCGCTGCCTGTACGTAATACAGAGAGTATTGTAAAGAGACGCCGGTGAGTCGCCCATTAGGGAAATCGAAAAACGTGTGACGTAATTTAAATATCTCAAAATGATAGATAGAAAAAGAAATAAAAATGGTGTAAAGAGGTTTGCACCGTTACAAGCTCAGTTGGAAGAGCGCCGGCACGGATAGCCAGAGGTCGCGGGTTCGAATCCCGGCATGGGTGGAATTTTTAGCCTCCAAATAGGTTTTCAAAATTCTTTGCCACAGTCCGGCTTTATCGGGCCGGATGGCAGCATCCTTTACAAGTTACCGTTCGGTGTTGGCAGACGGCATGGACGGCTGCGTGCTGACGCGGCCGTCGCTGGGCCCGGCGCCGGCGCCGGCCGCGCTGCCGCCGGCGCTGGCCGCGCACGCCGCGCCGCCCGCGCACCAGCTGCTCATCAAGAAGAAGCGCGGCCGCCCGCCCAAGAACTACTTCATGCGCCCAGGTCAGACCCGCGGCTCTAGCGCTAGTGGCTTCACGTTATTTGATACTGTTTTATTTGAAGAAGCGCGGCCGCCCGCCCATGAAGTACTTCATGCGCCCAGGGTAGACCCGCGGCGCTAGCGCTTGTGGCTTTACGTTATTTGATACGGCTTTCTGTTCGTCACACTGTTGCGGAAGAAAAAAATTATTTACATGAATAATAAATATTCATGGACATATTACACAGATCTCGTTAGCACTAAGTACAAGTAAATGACTTGTGTTATAGGTGCTAACTCGACGATAGATTTAATACAATAAATACATAGATAACATCCAAAACCCGAGACAAACTAGAAAAGTTCGTTTCCTAGTTTGACCCGGCCGGGGATCGAACCCGTGACCTCCGGTTTTACAGTCAGCGTACCAGACCGCTGCGCCACCGAGGCCGTCAAAATAGCAATAGGCCGAATATAACAGATAACCGGCTCACGAATGAAATTGGGTGAATAGGCGGACTGCTTCGTGAGTCTAGCGGTATCAGACGATACCTGGGATGTATATTTAACAGACTTAAAAAAAGAAGGAAGTTCGAGATCTTTTTTTCATGTATTTTCACAGATTACTCGATGACGCGCGGACCGATTTAAAAAATTCTTTCTTTGTTTGAAAGGGTGAATTTGATAGATGCCCCCGCAGTCACCAAATCAGGATTGTGTGACGGGATCCTGGAGAAATCGAGGGAATCCTTCAAATATCAAAGGCACACCTGAAGCGATTTGAGTTTTTTTCATTGTGATTCGTGCATTTGCTTTCGGAAAGTGCTGTATGCTGTCTGCTTGATATATATAAAGCAGTAACAAATTCTCTTTGGTTAGTCAGTGAAAGAATTTGAATCATCAAATACGATTCAGAGTAGATTACGAAGAAAGAAAATGTGATGTCTTCAGTTTATTTTAAACAAAAGACTCCATCGATGTAGATTCATACTTATTATACTTTCAGTAACGCATACTTATCATGTTTTTGTTACCTATTTTGTTGAAGAAATGAGTAAGAGTCTTATGTTATGAAAATCCATAAAATGACACATGAGAAATATTTAATCAGGAGTCTATTTTAAGTAATGTAAATATTATGCTCGATCATTTATATTATGTTCACAAGTTTTATTTTTTCTTTTGTTACGCGTGACATATTATTTTATTAATATTATAGATAGTGGAATTTATATCAAATGGGAGAGTTTAGTAAATTTTAAGATAACAATCAACTAAATCATGCTTGATAGAATAAAAACTTTACCTGTTTGATTCACAATTACGCATTGCTTTGTAGGAAGTTCTGCATAAGCAACTATATTATTATTCTCATAAACATATTACCCTCCTCTTGCCGCCGCAGTCGGGTAAAATTCAACGAAGTATGCTTTGCAAAATCAGCTCACGACTGACTTCATACGTTGTCGACGTAAGGCTCAGACTTACCTCCGGTTTCTCGTTCCTGACTTGTAGTGTACGAGAAACTGAAGGTTACAGACTAAGCCTGTAGACATGATATGAATTTTTTTTACGGCCTCTGCGGCGTAGCGGTAGCGCTCTGCCTACCATGCAAGAGGTCCCGGGTTCGAACCCCGGTTGGGGACAAAAAAAAACTCTTGGATGTTTACATGTTTGTGATGTCGCTGTTTCTGGTTCCCACGACACAGGGTATCATAGTGTGGGGCCAGAAGCAATGTATGTGCCTGTATGTTATGTAAATGTAATGTTATTACTGTGTTCGGCATATAAGCAGATAAAATGGCTTGAACCTCGCTAACCAATGTGTGTTGATTTAGGTGACGATCTCAGACAGTACGCGCTTGGCAATCTTGGCATCGAATTTTCCAAATTTCGTTAGTACCGACACTGATATTTTATTGGACTAAAACACATCGATGACTAACACTCACTATGACTAGTTCCACTCGAGAGGGCACCTGGGTCAAGAGTCGTAAAGCAATAAAAGACTTGTATAAAAAATGTATTAATCTGATTAAAGGGAACACGTGAAATGATGCTTAAATTTTACCCCTACGACTCTTCATGACAAGTATAACCTTTCGAAAAGGGAATCTAGTCACATGGTACCAAAACGTGGTCATAGAAAACGTTCTACAACTGTAACGTCACAGCTTGAACGCCTAAAATATTTGAGTTATTTTATGCGTCTACGCCTTTCTAACTTGAAAAATGTTGTAATTAAATAAAAAATAAAAAAGTCTTTTATCCTAAGATTAACTTGATATTTTACTTTTTTGAGACCTGTAAAAGAGTCGCCCATTAGCTCAGTTGGAAAGAGCGCTGGCACGGATAGCCAGAGGTCGCGGGTTCGAATCCCGGCATGTGTGGAATTTTTCGCCTCTAAATAGGTTTTAAAAATTGTCCTTAGCACGGGTTACTGCATTAAAAATAATATAACCTGTAACAAGCCGAAAAAAAATCTTAATAAGAAATATTTAATATTTTTACTTCCTGAGTTTTTCTACGGTATGACACGAAGTTTGATGCAAGTTCTCCATTTAAAAATCCCAGTACCCTATTACGTGGAACCAGTTATAACATGTATTTTACTAACGCCTTAGTATTTTTTGAAATCTATCGGTTTATTTCAGCAGATTGTACATTAATTTGTTTGGTGTCGGAAAGTAGTAGCTTCTTTAAACTGCACACTTTTTCCTTTAGTTAGCAATTTTTTCACGTCTACTAACTGTGTATTTGCACTAGAACCAGTAAAAATAAAATTAAAAAACAGTAAAGTTCGTACAAAAAACCTGAGCCTTAATTCTGTTAGTGCATTACACTACAATGACAGATTAATGGACGCGTCACGTGGCGCGTTTACTTTATACCGTTGTTGCCTAGAAGCTTCGATACGTGTGCGGGTTTAGACTTAAATCAAAAATGAAGTGAAATCGCCACGTACGTGCAATTGTGATTGTACTACAATGCATTAACAGAATTGGCCAGTATAGGGCCCACTGTGCCCATACGTTTAACGCAGCTGATATCCCAGTACAGGGAGTCTAGCATGGGATATTCCTATCGTAGAATAGTCCTATGACCTTTACAATGTCTTTAGTGATGTTGTCTGGTTTCGGATCGTATATCAAGAGCGTACTCGGATCTAACCAGTAGCGCCCACCAATCGTAAAATTCCTACCTTCTTAGTACGCTAATGCGAAATAATTTGCAATAATCTTTTATAGTCTTTTACGACCTTTTTTTATTAAAACACAATTTCTTAAAACTCTCCAAAAATGCTCACTGAATAGTCTGTGGTGAAGATTTGACAAGGAAAAGACGTTACAACAGATTAAATAAACGTGTTCTAGTGGAATCGTGTCTTTATAACATTTTCTAAGGTATAATGTACTAAATATACTGATGACCATTAAACTGCTCCACAGACGGCCGGCCCAACGAGAATTACAACGCGAGCAACCTCCCCTTCGGCGACTTCTCCTACCTGACTGACATGATGTATAGCCCGGCCCTCACATACACCCTCCACGGCGTGGCCGGCTCGGAGGTGGAGCGACCCGAAGACCAGAGCCTGCTCGTGGAAACTGGCCGCGAGAGGTGAGTTCGCCACCAATGAGCCTCGGTTCTGCTAATGCTTGCAGTACAGTGACAGATGGGCCGGTCACGTGACATGTTTTTCACGTTACATCCACGCCTGCGCCGCGCTCATTGAACTACAATTCATAGTTGACCAACGCGGGAAGGAAGGAACGGAGGACAGACACGGGAGGGAGGGTGAGAGGAAGGAAGAAATTAACGAAATGCACTGTAGACGAAACAAATATAGTATAGTCTGTTAGCTTTTTGAATATACCACTATAGATGAAACAAATATAGTATAGTCTGTTAGCTTTTTGAATATACGTCGGCTACTATCGGATATCGTTTAATAAGGTTTATTTTCTCTTGTTATTTATAACTTAACATAACTTTTCAAAATAGTGAAGAAAAGTTTTGTACAGAGCCGGTGCTATCTATCTATCTATCTATAATCAGCCCACATCAACCCACTGCTGGGCATAGACCTCCTTTTTGTTGCGCCATTCCTCACGGTCTTGTGCTAACCTGATCCATCGTGTCGGTGGTCTGCCTACCTCCTTCCCTCCCTTGGCCACCACTCCGATACTGCCCTGGTCCACCGTCCGTCTTCCCTTCTAGCCAAGTGTCCCGCCCATCTCCACTTTAGGTCTGTGATCCGCTCACCAACGTCTTCAACCTTGCATTGTGCTACTACGAGTAAAATAATTTTATGAAATGAAATGAATATACTTTATTGCACATCAGGAATTACAATTTAGAAAATAAGAAGATACAGATTAAGGTACAATTGGCGGTCTTATTACTAAAAGTAATTTCTTCCAGACAACCCTTGATGGAAAACACAAAAGAACTGAAAGACGGGTAGTTGGTGCAACTAATGACATAATTAGGAAAAGAAGGCAAATTTTAATAAATATACATAGACAGTACATAAACAAAATATAAAATAAACATACATAATATATACAAATAATATCATCCGGGAGAAGATAGATGAATATAATACACATACGCAACATTTGAAAGATGTAATATTTATTGTACCAGTTTTGTACTCAAGTAGTAGTCTCTGATTTTATATTAGTTTTGAAAAATAGTAAAAGCAACAAAGTGCTCTGGACATCTGTTTATTAAACCGGTTTTAACATCGGTCCACTCCTTGTCGTTTTACAAAACCTTCTTCGTCCCTTTCACCATCATTCATCATGGCGATCGTATAGTAATAGTAAACCATGAACTATAGTTCTATGAAATGTAGTTCTAGACTTGCAACGATAATGAAATTATATCCACGCGTTCATGCAGCGGTCATTGTACTATGCATTAACAGAATTTAGGCCTTGGTAGCCAGGCACTAGTATGGCGCTCACAGAGCGCGGCAGATAGTTATTGTTGGCCCACGCAGAACAATCATTCGTCTATTACCAGGATTTTAGCTGGGAAGTGAGCAACACGACTAAAAATAGGTATGCCACACGAACTTCGCTCCTAAAAACGTATCTATAGTCGCAAAGTAGGTACAGAAAGCTTTGCATCTTTGTTTATTGCTACAAAGAATTGGCTTTTCTTTTCATTTAATAGCTTCTTATAATTTATTTGAATGGGAAAGTTTGTTTTTTATTTTTTGTACTTGTGTAGCAACGGGTGAACGTGATTTAAATAGAATATTCTATCTATCTATCAGCTATAACAGGCGCGGATCCAGGCCAAGTAACTTCCACACAATACAGTCATTAGTTCTGATTCCAAACTAAGATACCCTGTGCCGTGGTAACCTGGCAAGTTTATCACAAACATGGAAATACATCCAGACTGAAGCAATTTGTACAATTTTACAGTGGAAATCAAACACGCTACTTCCGGTATGTTAAAGCAACATTATATTGGCCATGGAAAGTTCGAGTCGGAGTATGGACTCGCTCATGATCGATATACAATCAGCCTTTCGATCTCAATATAGATCATGAAAATGTGGCGTCGCAAGTGCATCAGGGCTATGGGCGTGCCCATCTTGCACACAAGGGTGGATCCGCGCTTGGTATATAATTCCCGATGTGTAACTTGATTGCTCATGAACTAATTTCGAATCTCATTGAAGGGGGACGCGGGAGAAGTCTTCGTAAAGTTCGAATAATTCAAGTCTCATCAAGTATACTAAAACAAACCGACAACGCGGATTTTAGGTCAAGTTACATGCCGGGCATTACCTTTTTATTTCATATTTTTATTGCGCTTAAAGCGGCTGACTTATTATGCAATAATATGTTTGTTTTAAATCTATAAACTCCACGCGGAGAGTCGAACTTACGCAATACCAGTGCGATACCAGCACGACTAGAATCCTAAGCTACCGAAATTAAATACTAAACCGGGGCCACGTCTCCAAAGAACAATCAGCGAGTCCCTTACGCTGATTGGCGAATCCTTTCACCACTATGGCTTGCCATGGACACGCTAAGAAGGAGTCCCCAAAGAGCAACCTTCCCAAGACTCCTACCTAACGGATATGATGTACAGCCCTGCCCTGGCCTACAACCTGCACGGAGCCACCGGTTCGGAAGCGGAGCGGCCCGAGGACCACAGCTTACTAGTGCCGACCGGCCGGGAAAGGTATGTATATACAGGACACAAGCGCCTATGGTAAACGGTGGGGGAAAACGTCGTGTGGAAACCTGAGTGTCTGAGGTGGGGACGCGTGGTAATTAAGCCCGTCTATCTCTCTCACTGAGAGAAGTCCTGTGCCCTGCACTGCTATCGGAAACCGGCGTGCGTTCATGCAACGACTGATGAATGTTGATGAAGCGAAAGAGGTCGTTGCAAGGGACAAACCCAGAGGTCTGTTTTGTAGAACTACATAGTCGTTTCGATACGATTCGTGGATTACTATGACAATAGTCGTGATAGAATAATCAAAGATTTAACGATATTAGGGGCAAGTTCATATTAAAAGGATTTGGAACACGGATTTAGTTTTATAAAGAAAAGATGAGGTATGCAATTTTTTTTTATTAATATCATTGAATTTAAATTAAATTCAATGATAATATAAAAGATTTGTTTGACTGAAACACCAACCGCGCGAAACACCGCGTGACGTCATGCTTAGGTAAACATTGCCAAACTTCACCCGTGCTTTGTTGTAAATTCTAGTGACACATGATGTTGATTACGTTTGATGTTTGTTTACCTAGGCGTGACATCAGATTCGACGCCATGACACTGCGAGTTGTTTTCCCACAGATTTAAAATTATTGTAGAAAAATGGCTTTAACCTTCGTAAAATTTTAGTTTATTATTGAAATATAGGTTTTATTCTTGTTAATAATAAATGCATCTCCCATTACGGAAGAGGATTTAACAATCTTTCGTCATGGCTATTCGTTGTAATTTTTTTTTGTCAGCCGTATTTATATAGGTACGTGGTCGGCAAAATCGTATATAGCAGGTCTTTGTCTGACATGTGTGGCAAAGACATGTCTGAAGTCCCGATTTGCCTATCTGTCTGGACCTATACAAATGACGTGGCCTGCCCAGTTCCACTTGAGTTTCGTGGTCACAGCTTCAACAATAGAGATTTTGGTTCTGGAGCGGAGCGTGGTGTTACGGATTCGGTCAAACAGTTGTGTATTGTTGTAAAGTCGATCAACCCACAGATTAACAAGTAGACTCTGCTACGCAAGGTGCCTCGGAATTGTCATAAGGGACCGTCCATAAATTACGTCACACGTTAAGGGGGAGGGAGGGGGTCGACGAAGTGTGACATTGTGTGACAGGGGGTGGGAGATGTCCTAAATTTTGTGACGTCACTTTTCCAAATCTACGTATTAAAACACGAGCTTTGCACTATTAACGAAATACTCAAAACATTTGCAACTTTTGATATAAATCTAATTTCGGAACTGCTGTCTGAATACAATAATTTAAAATTTGTAAAATATGTGACATCACACTAGGGAGGGGGGGGAGTCTCAAAAATGTGACCAGCTGTGACAGGGACGGGGGAGGGGTAAAAAAATGACCAAATTCGTGTGACGTAATTTATGGATGGCCCCTAATAAACTACGAAAAATGAATGAATGTTTTATAAAACTCGGCCCAGGGCCTCGATTATTTAACTGTTAACGAGTTTGCATTTAACATTGAATTGTCATGGTAAATAATGCATTTTAGTTCCATGGAAGAGCTCCATGGAGCCCTGTTTGCCAACGTCCAATGATGGATGGAATTTCAAAAGAAGAAGCACCACGTCATTATCAAAGGCGATCCTAAACCTGAAGCCTCACCGAACACCTTTCCTTCCAGGACAATCGACGTCTCAGACTCGTCCACCGACGAGGACGAGGGCGGCCCGCGGATCGAACCCGATGAGAACGTGCCCGCCGTTGCCATGGAGACGCAAATAATGACCGTCGGCGACTGCCAGATCGTCAAACTACCGAACCCCGAGGAAAAACCCGAAGAGAAAACCGAGCCGGCCAACGAAACCGTATCTTCGTCGACGCCCACGCCTAACTCGGTCACCATCACGCCCATAACTACTGTGGGCGATTGTACTATACGGCCTGTGGAGAACAACACGTAAGTTAGCTACTTTAAGGTCGAAATTGTCACGTGACGCCCGGACCGATTCGCGCTTTCACGTGCTACTGGCGTTTTTCCTCACCCTCTTTCTCGCTGATTGGGTTCATAACTACCAATCAATCATTGATCGACTGTATAGGCCCATTATGGTTTAGCTATCTGACCTCTTAATGGCACACCTGGCTGGCCTATTTCCACTTGTACCTACTAGCAGTCGGGTTAAAATGTTATTGGTAATGACAGGCGAAAGGAACTAAGCCAGTGGCGCGCGAATGCCCGTAAAGGCTTTAGCCGCCGGCTTTTATGTATTTGTAATTCGAGGTAGGATCGGTTCATTGTGGTAGCATTTATTTGCAGTTTTTGGCGTGGATAAAGTTTCATTTTGAGATTAATTTGCGGCGACGTCTTCCGTTGTTTGTTGGTTAATTACTGCATTGAGACAATTGTTACGCTGACGCGTAAGTGTGAACGAAGCGAAAAAGGTTTGTCTGGTTAGTGGAACAGCAGATCGTGGCTTGTGTCTAACCCTTCTGGAGTACTGGCGTGTGTTGTGCAATGTATCTCAGCACTTGTGTCGCTAATAACAAGTTTGGTGATTTAGTTTAGACTGTCCACTGGGACGTTTTAAGGTTGTTTTGGTTATGCACGTAATTATCACCTGACTACAGTGCATGACGATATCAAGGCACCTGACTACGTCGTAATTATACTGCGGCAAGACTAATTGACATGCGGTATAGGTTTTAACGATCAGCAATTAAATCACCGACAAAGTTTTCTGTCAGCATTAAATTTATTGGTAGTTAAAATAATAAAATTGAGCAGAATAAAATTGAGCTCTTCAAAGTATTCACAAAAAAAAATTCCGGCTCAAATAGTGGCATAACCTAATATTATTGACATCTTTACTTTTGCTGTGCTGATGTAGGAAATGTTTTGCTCCAAATAATGATTATTTTTTACCAAAATCATTTGTTTGCTTTGGTCATTGGTGATCATTTATTTTGCTGACCAAAATAATATTTGTCTGATAAATTATGTTGCTGACCAATTATTATTTTGGTGATCATTTAATTCTCATTAAGATGAATAGACTATGCCAGAGTCTAAAATGCAGTAGTGATTGTTCAAACAAGAATTTGAAAGCTTTAATCGATGGCTTGACATAACGTAAGGTAACATAAATGCTACCGTGATGCCGCAAGTTGGAAATGATATGTGAAAACGCATTTAAAATTGTCAGATACTGGAATATTGGTCTTAGTAAAACAAAAATGCCATAGCCCTGCGAGGTAAAGTTTGTGAAATTCCACCTTAAGATGTACAGTGAAATAAGAAATACATCACAATATCGAAGTATTTAGTGTTGACTACTCTTACTTAATAGTGACAATTGCTATTTTATACTTCGAGCTGACAATATCTTTGCATTTTTAAAAGACATCCTGTCACTTTTAACAATGCTGTTACATTGTTCCAATTTTTTACTTCCTAAGTGGCAATGCAGTACGCCTCCAAATATCGTTCGGACTGAATTATTCATGTCACTTCAAAAGTTATTAATATACGATCACCAAACTTTCATTATGTTTGCTGATCGTGTATTAATACGAAAATATTTTTTTGGTGCGCAATCTAATTGTCACTATACAGTGGGATTAGTAACTACATAACAATATTCTACATAAAATACTCTCTAAATGTTCATGAAATAAAAATTAACTAGAAATACTGTTTATAATTATTTATGTAGAATGTTGATTTCCATTTTAATCCAAATAGATGGTAATATTTTGCTAATATCATAGACAGAGAAGGCAGCATACTTATTTACATACAAATATAACATTATATTCGATGGTACATATACCGCTATATTTAGATAACGCAGTGTGTAGGACAGATGTTTGATGGTTGCCTTTCATGTTTTTTGTATGTTTACTTGTTTATGAATCTTCTAAGGGACGCAGTATATCGATGTCCCTCTTTTTTCCTGTGGGAAATGGAGACTAAACACTTGCTAACAAAGATTTGTCATCATATTAATTTATATACCCGAAAAGGGCCGCTCTAACTCGTCAATGCGAACACCGTTTACTATAGTAACAACTGCAAAATAATTAAATATACTTATACTTAAATAATCTGACATCGTTTGTGAGTGGGTGGACCTGTTTGACAATTTTTTTTCTGATTCATAGTCTGAATAAACTTTTTGTGGAGAGAAAGTTACATGCACATTTAGAAACAATGTGCTTTTTCCTATGGGATTTAACAAAACGATCACTATAGAAATTTGGACCGTACAATAGACAATTTTTTTCTGATTCATAGTCTGAATAAACTTTTTGTGGAGAGAAAGTTACATGCACATTTAGAAACATGTGCTTTTTCCTATGGGATTTAACAAAACGATCACTATAGTTTGGACCGTACAATAGACAATTTTTTTTCTGATTCATAGTCTGAATAAACTTTTTGTGGAGAGAAAGTTACATGCACATTTAGAAACAATGTGCTTTTTCCTATGGGATTTAACAAAAATCACTATAGAAATTTGGACCGTACAATATATAATTTCGGGTCCCTGGTAGCCAAATTAGGCATAAATAAGCTGTTTCACACGTGAAAGTTACACGGCAGCCTGCTGCGTGTTGACCTTGAAAATTAACAATGGGTTCTTTTGTCCGATCGTTATTGATAAAATGCTAATGTTTTTACTCTAGTAAAAGCTTTTCGAATTGACGAGTTTAGTAGATATAGGGGTTATTTTATACCCTTTAGAAATACTTTGGTAGCTAACATTACAGGTCTAGTAAGAAGTGGATGTCACAACGACAGCCGGTGTAGTAGTTTTGTCTGTTTAAGAACTTCGTACATTACAATTTCTACAATAACATTCTGAACAAAACTTTGCTCTGATAAGGACAGTTAGTTTTTAAGAGGAAGACATGTGTTATCGCATAGGTGCACCCGCTAATCGCCTTTAATGAATGTTCTTGTAATCGATAAATTAAAAATAATCTCTGTGAATATTAGGCCATAGATCGTAGTGTCTTAGATAAATGAAAAAGTTTAAAAAAAAAACCTATGAAAAAATTAATATTCTAAATTAACTGGACAACACCACACGAGAAAGTGATACGATTAAGAACTTTATTTTTAGCAGAACATAATATTATATATTATTACGTACTATGGAATAAATGCGCCGGCATACTTCGCTCAGTTTGCCACAGCTTAGTCGAGTATGCCGCGAACATATTTCTCTATGACACTGCATATAAAAGCAATGAATATCTTGTAGACTATATTAAAAACCCCACGTTGTAAACAAACTTGCATTGCTGAAAAGGCTGTCAGACAGCTACGGCAAATGTTTCTCTAACAATTTAGTTCTGTTCGAGGGAGGCCCAAGTGGTTTAAGTTGACTGCAATTTTACTTTAAATATTATTAGGCTTTTGCCGACAGTAAGACTTTTTATCGAAAAGTATTATTGTTTCACTATAATTTTATCCTCGATGTACAGTAGAGATAGGTCCTAACGTGTAATCGATAAAAAATTGTAATCCTTGGAAACTAAGTATGTAGTTTGCCTTTTTAATTTACGTTTAAGGTCTATTATAGTTTTGAACAAATTTACAATCGGCATCAAATTATTCAATCATTTCTTTATTAAGTTTACTTTGTAAGAATCATTATTACGTATTCTATAGAAGACTGCTCGGTTTTCCTTATGTGTACTAACGTTTTAATTGTTGTTTGTGGTGACGAAATGTGACAGTAGTTAATGAAAAGTGGCAGTCTCGTGCTCTCTCGCGCTCAAATGTCACATACAAAGCTTGTATGAGTTGCATGGCTTAGCGTCTCCATTTCATACAAAACTTGTATGGGCTGTATGAAACGCCGAGTTGTAGTATTGTGCACTGACTCTTTGTATTTTGTGTAGCCTAAAGAGGCATTTTAATGATACAACATGAGTCTCAGAAGCAAGCTAAGCTTATTGTGAAGTTCTGAACATAGAATACTGTATTTTTATAATTACAATCGTAAGGTAATTTAATTTATTGCCAGGACCTTGCTAGACTCTTAGTCTTTGCAATGCCACCGTTGACTGAAGATCGATGAAACTTTGTGCTACCCTATGACCACTGAAACGTTGGCGAATTTTGTTGAGCCAAAATGAAGACTAAAGCTGATTGCGATTGCATTCATTACAAAGACAGCAAATCATTATGGTGGCGACAGATTGCAACAATGTTTCAAGTAAACCCTCTGTAATCCTAAGGTATCATTCGTGTCAAGCTGCTTCATAATAGACAAGATCATCGAAAGGGAATTAAATAGTACAGGTTCCCATATTAAATGTGACAAACAGTAAGGTCCTAGATTTAATTATCATAATTATTAATCCTCCTATATCATAGTGCTCCCAGCCATAGCGTCACATCGTTTGATCCTACGTGTGTAAGTTATTTTCTCTATGCCTTATTGGCTTTGGATGTTATTTGACTTGTCGATTGTTAAGTTTAGTTCTTATATTATGTTCTTTCTCTAACTTGGAATGTTTTATCGTGGTTTTGAACAAGCATTTATATTTTACTTTTCTTTGTTACTTCAATCAGAATAATTAAGTATACGATGGGATTAAGTATAATATCACAAATTATAATTTACAAATGAACGAGATATGTTATACTCATGAAATTATTATTAGTTTCCTTTTTTATAGTTCTAAATTAGTTATTTAGTTTATTTTTAGGTTGTCCTAACTACTTTTTTATGTTAGTTTTGAATGATTATTATATTCCTGAATGTGAAATGGTCGTTCATTTTACTTTTGTGATCATGCAAGTGCAAAATTTTATTATTTTAATCAGTTGCAATGACGCCGGTTGGTCGTCGCACTGAAGGCAGCGGACAAATAGTTCACTTTTGTTCAGAGAAGTCCGAGAGCAGTATTTTTTAGATGGTAATCTTTAAATTTAATTTACTTTTTGTCACTTATCGGATTCGATCGTTAGTTACTTTCTAACAGTGAATTATTTAATAAAGAAATAACAATAACGGACTTTTTCATTTATAACTCTCTAACACCACATCACCGTTGGCGAGTGGTTACGCTAATATAAGTTCAGAAATGTACATAACTGACAAAACATTCATTGGTCCTTGCCCGCACAGAGAATCGAACCTGGGCGTCCCGCTTTTGAGTCCATTTTCCTACCCACTGGACTACCATAGGCTACGAAAAAAATCACTTCATCAAGAATCGAAATAAAACATTCGAATATTACGTACCGCAATTGATATTTATTTCGAATATAAATATAGAGAATTATTTGGATATCCACACTTTAGCATTGTTAGACGGTTACAGCTCTAACCTATACTAGAGCTAGTTACGAGATAATCTTACACAGTAGACAATCGACCATCGCCCTTATGTCCCGGGCGGTGGTGGGGGTCCGTTATTGAGCCAATGGGGGAACGGTCCGGCCATCGCCCCGTAATTCGCGCCAAAGACCGGCCCGTTATGTCTAAAGGGCGGCGGCATGTTCCCCATTGGGGGCGGTCCTTGCATCCTCGGGTTCATGCCGAACTGGAAGTTGTTGCCAATGAACGGTGGCGGAGTGCTGGGGTTGAAGGGCGGCGGGAACATGGGCGGCCCGTTGTAAGGTGCGGTGAACGGGCCGGGATCCCCGTGGGGCGGCGGGGTTCTCGAGTCGGTCCAGGGCCTGCCGAATCTGGACAAGATAGATAAAAAAAGTGTGTTACTCAATCCTGACTATACGTTGAAGGAGCATGTAGTATGGAGACTTTTTAACGAGACGACCCGCCATCCTTTTTACGTCTCCTAGCAATAGGGTATTTCACTGGTTTCTGAAAACCAACTCAGATTTTTCGTTGGTGTTTGATAAGTGCTCAGAAAGTGATAATAAATAAAAGCAAATAAAAATAGATTTTTGAAATAAGCTGCCTAAACTTCTTGAGCAATGTGGCGTCGCACAGGAATTAGTGACGTAAACAAATAAACGTCAACTCTCGGGTTCTCGGATCCCTATATTAACTGACTTGTGACGTCATTAGATAGAAACAAAATTATAAAGATTTATCCCGTTTTTCTTTGAATAAATTATCAATTTTTGGTTTAAATGCCTTAAAACGCTTTAAAAACTAATAATTGATACAAATGTGTATAATTATTACTTTTTCACACTGTCTAATAGCCTTATCTCTCCCATACTCAGAGGCTGAAATCCGATCCCAAGAATCCGGCCGTAGGGCTGAGCAGACCACTCGCATTTGTTTACGAACTTTCCCTAATACAAAATTCCCCACGCACACTACACCATGCTTTTAAGAATTAGTTTTATTTGCGTGCATTTATCGAACGTGTGTTACGTCCTTTCCTGGTTACCATAGCACAGGGTATCCTAGTTTGGGACCAGGACATCACAAACAAACATGGAAATATAGTATGTAGCTTTTAGAATATCCCTCTTAATTTCGAAATCAGAACTCGATCATCAGTACGAAAATTGGCGAAAACCGAAGCCTACTCTAGAGCCCGAGGTATATTCTAAAAGCTAACAGACTATACACCTAGGCTGAGGCCATTTGTACGGCGCTTCCCGGTGGGAACCAGTTCTAAGAATTAATGACGTGTAACGTCTACGATTTTTTGATAGCCTTGTTGGTCCAGCAATATAAAGACCGATCACCATAACAGATCGGGATTCGATTCCCAGTGGGGACCATTGTACATTTGAATTTTTTTATCAGTCTGGGTGTATTTCTCCCATGTCTGGTTACCATAGCGCAGAGTATCTTAGTTCGGGACCAGAACAAGTGATTGTGTTGTTTGGAAGTTATTTATTTTACATACCCTACAATTAAGTCTTGATCATGATGATAGTCCCGACCGATTTCGGTCATGGCGACTACTTCTACTCTTATTTAACCTTCAACCAAGCGTTTTTGTAAAGGAAATGTCGCATAAAAGCGCTCATGGCCTAGTGGAACCGAGCAATTGTAATCAATTATATGTGTCAAGCAACAATGGCGCGGTCAGGTACTGGATCGGTGACCATCGCGAACACCGCTATTGGAATTTTTCCGTGCTTCGCAAGGCATCTTAAGCCATTGGTGTCGGCTGTCATATAAGGGCAGTCGTTAAGCCATGTCAAAGGCCTTAGGGCAACTTGATAACTTCTGCCAATAAGGCCCGCCACTGGCCTAACCTTCCTGCGATGCAGGAAGAGATCCGTGCAAAGCAGCGGGGACATACAAGGCATGATATTATACAAATTTCGCATAGCTGAAATGTGGCAGAACCTTTCATCATCATCAGCCCAGCGCTGCTCACAGCTGGGCATAGGCCTTTTCCCCTCCAGATGCCATCACGCACGGTCCCGTGCCATCCGCATCCACGGACTTTCCGCCGAGTCAACTGTCGTCGGACCAATCGGGCTGCTGGACTGCCCACTGAACTTCCACTTAAATACCTGGGGAATGTGTTAGGGTTTCTCCTGGAGTTCGCAGAGAACGGGTTGCGGCCCCGGCTCGGGCCGCTGCCGAAGCGGCTGCTCGACTCTGAAGGCCTCTGGTTCCTTCGGCCTTCCTGCTGCAATGACAAGAAATTGCGTGTAATTATCTCTACCCGTCAATACTATGACATGTGGCAAACCTCTGTCAATATTGTAATGAGGTTCGAAGTTTCGCTGATGCCGGGTACTTGCCCATTAGCTCAGTTGGGAGAGCGCTGGCACGGTTACCCAGAGGGTGTGGGTTCGATTCCCGGCATGGGTGGAATTTTTAGCTTCTAAATAGGTTTTTAAAACCTCTGCAGCTCCGTGAACGTAAAGATTTAAGGGGAACATGTCTCATAATATGACTGGACGTTTGTAAACAACTACGCCAAAAAAATAAAGTTTTGTTTAAAAACCTATTTAGAGGCTAAATAAATTGCGGGTTCGAATCCCGGCATGGGTGAAATTTTTAGCCTCTAAATAGGTTTTTAAATTTGTTCCTTAGCACAGGTTAGTGCATTAAAAATAAAAATAGTATAAAGTTTTGTTTTTATCTTTTTCGAGCAAAATTTTCTTATTTGCTTCTTTTGTAATGTAGTGTAAACTTTGTGTATATATATGTTTTGTTTTGGTGCCATTGAATAAATTATTTCTCTCTCTATCTCAAATAGGTATTTTTTTGAGTCTGCGCTTAGCAACACATTTAGAGATCCATTTTTATATTATAGAAATGTTTTTTTTTTGTATGGTTCCCCTTTTTTGCAGTAACAAATATCAGTCTCGAGTAGGATGTCTCATTGAACTAACGTAACATCACGTACCTGCTTCAGGTCGGAGCCCTCGGCGTTGTTCTGTCGCTGTTGCTTCTGCTGTCTTTTGGCGCGCCGCTCGTCCTCATCGTCGGAGTACTCCACCTGGCTGGGCGGCGGCTCCACGTCGTGAAGCCACGAGGCATCCGTGCCCTTCACTCTGTGGACGATTTGGAGGCAAAATTTAGTACTGAGACAAATCGACACACAGTTTGTCCTGCACTTAGCCTCATATTTGGGCCATCAGGGCTGTGAGATCACGTCAGCAAACCAATCTCTTTTCAGAAAGCCTCTGTTACTGGCTTCCTGAAGGGATCCTAGCTTTCCAATGGTGGATGTCCATTGCACTTCCACAGTCTCACGGAGAATAGTCACGTGGGCGAGTGTTTCGTCTTGGCCAGTATAGGGGCTGTCTTTAAATAGGGGGTTGTATTCAGTGGAGCTCGTAGCCTAGTTGAGCCGAGTGATTTGAATCAATAATTCGAGTTAAGCAATAACAAGCGCGGTCAGGTGCACTATGGGAGACCGTCCCGTAACTACCGCTAGTGACATTTTTCCGAACGCTTCCGTGCTTCGCAAGGCAAGTTAAGCCGTTGGTGTCGCCAGTCATGTAATGGCAGTGGTTAAGCCATGTCAGAGGCCTTATGGGCGGCTTGACAGTAAGGCCCGCCACTGTCTTACAATCCTCCACCAATCCGGACTTGCCCTACGTGGTGGTGCCCCTCGGTGGGGACGTAATGGGTTGATGATGATGATGATGTATTCAGTGGGCAGAGGCCCAATATAGGTGTCACAGCTTTACACAGATCGCATCTCCTCAGACGCAGCAGGCTCCGTGTGCGACATAATATATTCAACAATAAAAATTCACTGGAAAAAAATCTCTTGCAGAAATACGTTTGTACATGTAATTTTGTATGTAAAGTCCTGTTATATTATTTGTGTGAAATATAGTATAACAATAAAAACAAAATGTAAGCAACAGGCTGGAACGGTACAACGTCGAAGTAGCTGCTCAAGACCGCAGCCTGTGGAGGTCTTTTATAAAAGCCCTATGACTCCACGATAGGCCTCAGGACTTAAGTGTGCCAAATACACTGTCCCTGCATGTAAACTATGTCTAGAATTACCTACGCTTGCATTCTATAAATTGAAAACTTGAAAAACCAAGTGGGTCCTTGATTTTGGCACTGGATTCTAAGTTCTTAGACTTGATAAATTGATGGGCTTCGATTATATTTTTTAATGGTATGGCAACTAAGTTTTAGATGCCAGGCTTACACTAAAATCAGCTAAGCAACTGTCAAGAAATCAATAATTCTAAAATGAACCCAATCTAATCTTCTGTTGATCTAAGATCCGTATCTCACTCTCCCCATTGGAAAATGCCAGTGTGCCGTCTCTACACCGCTATCCATAGCGGTGTAGAGACGGCACACTGGCACACGCTTCTAGACCAAAACATTTGCCAGTGTGCCGTCTCTACACCGCTATGGACACGCTTCTAGACCAAAACATTTCAACACCGTTAGCTGTGAAACTGTTAAACTTAAAAACATTGTAGGTTGCATGTCCATTGCATGACAATAAATGTTTACACTATTTTTATTTTTAATGCACTAACCCGTGCTAAGGAACAAATTTAAAAACCTATTTAGAGGCTAAAAATTTCACCCATGCCGGGATTCGAACCCGCAACCTCTGGCTATCCGTACCAGCGCTCTACCAATTGAGCCAATGGGCGACTCACGGCATCAGTGAAATTTCGAACCTCTTTACAATATTCTCTGTATTACGTACAGGCAGCGACATCTGACTTAAGCAAATTGCATTACTTACAGCCCCGACTACCTACTTTGCAGTTAGGTTTTACATCGGAACGATATCACTGTACCCACATGATTACACTATTTTTATTTTTAATGCACTAACCCGTGCTAAGGAACAAATTTAAAAACCTATTTAGAGGCTAAAAATTTCACCCATGCCGGGATTCGAACCCGCAACCTCTGGCTATCCGTACCAGCGCTCTACCAATTGAGCCAATGGGCGACTCACGGCATCAGTGAAATTTCGAACCTCTTTACAATATTCTCTGTATTACGTACAGGCAGCGACATCTGACTTAAGCAAATTGCATTACTTACAGCCCCGACTACCTACTTTGCAGTTAGGTTTAACATCGGAACGAAATCACTGTACCCACATGATTACACTATTTTTATTTTTAATGCACTAACCCGTGCTAAGGAACAAATTTAAAAACCTATTTAGAGGCTAAAAATTTCACCCATGCCGGGATTCGAACCCGCAACCTCTGGCTATCCGTACCAGCGCTCTACCAATTGAGCCAATGGGCGACTCACGGCATCAGTGAAATTTCGAACCTCTTTACAATATTCTCTGTATTACGTACAGGCAGCGTCATCTGACTTAAGCAAATTGCATTACTTACAGCCCCGACTACCTACTTTGCAGTTTGGTTTAACATCGGAACGATATCACTGTACCCACATGATTACACTATTTTTATTTTTAATGCACTAACCCGTGCTAAGGAACAAATTTAAAAATTTAAATTTTTTTAGCCTCTAAATAGGTTTTTAAATAAATGTTTATTCTTTCCTTCCTCCCTCCTTCTATCTACCTCCCTCCTTACCCTCCTTCCTAAATCCCTCCCAGCCTTCCTTCCTTCAACTGGTACTTACTTCATAAGCTCGCTGAGGAAGACGTAGCTGGTGTGCTGGCTCTGCGGCGCGATGTACACATCCATACCGGGGCCCACGCCGCGCTCCTTCACGTGCTCGGCTGAGTTGAAGCGCACGCAGTAGTGCGGCTCTGTCACCTGGACAGAAGTGTAAGAATTTATTAGACGGCCTCGGTGGCGCAGCGGTTTGGCACGCTGACTGTAAAACCGAAGGTCTCGGTTTCGATCCCCGGCCGGGTCAAACTAGGAAACGAACTTTTCTAGTTTGTCTCGGGTCTTGGATGTTATCTATGTATTTATTGTATTAAATCTAACGTCGAGTTAGCACCTGTCACACAAGTCATTTAGTTGTACCTACCTAGTATGGCGCTAACGAGATCTGTGTAATATCGTCGTCAGGCTATACTATAGTCCACTGCTGGACATAGCCCTCCCCTAAAGAGCGCCACGTTAATATGTAATATGTCCATGAATATTTATTTATTTGATTTATTTATTTATCTTCTATGTAGCCATGTGAAGCTTAATGATATCCTGCCTAAATAATGTTTCCTATAATTTTCGGATTGTCATTGACAAGTAATGCTGTAAATTTATGAACGCATCGTAAGAGTAAATTTCATTACAAGTGCGGAAAGGCTGTCATTGCAAAGATTCCGACAAATGTCTACCCGAGCCGAGGCGCAGCAGAAGGCGAGGGTTGAGTCGGAACAAGTTGCAATGACGGTTCCGCACCGCACGTGTACTGAACGACTATTTTTAATACAGTTGCGAAAAAAATAAGAAATTCAATAAAGAAGCAAGAAAAAAGAAGCCCGGCATGCGTCTCCTTTTTATTTAAAACAGTTCGTGATAGAGATTATCTATCTATAATATAAAAATGAATCGCAGAATGTGTTGGTAAGCGCAAATCTCGAGAACAGCTGAACCGATTTCGCTAATTCTTTTTTTAGAATATTCCTTGAAGTACGAGGATGGTTCTTACGGAGAGAAAAATAAAATAACTAAAGAATCGACTGTTAGGCGGTACGAAGTTCGTTGGGTCAGCTAGTTAGAGATAGAAATGGTGAAGTTTAGCTTTGTCAATAATTTTGTAATATTAGATTTATTAAGAGAATAAATGTTTATAACTTTTAATAAGAATATTTTAGACAAGATGGTTATAGTGGAATTTATTCGCTGCTTTCTTCTCCACTACAGTTTGGCCCTGAAGGTGGCTCAGATATTAACTCTGAAATAAATATCTGAACAGTGCCTCATTTCTAGTGAACCCTCTGTAAGTCCCCACTGCTGGGGCACGGATAGAAGTAAAAATCCTGAATTTAGAAAAAAACCGGTCAGTTGCGAGTCGGACTCGTGCATGTAGGGTTCCGTACCATGATCTATTATACCACATTTTAATATTTCAAGCGTCTGCATGGCAATGGCAGACTACAAAATCAGAATATTTGTAGCGTCTACTTATTGCCGTTATTAATATCGTGCAAAAAAAAATCACGTTTGTTGGATGGCAGTCCCCCTTTTTATTTTATCTTCATTTTTGTTCTTTAATTTACCTTGTACCACTAGATTTTAATTATACTTTGAATTTATTAATTCAAATTATAGTATATAATTTGATTCTATACTATAATTTTAATTTAGTTATTTACTTTTAAAGTAAATATCCTATGAATATTTCAAGCATCTACCTGTTACCGGTATTAATATTGAACAAAAATCTCACGTTTGTAATACAGGAGCGGCACTAAAATATAAATTATAACTTTTTAAAAGATAAAATTTTGAAAATAAAAAAATAAATTTGTTATACTGTTTCTACTTAACTCTTGGGCCTTGTTCAAAACTATCTGGCTCTTAATATTATTTTAATCATGCATTTCAAATTTATGCTTGCTATTTAAATTTCATTCTAAAATTTTTGCTACAGTATTTAATTCCATGTTAGGACTCAATAAGCCAAAATACATATTATGCATAAGACAATGGTAGGCATTAATGTAAAAAAATATAGTAAGTTTATTGAGTTAAACAAAGGTCTAATAGAAGAACGATTCTAGTTCATGATTACTTTATAATAATATAAAAACCTATTTAGAGGCTAAAAATTATAATAATATTATTATTATTAACTAGCTGACCCAGCGAACTTCGTACCGCCTAACAGTCGATTCCTTTTTTTTTCTCTACGTTAACAACCATCCTCATACTTCAAGGAATGTTCTAAAAAAAGAATTAGCGAAATCTGTTCAGCTGCTCTCGAGATTTTCGCTTACCAACACATAAAGCGATTCATTTTTATATTATAGAAGACTAGGTAGGTGTCCAAAATCAAAATCTCAAAATCTAGATAATTTTGGAGAAAAATTGGACAGAAAAAACTCCAAACTAAATCTTTATATAGATTGATACACAAGCTTTTAGCTGATAGGTGTATATCAATTCCGTGCACTTGTTATATGTTTATCTAGTCGGTTTTTAAATGAGTTCACTGAAGGAGCACTGATTACAGTGTCTGGTATAGAGTAACAATTAAATTTCTTCCAACTCACCGGTCCAAAAACATCAAAGACTTTGCCCAGAGCCTTAGCACCATTATCCAGGAACAGGACACTATCCAGATCTACTGCGGGCGTTTCGGGGAATGCTCGAACTATCACTGAAACAAAATAATACATCCTGAGGCATCAATATATGAAACGCGTGATAATATTTAATTTATAATAGTGTGCCTCGTGACTTTGTTTTCTAAGTTATGTAGATTTGTGAAGTTATAGTAGCAATACCGCTCGCTAACCGTGAAGGAAAACATCGTGAGGAAACCTGTGTCAGAGGTGTTCAAGAACCTCATCGCTTGAAATTGCCAATCCGCGGTGAGCACGCGTTGTAATTAAGCATGTACTCTGTCTTTTCTGTCATGTGCACACTTATGTGATCACTTGTTTGAACTTCTGTCTCGCGCCGGCATGAGAGAAGGCCTGTGCCCTGCTATGCAAAGTATATAGGCTGCATAAAAAAAGCATGCCTCGGGGCAAAACTTGTCCTTATTCACGTGAGAAAATAAGGACAACTTTTGCCCCGAGCTTTTGCCATTAGATTAAAACTCTTTATTGTACACACCGGAAAACAAAATGCATAAAAAGGCTTACATATCTAAGTATTGCCGTATACAATTGGCGGTCTTATCGCGAAAAGCGATCTTTTCCAGACAACCTTGGGATGAATAGAACTGAAAGACGAAGAGAGTAGGTAGGTAGGTGTACATGAAGTATATTGGAAGAATATGTACATAAACTGACGTACAACTAATATTCATAAATACTTTTGCCCAATCGTAACTCTTACTAAGTTTGCTAAGATCTTTGGATGTTTGTTAATCAATCACGCAATAAGTGATGAAATCTTCATTTACATGAAACTTGGCGAACGAAAGATCTGAATTAAGACAACGGATACTTGGTATCCCGGCAATGCATTCCCGTGGGATATTTTCTGACGGTTCGAAGCCACGGGTTAAAGCTATTAAAGGGCCGAATGTCGTTCAGCCGTGTGATAGAACAAAACGATATATAACCTGGCTGAAGATGGCTACGTGGCTGAAGGTCGTGGTGTTAATGTTAGACCCTAGGTAAAACGGTTTATTAACAATGAAATGCTACTGTCATTTCTTGCATAAAATAAAATTTATTCTATCTATAGATAATAGAATATTTTCGGGGCTTAATCGCTTAGTAATTTATTGCTATTTTACCTCGACGTTTCGACGACGTTACAGTCATCGTGGTCACGAGAAGACTGATGTGTACAAGTCGCGAATGTTTAAAATATGTGATATGGAAATATCAGTTGCCTGGAAGAAGTTGCTTTTAGTAATAAGGAATTATATATTTTTATATAATTTCTGTTAGTGTAATTTCTGTGTACAATAAAGAATATTCTATATATATCTATCTATTTATGTACCAAGCACTCGCCTTTCGCTTTTTGAAACATAAAACATACACAACCAGACAAGGTATGTGATCAAAAGCGTTATTTATGATGCAAATGTTTACACAAGCTGCTTTAAAATATCCTTGGCTGCAGGGCAAGGTGCAAGGTTTGGATAAAATAAAGCTGAATGTAAATAAAGGATTCAGTGAACTTGACTCATACTCATATTAATCACAAGGTAGTGCAGTGGAGTAAAAAAGAAAGTGTGAACACTACCGTGGATTGTAATTTCAAATGGAGTGGCTTTTATACAAAATAAAATCATATCACTTTCTCTTTATTTTATGTGGCCTTATTAACATAACTCTTTACTACAAATTTCACCATCAAAACTTACTGTTAACAGGTCACTGACCTCCATTATAATAGAAACTAAGGTTGTGACATCGTTATCAACCCTTTTTTTTAGGGTTGATAACCCTAAAAAAAAAGGGTTGATAACGATGTCACAACCTTGCCATCATTTGTGACATCATTAGGTGGTAATTCCCATAATCCCCACGCTGGTCATGCGGGTTAGGGATCGCAGTTTGGTAGAAATTTTAAAATACCTCATAAAATACCTACAATTTTAAAATACCTCATATGTTGCCTGTTTTTGTCTAAGGAAAGTTGATGTGCGTAAAGCTCATTGCCATAGTTTGTTGATTGGTATTTAAACTTACCTAATCTGTCGACAATGCTTGCAATTGTGCCTATCTTCGTGGTCTCCTGCGCTGGTAGACTGATAGCCAGATCTTCTATCGGTGGCAAGTCGTCCAAACCCAGCTCACCATGGACTTTTGGGGGCTCAAACTTGCCACTTCTGCCGCCCGTCTCATTTTCATCACTGGAATAGGAATATCACAACGGTATAGAATTAGTTTTCTAATATTGACAGTATAACAGCCATTTTACATAGATAACTGAGATGTGTAAGAGGTTTGCCAGGATGAAGGGCAAGTGAAAAACTTTGCCATCTTACTCTTGATGCAAATTTGCCCACTTTCCATTACAATCCAAGGCATTTATTCACTAATTTAGCTAAAATACATCTATCGTTTTCTATACCCTAGTTTTCTTACCTATATTTGTATACTTATACCAACTGTAAAAGTATAATGCAATTTTTGTCATACAAAAATGCATTACACATTAAATTACTCATTTAACTACGACCTTTGTGGCGTAGCGGTAGCGCATCTACCTACCATGCAAGAGGTCCCGGGTTCGAATCCCGGCTGGGAACAAAAAAAAAACCCCAGGTTTGGATGTTTACATGTTTGTGATGTCGTTGTTTCTGGATCCCACGATACAGGGTATCCTAGTGTGGGGCCAGAAGCAATGTATGTGCCTGTATGTAAATGTTATGTTAATTGCATAACTAAGTCGTAAATTTGTGGCATTTAATTATACCACCATTGAAGACATAATAACATGGACAGTAGGGCTGCTAATCTTTAACTGCCCCTCTAGGATACAGGCATGAGTTTGTCTACTAGTTATTGCTGTCATCAATACACCTGTCACCCCGTTGGATGAGATGAACGGCAGAGAGCACCAACCAAACTCCAACTGAAACCTTAACAGTGTCATACTCACCTACTCAGCTCCTCGACATCCTTCACGCTGTCCACATCACTATCACTAGAATCAGAGTCACTGCTGTCCACTTCCCTATACTCCGTGACCTCATACTCGACCACACCACTCTCAGATCCGTCTATAATCATATGCCGAGTAGACTCCTCATCATCTCGAGCACTGGAACTAGATAACGGACCGTGGGCACACGCGTTTATAATGTTATTCTTCAACACCATTTCACTCAGCTCAGAGCCATCTTCAGATTCGTCGTTTGTTATGTTTTCGATGGAAGGAGTCCCCGTGTCGTCTGATTCCGAGTCTGAACCTCCGTATTCCGCGATCAAACTCAGAGACACGTTTTTATTATTCGATTCCTGATCAAGGTTTTCCATTGTGGCGATCGACCGTGTATCCGCGTGGTCGCACAGGCACTTTGTAATTATTCTAGCGAATTGAGGTATGCCGTTGGCTCATAAGACAGTCGTTTGATTATTGCTTTGATTGCATATGAGAATATAATCCTAATAGGTAGATAGACGAAAACAACAACAAAAAGCTCTCCGTGAAAAAGAAATCAATCACAGAAAAATTAAATAAACAAGATGACAGGACAGGATCAGTCAAGCAGCAGCAGCGTCAAGATCACAAATTAGTCAAGATCTGGTGGTTTTGACTTTTTTTTTTTTTTGCAATAAAAATGTTGCCAGTATAGTTTAACACAATATCTACCATGAATCGTGGTAAAGGTAGCGCTCCTACCACACTAGCAAGCTTCTACGCCGCTAATCAGCGATCTACGAGCCTATGCGCGTAGTGCGCCGTATCTCAGAACTGCGGATTTATGAGATGCTTATAGTCCTTGTTATAGGTATTTTGGAAAACGAACTTTAGTGTGATGCGACTAGCCTCGTTTATGAGCATGTTTCAAGCGCGTTGGGTGCTAAATCCATGGACATGCGGCAGGTTGGACGTGTAGAGAAACCAAAAAAAAGCATTGTTTTAACCTTATTGACCGAAATCATACTCCACAAACAATACGTGGTCTGAGTGCACTTAATATAAATTTGTCTTTCTTCCCATGAATATGACATAATTATATTTACATAGTACACAGGTAGTTAAACTTTGGAGATATATCCCGTGTTTACTAGTAGAAATAAAAGAAGTATCTGATTTGCAGCATTATATTATATTACTCTCTACTCTATAGACCCATTCACATTACAAACGCGGCGCGATACAACGCGTTTGGGAACAGAACCCAGCTAATAAATACCATACACAAACTTTATTGCACTTATTTCACACTCTTTTCCTCCACAAATGACTAGGAAACGTTCGCAACACAATTATCATAGTCCGCGTCTCGCTTGGGAGCGCGCTTCTTCCGGGGTGGATGCGGCATCTTGTAGTGGACTGTTCTAATATGGAGGTTGCGGCTAGACGAGTAGCGGAAACGCTTCCCGCACATCGTGCACTCGTATGGGGTCACACCGGTGTGCACCTGTAGGATATAACACCTTGGTTATTTGGTTAAGCTAGTCTGTTGGGGTACCAAAAATAAGGCGCTTTGGGGTGCTAACAGCGCCACCAATGGCATGAAAATCGTTTTTGGTGGAAATCAATTAGTCCTCGTTTGCTGATCCTTGGTGCTAGAGTATTATAAAACAAGTTTTGATTTTATCCCAATTGGTAGCGCTAGTTAGCACTGTTAATTAAGGAATAATTAAGGAATTGAAAAGACTAAGTTTGGAGTTTTTTTTGTCCATTTTTTCTCCAAAATGATCCAGATTTTGAAATGGACACCTAGTTTGACTTGTAACGTTCATTAAGCCGCAGTATCGGCGCTACTTTGAATAAAACCTTTTCATTTCATTAAAAATACATCTGTACCTTGGCGTGGCGGTCCAGGTTGCTCCGCAGCTTGAAGGCCTTGTCGCAGAGCTGACAGGCGAAGGGGCGCGCGTCGCTGTGAACGCCCACATGCCGCGCCAGCTGGTACTTGTCGTAGCACAGCCGCGGGCAGTGCGGGCAGCGCACCGTCCCCTCGCCGCGGTGCCGCAGCTCGTGTAAATGGAGCTTCGTGGAGTTCTGTGCGGGTCATAGGGGAATATAGTTAGAGCTGAAATTTCCGCACTTAGCCTCATTGTTGGGCCGTTGTACGTAACGAGCGCTGAGGTATGTTAATACATCAGACACTAGGGTTTCCTCACAAACTTTTCTTCACAATTAGCGAGTGGTATTATTACCATAAGTTCACAAATGTGCGGTACATGCCGGGATTCGAACCCACGACCTCCCGATTGAGAAGCCGGCGTTCTACCGCTCTGCCACCACAGGTCTCAGGGCGTAATATAATTTTAACATGAAAATCAAAATTGAGCCAAGACTGGGGGGCGGACTACTGAATGGATAGTTGTTCCGTACAGTGACATTAGCACGGAAATGGCAAATTCCACTCTTAGCAGCCCGGAGTCTGCACACAAAATAACGTTAACCTGCATGTAATATGACTAACATACTATTGCGCAAATCACAATCACTTGTCCTGAGAGCGTATCCTAGTTTGGGACCAGGATGTAAAAAAACACAGTCTGAACACAGGTAATTTATGCAAAATAAAGTACATCAGCCCCAGCGGGAATCATCGCAGACGGCTGTGACAACGGGCTGGTAGGACTATATCTGTGAGTAGGTACCTGGAATCCCTTCCCGCAGGTGTCACAGACGGCTGTGATGACGGGCTGGTAGGACTATATCTGTGAGTAGGTACCTGGAATCCCTTCCCGCAGGTGTCACAGACGGCTGTGATGACGGGCTGGTAGGACTATATCTGTGAGTAGGTACCTGGAATCCCTTCCCGCAGGTGTCACAGACGGCTGTGATGACGGGCTGGTAGGACTCGCGCTGCTTGGGGTGCGCCTTGCGGATGTGCATGTAGTGCTCTTTGCGGTTGTTCACTGACTCGCCGCACTACAAGTAGAAAACGTTCATTAAAAAGAGTAAGTGGAAAAGCATGCGTCTGAATATATTACAGGCTAGCTTTTAGAATAAATACATAACATAATAACATAATAATAACATAACATTTACATACAGGCACATACATTGCTTCTGGCCCCACACTAGGATACCCTGTGTCGTGGGAACCAGAAACAACGACATCACAAAAATGTAAACATCCAAGACCTGGACTTTTTTTTTTGTTTCCAGCCGGGATTCGAACCCGGGACCTCTTGCATGGTAGGCAGACGCGCTACCGCTACGCCACATACCTCGGCTACTATCGGATAGAATCGGATGTATTCGTGTAATAGAAATATCGGAATTAATATGACACTTAATTTCGAAATCGGAACTAATATGAATGTATTACACTCCTACTACTACCCGATTCTTCCCGCGGGTGTCGTAAAAGGCGACTAAAGGACACAAACCGGGGGGTGGGCAGCAGCGCCCCCTGCAGTACAATTCCACCGAACTGCGATCCCCAACCCGCATGCCCAGCGTGGGGATTATGGGCATTACCCCCTATGATAGCACAACGTGGCGCTCTTTAGGGGAGGGCTATGTCCAGCAGTGGACTAGTAAAGCCTGACGATGACACTCCTACTATTACAGTAGTAGTATTACACTCGTATGCTTTCGGGGAAAACCGAAGCCTACCCTAGAGCCCGAGGCATATTCTACAAACTAACAAACTGTACGATAATAGCCTATTTCTATTTATGGTCTTACAGCCTGTTTGTATTTATGGTCTTGTTTGTATTTACAGCTAGGCAGTAGAGATTCGTTAAGAGATTTCTTTAGAGAAACTAACATCCTAACGGTTGCCAGTCAGTATATCTATGAAAATATTATGTATGCCAGGAAAAATATCAGTAACTTTAAAACTTTAGATAGCCAACACAATGTAAATACTAGAAAAAAACATTAACTTTCGGTTCCAAGATTTAGGCTGGCAAAGGCTAATACAGTCATCCTTCATGGGGCTATGTATACGTTTCTACAGTAAATCTCCTGAAGAAATATTAGGCTTGCTTTGTGCCAAAAAGGCTACTATAATATGGAGGATTATGTAGATGACAATGATGTCTGGAATTAAAGACAGTATAATGCATGGGTTACTTGCTTTACAATATTTATGTAAGCTCTCTTGTTATTCATTTGTTATGTAATTAAGAAAAGACTAAATTTGGAGTGTTTTCACTCATTTTCTCTCCAAAATTATCTAGCTTTTAAAATAGACACCTAGTTTAACTTGTAACATGAATTAAATATTCTGTACTTCTGTACCGCAATTCTTCTGTAGCTAATTCTGTACTCTTAGGTTAAGAAATATCTGTGTTATTTCCATTTTTATGTACAATAAAGTGTTCTCTATCTATCTAAATCTCAGTTTTTGTGCTACTTTGAATGAAACCATTTTAATCAATATGTAGGGCCTTACATGTTCGCAGGTGGTCGGATACGTGCCGCCAGGCAGGTGCCAGTTGAGTTTGCGCCGCGCGACCGTCGCCGGCACCCGAGTGTCCAAAACAGCCGGATCCCTGGAAAAGGAACGGGAGTCTCCTGGGGCGTGAGTCTCTAAAATGCATAGTTCTTCAATAGAGTTATATTAGTCCCGTAATGGTCGTTTCATTCACACTATCGGTAGTGTGGTAACCAATCGCATTGCAATGGTGTTACCCGTGCTCCTTAACTCGGCGCCCCGCGCGATACAATCTTCTTCGCGTGAGATGCCTACTTAATTTGCACGGGTTATACCCCTGGAATTACATCGTACTGCTATTGCTTTGTAGACTACCAAATTGAGGCACATAACCACCATTGTCGTGCTTAAATCATTTTATTGACAAACTATGTAAGTGTTAGACTCTAGGGCCTGGTCGTTCATCAATCACGTCACGTTTACGGGGAAGGGAGGGGGCTAATAAACTATGACGTGTCAACACCAGAGTCAAGTAAAAATAGAATCAACCGGCTCGTTAGTGAGACCTGGGATTTCCGCACTTAGCCTCATAGTTGTGCCATTGTACGTAGCAAGCGCGGAGGTATTTAGTTAACACTTCAGGCACTAGGATTTCCTCACGATGTTTTCTTTCACGGTTAGCGAGTGATATTGCTACTATTAATTCACAAATGTACATACATTCGAAAACAAAGTCATTGGTTCATGCCGGGATTGGAACCCACGACCTCCCGATTGAGAAGCCGGAGTTCTACCGCACCGCTATCACCGCTCTCGATAGCAACCCTTATATCTCCCCACTGCTGGGGCACGGGTCTCTTCCTGCATCGCAGGAAGGTTAGGCCATGCTCCACCACGGGGGCCAAGTCCGGGTTGGTGGAGGATTGTAAGACTGTGGCGGGCCTTACTGTCAGAAATTATCAAGCCACCCATAAGGCCTCTGACATGGCTTAACGACTGCCATTACATGACAGCCAACCAACGGCTTAACGTGCCTTGCGAAGCACGGAAGCGCTCGGAAAAAATGCCACTAGCGGTGGTCACGATACGGTCCCCCATCCTGCACCAGCGCTTCGTGACATCTTACTAAAATTCAAAAGAAGACTGAATATCTTGTCTATATAAAAGCTTTTTTTTAGTTTATTTTATTTTTATTAATCTATACATTTTATATCTTTACACTAGATTAATGTGTACTAGCCAGCTTGTGGAGTTTTACATGCATGATGCGACAACCTACAAGTGGGTGAGCAATAACCGTGTTATTTGAGTGTTTTTTCTTCTCTGTAACTGTGTTGTTGTATCACACATTGGTTGTCCTATTTAAATTAAATAAAATAGTTGAGTTGAACTCACCCATTCAATTCATGTGCCGTGTGCGGCGAGGAAAACATGTGGAGCCGCCACTGCTCGTCCGTCGCAAAATTCGCGTCGCACTCCTTGCAATACAGACCGCCGCCTTCATCGCGCTGGAATAAGCATTAGAAGGATTAAGATAATTTACATCAGAGCATGAAATTACTTATCCGCGGTGGGCAACTGTGGTAATTAAGCACATACTCTTTTCTCTCTCTCTCTCTCTCTCTGAGAGTTGGCCTGATTAGGCCTAATCACATCACACATATTATAAAGGCGAAAGTTGGTAAGTGTGTATTTTTTTTTTTATTTTATTTATAGCATTACACAACAGATAAGTAACATAACATGTAAAAATATCAAGACGAAAGCTTATAATCTAGTTACATATCCGTGTGATGACAGCATGTTAGAATATGGACGAGCGCCAAAACACATCAAGCCACATACAACCAAATGCGACCACTCAGCGCAAAGTATCGCAGACACCTTACTCCGAACGGTCGCAGCCGAAGATAATTATGGCTCGATCTGCTTCTAGATGGATCCATAAAAGCTCTCCTTACTTAAATAAGTAGGTATTTAATTAAATAATAAAAAAAAACTAAGAAAAGTTTAAACAACAATTAACAATCTAACTTACAACATTTTTAGCTTAACTAATTGTGATTTAAAGCGACTGAGGTTCACAAAAATATCAAGGGCATCGAAATTTTTATTTGATATTTCGTTGAATGACCGACACATGTGAACTAAAGGTTCGTGTTGTGCCCTTAAGGTTTTACACAGAGGTAAATTAAATACCTGGTGAGTCTTAGCTTTTCTGGGAGCACTTATCGGCACATTGAGTTTCACTTGGCTTAGCAAACATGTGTTAAGGGTACCGTGAAGTATTTTATGTAGCGTAGTTAGCGCAATTTTTTATTTAAATTGTATATTTGTTACTTCTTCACGTCTAAACAGCTGGAGGGATTTTAGTAAAATTTGGTTAGTGGAGTGGAATGGAGTTAGCATAGTGTTTTCTAAGGTTCACACGAGCACTAGACATAATAAAAACTGTATTTGCACGGATATTTAGTCGTTAAATTTAACCACGGTACTTGCAAAAGTGCCGAAACGTCGGAAAATTGAAAAATGTTAAATTAAAGCAGTAACTATCCGTGCAAATACAGTTTTTATTAAGTGCCTGGAGTAAGCTGACATCAAAAAAGTTGTACATTCGGGCCCCAAAGCCGGGCATTACTAAAAGTTGAGGAGTTTTGACGAAAATTTTCAGTTGTGATGTATTGGTCGCTAGCAACACATCTCGAAATCGGCTGGACCGAAAAAGTGACCAACGTCGAGGTCCTTGGACGGATGGACACGAAGGTGGATCTTGTTCGCACCATCAAGCAAGAGAAAGTAGCTTACTTAGGCCATGTGCTGCGATGCAGTAAACATTAATTACTGCAGACTATTTTTGGTCGCTAGCAACACATCTCGAAATCAGCTGGACCGAAAAAGTGACCAACGTCGAGGTCCTTAGACGGATGGACACGAAGGTGGATCTTGTTCGCACCATCAAGCAAGAGAAAGTAGCTTACTTAGGCCATGTGCTGCGATGCAGTAAACATTAATTACTGCAGACTATTTTTGGTCGCTAGCAACACATCTCGAAATCAGCTGGACCGAAAAAGTGACCAACGTCGAGGTCCTTAGACGGATGGACACGACGGTGGATCTTGTTCGCACCATCAAGCAAGAGAAAGTATCTTATTTAGGCCATGTGCTGCGATGCAGTAAAAATTAATTACTGCAGACTATTTTGATGGGCAAGGTGGAAGGAGAGAGAAGGCCGGGCAGGAGAAGGATGTCATGGTTGTCATCAGGCAGTGGACCGGTGTTAAAACCGCGGAGGAGTTGTTCAGAATTGTGGAAAAAGAGAGCTGACTAAGGAGCTGACTACCAACCTCCAGCAATGGAGAGGCACTTTAAGAATAACAAGAAGAACTTTACATGCGTAAGCAGTGTAAACATAGAAAATAAAATTTATAGAATTTTAATTGTTAATTGTATGAGTTAGTCCGACAATTACTATGGTTGTGACCATAGAATCTTGTCATTCATCTAGGGAACAACTATTTAACATGATTTTTGAGAGAAGATGGTCAGAGTGGGGTTTTTCCCTGCTGCCTTTTTTCTCCACTACACTACGGCCCGAAGGCAACAGCTTACATTTCACATTGTATATTGACATTCAGCAAACAGAATATGCTGAAGCTCAATGTACAATGTGAAGCGCTCATTGCCTAATCGGACCGAATGATTGGAATCAATCACTTGAGTTGTGCAACAACATGCGCGCTCAGGTGCTGGATGGGTGACCATCTAGTAAGAACCGCTAGTGGCATTTTTTCGAACGCTTCCATGCTTCGCAAGGCACGTTAAGCCGTTGGTGCCGGTTGTCATGTAATAGAAGTCGTTAAGCTATGTCAGAGGCCTTATTGGCGGCTCGATGAGTTCTGACAGTAAGGCCCGTCACTGTCTTACAATCCTCCACCAACCCGGACTTGGCCCCCGTGGTGGAGTATGGATTAACCTTCCTGCGATGTAGAAAGAGACAGTGCCCCAACAGTGGGGATATACAAAAAAAAAAAAATGATTTGATTACCTCCTTGGGGGAGAGCGATGGTAGCGGAGCGGTGTAGAACGCCGGCTTCTCAATGGGGAGGTCGTGGGTTCGAACCCCGGCATGTACCAATGACTTTGTTTTCTAAGTTATGTACATTTGTGAAATTATAGTAGCAATACTTGTATTTCTTTTTTGTGTTTTTCGTGTACAATAAAGTATAAATAAAATTAAAAAAAAATACTACTCGCTGACGGTGAAGGAAAACATCTTAAGGAAATCCTTGTGTCTGAGGTGTTAGCGTACCTCAGCGCTTGCTACGTACAATGGCCCTACTATGAGGCTAAGTGCGGAAATCTCAGGTCTAACTTGTTTATGGCAACACAAGTATATTGTCATGTTTCTTTTAGCATTTAAAGTTGGCAATACAAAATATGTCTCTCTCTTCTGTGTGACCGAATATCCATGGCGCGTGTGTGATTATAATAATATTACATTAAAGAATAAATTATCTGGTTCCCTGGTGCTGCGAGTGCTGCGGTTTAAATTACAATACAGTCCACTCTACACCAGCTGTACCCTGAGCCATCTTAGAACATAACTAACTACCTCCATAACTATCTCTGTCATAACATTGAGCTATATATTTATGTATTTATTTTTAGTTTACATAGTTTATTTCTTTCTTTCATAGTTAGGTAGGTTATTCAATATTTATGTAGTATATTTTGTACACGTACATAGACCCGCTTTTTACTGCTTCTCCGACTCTCTAAGGTTCGCTGGAAGAAATCTCTTACAGAGATAAGCTCGCCTTTGTGCATGTTATTTTTTATGTAATGTCCTGTTAAATGTTTCGTGTGCAATCAAGTATAATTAATAAATTAACCTCCTTGGGGCAGGTCCGCTGCGCGTGCAGAAGCAGCCCCCGCTCGGAGGCGAAGCCCTGGCCGCAGCGCGCGCACGCGTGCCGCGCCGGGTGCTGGCTGCGGACGTGCAGCCCGAGTGCCGACTCGTGCCTGACGAAGACAGTCACATTTGTGCTGCGTTCCGAGATGCTATCAAATCGATTACAGCGCGAATGCGACCAAATTTAGTAGTCCCAAAACATCTCGCACGAAATAGGGTTTTTGTGCCTGCTGCACTTATATGGATACGCACTGTAATCACATGTATGCACATTGTGTTGGTGTTATGGATTGAGTTGAGTGTTTTTGTCATTTCATATTTGTAATTTATGTCCGTAATACTGTTTTGTGTATCTAATAAATAAATAGATAGACAGACAGACAGACAGACAGACAGACAGACAGACAGACGGACGGACGGACGGACGGACGGACGGACGGACGGACGGACGGACGGACGGACGGACGGACAGACGGACGGACGGACGGACGGACGGACGGACAGACAGACAGATAATTAAATAAATAAGTAAGCAAGCAAGCAAGCAAGCAAGCAAGCAAGCAAGCAAGCAAGCAAGCAAGCAAGCAAGCAAGCAAGCAAGCAAGCAAGCAAGCAAGCAAGCAAGCAAGCAAGCAAGCAAGCAAGCAAGCAAGCAAGCAAGCAAGCAAGCAAGCAAGCAAGCAAGCAAGCAAGCAAGCAAGCAAGCAAGCAAGCAAGCAAGCAAGCAAGCAAGCAAGCAAGCAAGCAAGCAAGCAAGCAAGCAAGCAAGCAAGCAAGCAAGCAAGCAAGCAAGCAAGCAAGCAAGCAAGCAAGCAAGCAAGCAAGCAAGCAAGCAAGCAAGCAAGCAAGCAAGCAAGCAAGCAAGCAAGCAAGCAAACAAACAAACAAATAAATAAATATAAATCGATTTTATCGCGTCTCGGAACGCAGGGTTAGTCGTGTAGTGCACTAACATGTATGCACTTCAGTACCGTCGACGTCAACCCTTGCATGTCCACAGTTGTAACGGTGCATTGGACGCCATTGTAGTATTTTAGAACTATTAAAAATAATAAAACTAGAACGACTTTAACTTTGGGGTTTATTGTACTGTTTTATTTACTTTATAATTTATAATAAAAACAGAAAACAGGATAAAAACGGATAAGCACATAAAAATAGTCAGATCAAGTCAAGTTTTAAAGTAGTAAAGATGAAAATGAAGGAAATCGAAAAATTTGTGACATAGGTACATAATTTTAAATATTTGAAAGTGATAGATAGAAAAAGAAATATAAAAAATGGTGTAAAGAGGTTTGCACCGTTACACAGTCATGTTTAGTCTTGTAGTACACTAACATGTATGCACTTCAGTACCTTCGATGTCAACCCTTTGTATGTCCCTACTGCTGGGGCACGGGTCTCTTCCTGCATCGCAGAAAGGTTAGGCCATACTCCACCACGGGGGCCAAGTCCGGGTTGGTGGAGGATTGTAAGACAGTGGCGGGCCTTACTGTTAGAAGTTATCATGCCGCCCAAAGGCCTCTGACATGGCTTACATGACAGCCGGCACCAACGGCATAACGTGGCTTGCGAAGCACGGAAGCGCTCGAAAAATGCCACTAGCGGTAGTCACGGGACGGTCACACATCCTTCACCTGACCGCGCCTGTTGTTGCTTAACTCAAGTGATTGATTCCAATCACTCGGTTCGCCTAGGCCACGAGCGCTTCTTGCCATCACGGTCTATCATGTCTACTGTGTGACTCGCCGCGTGAACTGAGCATTGCTTAGGGCTATGTCGGCGATACGGCGACCTCCTACAGGTCAAGGTTGCTAGCTCGTACAATGGTAACCAAACACATGACATAGGTAAACCTATATTTGTGTGAAATCATACATGACATGACAGGCGTAGTCAGATATGTAGCTATACTCACAGCGTAGAGAATTCACAGAACGGACACTTGTAAATATATCCCTCGTGTCGTTTCTGGTGAATCTTGGCAATGCGTCTGCAGACAAAAACACAGAAAGTTGTAACACGGGTTAGTGCATTAAAAATAAAAATAGTGTAATCATGTGGGTACAGTGATATCGTTCCGATGTTAAACCTAACTGCAAAGTAGGTAGTCGGGGCTGTAAGTAATGCAATTTGCTTAAGTCAGATGTCGCTGCCTGTACGTAATACAGAGAATATTGTAAAGAGGTTCGAAATTTCACTGATGCCGTGAGTCGCCCATTGGCTCAATTGGTAGAGCGCTGGTACGGATAGCCAGAGGTTGCGGGTTCGAATCCCGGCATGGGTGAAATTTTTAGCCTCTAAATAGGTTTTTAAAGTTGTAACGAAATTTATTTGTATAATTCGCTTGTTCATTTGCGACTAAAGATTGTTAAGTCTGATTTGGTGTTGTACGTTTTTTTCATATATTATGTTTATTATTTCTTGTTATTGTTGATGTAATATCTGTACGTCTCTTTTTTCTGTTGCTGACGGTGGAGAGATATAAAAAAAACATTATAAATTTGGTGTTTGAATATTTACAGACAAAGAGTGTGTTTGCATTTACAAGACAAATTCATTTATAGAAACAAATGTCAAGAGTTAAATATATATTTTTTTTGCTAAGGACAAATTTAAAAACCTATTTAGAGGCTAAAAATTTCACCCATGCCGGGATTCGAACCCGCAACCTCTGGCTATCCGTGCCAGTGCTCTTCCAATTGAGAAGAGCACTGGCACGGATAGCCAGAGGTTGCGGGTTCGAATCCCGGCATGGGTGAATTTTTTAGCCTCTAAATAGGTTTTTAAGTTTGTCCTTAGCACGGGTTAGTGCATTAAAAAAAGAAAAAAAGGTATATACAATATACTAATCAGATTTTATTACAAAAATGTTTAAGTGAAACTCAATTGTCTGTTAACAGTGCCTTCACTTCGAATAGCCAACAATAATCGTAGTAATTTCCTATTTTAATCCACTGCTGGTCAGCGGCTCTCTTTGAACATAGATTATAATACATTAATCATTATTAGTCATTACTAGCTTTTGCCCGCGACTCCGTCCGCGTGGACTTTAGTAGTTAAAAAATTTTGCAACCCCGTTCACTCCCTTAAGGGTTAAATTTAAAAAAACGGCGAAACATGTGTTAAATAAATTGTGTTAAAGAGTATTTATTTTAAGTTCCAAGAAAATTAGACAACATTCTTTATACCTCCCATACAAATATTGGCAACTCTTTTCGCCCCCTTAGGAGTCGAACTTAAAAAAAATCGGTCTTATACCTTGCCTGCATTACCTTCTGTGCAAAATTCAGCTTCGTAGGTCCAACGGCTTGGCGTTGATGATTGAGTCAGTCAGTCAGGATTTTGAAATTTGTTTATATAGATTAGACAGAATATGATAGCTATTTGCCAGCGAGGCGAGTAGAGAACGGCGGTAAGACTTATCTTTATAATTATTTATAAATTAAAAGAATTATGGTCAGAAAATATCTCCGGAATACATACACATAATTAAAGATCTTGGGGCAAGACTTGCAGTAGAACCGCTTGGCGTGAGTCCGGTTCGCGTGCGACCTGGCGAGGACCTCGCTCTTGAAGCGCAACTTGCAGACCGGACACTCGGCTCGCCCGCGACTCTGAGGAATTCGATTACATTTCATTGATCGATTGCTTCTTATTAATAGTACTTGGTATACTTTATATAGGTACTAAACTAGGTATTCCCCGCCGTGTTACCCGAGGTTTATTAGCGAAACTAATAAATTCGCGAAAGAAAGAATTTGTTACATGGGCTAAATTGAAAACCATTTCGAGGTTTTTATCCAAATAGCAGTATTTTCAATGCTAGAGCTAATGAAATCAAAAGATGGGCTTTATTTTCTGAAATTTAAATTTGTTATCAAACTGCTGCGTGACGTCATACGACGGTTACAGTACTCTGTAGGCAGCAAACCAAAATATATAGGTATACTGTGAACACAATACCCAGAGCGAGCTGTCAAAATTTGCTGACAGACACGTAGTATCTCTATGTAGTCTGTCACATGACTTGCTTGACTGATCACGTTTGGTTATTGTGGATTTGCTTTAGTGGTTTTAAATTTTTCTTGGCAATTTTGATTTGTATAGCTAACACCGACGATTTCGCATACGCCCTGGACACTGATATAAACCATCATTTCATATTGACCCGGCTATTTGAGTCTGTGGTTTTTTTGACAGTATTCACAGTCATATGCTAACGCAATCGCGTGATACTCTACAAGGCTGGGCACAGAACATAAAAAAAGAGTAGAAGTCGTAAGTGGGCGGTGCCCGCGTGCCTTACATTAGCAATGTATTGCCTATGCGTAGTCGGTGACAGTTTTGTTTACTTCAGTTGCCTTGCGCTTCTAGTAAAGAAAAAAATGGTGAAAACTTGATTAAAAGGCCTTGTTGTGCTGTGTTAGAGAGCAAAAATAAAAGCTAGGGACTAAAATATAGCGATCATGCCGTAATATTTCATCGGTAAGACGTATTTCATTGTATTTTTAATTAAATGTGTAATGACATGAACACGGAAACCAATCCGAAAATGATAAAGTGAAACCACCTTTATTTACTGGTTAGTAAAGTTAAATTTTCATCGAAGAAAGTGTACCTTCTCTAGAAATTTCTGTCATAATTTGAATTCTACTCAATTACGGATGGGGGCACACATGATAAAAATCTATCGATAATTGTCTATGACTTAGTAACATACTTAATGGTACTTAGGTATTGTAAATTCTAATTCGTCTAAGTAGGTAAAACAATTGTTGTTATTTTATACCTACTTCATAAGTGCCTTTTCACATGCAACCGGTCGCCGTCCGGTCGCCGGGCCGGGTAAAGTAGTAATGTATGAGCTCCGGTCGCCGGCTGGTCGTTGTGCATGTGAAATTGTTGCATGTGAAATCATTGGAGCTCATACATTACTACTTTTCATACAAGATATGACATGAGACATAGATCGCGATATAGATTTTCTTCACCAGTTTATCAGTGACTGAAATATCTAAGAAACTATCGAAGTAATTTTCATCTTACCCCTTTGACAACAGAAAACCGAGGCAATGTTACAACTACCCTCTCGGAATCAAAGCAATTTGGAAGTGAGTTTTCGTTTAGTTTTCTAAGGAACCGGATACGAAATAAAAATGGATGGCAGCGACAGGAAGGCAAAGCATTTTCATGAACACTTCATAAACACTAAAAATGGCGGAAGGTGGCACTTATGTGATGCAGCAATACCAGAAAAAATGTGCTTCACTTCCAGGATAGATTCTTGCGTATAAATGAAATATATTAGTACCATCGTCAATATAATTAGTATAACGTATGAAACATGGCGTACAGATCAAAGTACAGACAAAGATCTGAATTGAGTCGTAGAATACATTATATTTCCCGCGTTATAATTTCTAACGGCCGCGAAGCAGGGGGTTAAAGCTAGTTTAAAATAAGAGATAACATTTTAAAATATGAAATCTACCACATTGGTTTATTTGTGCGTCCATGTACCCTATTAGTGTTAATTCTTTTTTAATACAGTTGCTCAAAAAGTGACATATTACACGGACGTATAGCATGCGGGATGTGGGCTATTACACACTCGTGCTTTTTTTTACCTTTCCCGCACTCGTGCGTTTTCTTTCCTAACTGTCAAAATAATGTCTATTAAAAAGAAAAACCAACCATGAAGATTTTACTAAAAAAAATCATAGAAGTTTTTATGAGCTACTAATTTGTTTCAATATCAGATTTAATGATTTGATTGAATGAGTTAAGTTACGTTTCATTTCATTTCATCTCATTAAATTTTATTTTCATTTCATATCAATAAAAAAAATCTTCTGAAGACTTGGCTGTATGGGCATAGTTCCCTTTGCCTTCTAGAATGGGTGAAGAAAAAAAATCTCTGCTTATAATTTTTTACGGTTGGCGCCATTTTCTAAATATTTTTTCTTTATTAAATTGCTTATTTTTTTCGCATCTATATTAAAAATAGTCGTTCAGTATACGTGCGGAACCGTCATTGCAACTTGTCGGAACTCTTTGCGATGACAGCCTTTCCGCACTTGTGATGAAATATACTATATTGCACAAAAGATAATGTAGAAAAGATGCATTTTCTACCAGTCAACCCGCAGGCAAAATGAAATAGCTAAAATACTTCTAATTACCAGTATTCATATTCGGCCGTTAATGTGTAAACTGTTTATACGTGTATAATTTGTCGATAGGTTCTCCCTATCGACAAACTAGAACTCGCATTGTCCCATCCCAAACTGAGAATGTACTGGTTTTTCAATTTTGAACTTTCTGTCTTAGTGGGTAAAAGTTCTTTTCGGTCCGACGCGGCGGTAGTTCCATCTAGTGTAGAGTAGCGTTACTACAAAATGTCAACCTTAATTTCATCATTGTCATTTGACTTTGATCATTGTTAACATTATAAAAAGGTGCATATTTTAATTGAAACTTTTATGATGTACACCTTTTCGGCATTGACTTTATTTACCAATGGCAGGTTGGCATTTGTAGTGTGCGTTTGGTTTGTAAGTATCAGTTTGGTTACACTGGTTTTCGTACTAATGTGTCATGTCGCTACTTCTACTCTTTTTTTATGTTCTGTGAGGCTGGGCCACCGTATGACGTCACAAATTTAGATATTTCAAAAAATGATTTCATAGTGATAAACTTAATTAATCGGGAAAAAAATGAAATTAGTTTCTTAAAATTACGTCTAATATCAGGAAAAAAATTAAAATACAGCTATCATAAAAAGTTTCCTTCCCGAATTGGGTATTAACGGTAAAAGATATTTTCGCGCAGTAAAACGTAGCGTATGAGTTAATTCGACACCCTGGATTAGCATGGAAGGGTGACCGTCCCGTGACTACCGCTAGTGGTATTTTTCCGAGCGCTTCCGTGCTTCGCAAGGCACGTTAAGCCGTTGGTGCCGGCTGTCATGTAATGGCAGTCGTTAAGCCGTGTCAGAGGCCTTATGGGCGGCTTGATAACTTCTGACAGTAAGACCCCGCCACTGTCTTACAATCCTCCACCAACCCGGACTTGGCCCCGGTGGTGGAGTTATGACCCAGCCTTTCTGCGATGGAGCTAAGCCGATTGACGACTCTATTCTCGATTTCTAAAATATCAGGGTTATGATATTACCGGGTCGTGATTATCCACATGCACTTTGAACGCGTTCGGGTGCATGTAAGTCTTGTAGCAAGTCTCACACTTGTACAGCGCGTCTCTGTAGGCTGGACTCTCTTTCTGCCGGTCGCGTTCCGCTATTTGCTGCTCCAACTGTAGGGATTTATTTTATTATTTATTAGAAACGTATTAGCGACATACTTCGACCGAACAGGAGATGCATTAACTAAGGGGAAGATAAAAATGTACCCGAAGCCAACGTGCGTGCATGCACCGACTAATAAGCGTTGACGAAGCGAAGGTGGTCTGTCAGGATCGCGGCAAGTGGCAGTCCCTGGTCTCTGCCTACCCCTCTGGGATGGATAGGTTGAGTGTGAGGCGTGAGGTTATGTTATGTAAATAAAAAAAAATGTTTTATTGAAAATCCAAGTTGTACAGTTATGATCCATAGCAAATCCCACACTAGGCACAGGCGGTGTCGCGGAAGTCGGGTAGAATACGCCAAATCTTAATTAGCACCGGGTTGACAGAACGAAACAATAACGACACGTATTGAGAGACGAGATGTGGAAACGTATTGGCTAGACTTTCCTGTAGACTAGGCCGACTAAGCTGTCAGGATGGTATAGGTGCTGGGCAAGCCTTTTTTTTAATCTCGGAGGAACCCTATTGCGGGTACCACCGGCTCGGGGGAGCGCGGCGGTTATGTCGGACTCCCCGCCCTGAAAAGGGCGGTATTCTGACTAAAACTCCAGGGGTGTTCATCCGCACTCGCAAGGGACGGGGCCACGGGAACGACACTACCGCGACCCCGTCTGCGAGCGCCCTTGCGGGCACTCCTTTAGGGGGGTATTACCTCCCCCTAGTGCTGGGAAAGCCTACACTAACCATAAAATAATGTCCGAGTGGTCCCTTCACCCATCTAGTGTGAGTGAAGATGCCACTGGACGATGTTTAAATCATAAATCATATCATGACATAGATGTAAAGGCTAATAACTAACTTATGGTAAGATCCATCTAAATACCTTTTAGATAGGTCTTACCAAAAGTTAGTTAATGGCAAATTAACATACGTACGGTTAGAGTAACAACGTCGAAGTACTGTTTCATTTCCACTTCATCAGGCGTCAGTCCATTCCCGTTTTTGTTCACGGTTGTGACTTTCTTTCTGAGTTTCCGCGGTTTCTTGTCGCGCTGTAAAATGCGTTGAGACCATAGATAAATTTTACTAGCGTGTTGAGACTCGAGAATAGTATAATCGCACAAAATCTAATATTATAAAGGCAAAAGTTTGTGAGTGTGTATATTTGTTTCTACTTCGCGTCTAAACGGCAGGAGCGATTTAATATAATTTGGTATGGAGTTAGCTGACACCTTGGATTAACGTATAGGCTACGTCTTACTGCGGGAAAATATTTTATTGAAATGAAATGAAAAGGTTTTTTCAAACTAGCACAGAAACTGCGGCTTAATGAACGTTACAATTCAAACTAGGTGTCCATTTCAAAATCTAGATCATTTAGGAGAAAAAATGGACGAAAAAATACTCCTAACTTAGTCTTTTCAAAAGTCCTTAATTACCATAGTTTACATAATTATCATAAACATAGAACTCATAAATTGTACTGGCTTTAATTCCAGACCTCATTGTCATCTAAATAATCCTTTATGTTATATAATAGCCCTTTTTGCACAAAGTGTGCTTAACATATTTTTTGAACCGCGATTCAGGCAAGCTTAATATATCTCCAGGGATTTTATTATAGAAGCGTATACAATGCCCCATGAAGGATGTATTAACCTTTGCCAGCCTAAACAGTGGGAATAAAGCCAGCCTAAATAGTGGGAATAAAAGTATATGTTTATTTCTAGTATTTACATTGTGTTGGTTACCTAAAGTTTTAAAGTTACTGATATTTTTCCTAACGTACATAATGTTTTCATATATATACTGGCTGGCAGCTGTCAGGATTCGAATGGGAAAATCGATAAACCGCAGGTAACACCGCATTAGTATTTGTTAGCTCTATTCGAGACCTTTTGGGCCCCATCGGTTATCAGTTCTGCGTGTTATGTGCCCCGCCCACTGCCACTTTAACTTAATCCGCGGGGCTATGTCGACGACCTTCGTTCGTCTACAGATCTCATCATTTCTGATTTGTTCTCGTAGACAAATTCCGAGCATAGCTCGTTGCGTGACCTTAAGCTTTCTAATAATTGTACCCATGTATGATTCACAATAAAATGGCTCACAATGCTAAATTTGACAACCCTGGAAGAGAGAAGGCAACGTGGACATCTGATTGAGACATATAAGATTATGCATGCACATTATGACCTCAATAACTTTGACAAAGTGATGTTTGAGCGGAACACTAATACCCATCCGAGAGGACACTGCTTGAAACTACAAACGACCTCATAAAATAATAACCCACACAAGAACTTTCTCTCCAATAGAGTAGTTAAAGAATGGAACAAACTCCCTGAAGAAATAGTGACAGCCACAAGCATTAATATGTTTAAAAACAAACTGAATAAATATCTAAAGGAAACAAAACAGACAAGGAGTTAAACACAAATGTACATCTGGATACAGGCTTCACCAGTTCTATAACTGCCTGCCTGAATTACAAATAATAATTATAATAAAAACTCTTTCTTCCTTCCTTCCATTCTTTCTAATTTAACGGGTTGGAAATTCATGGAGGACGCCTATGTCCATCAGTGGACTTCTTGTGGCTGAATGATGATGATTTGTCGGTTCATTTAATTTCTATTTAGTGTTAATAAATAAATCGTCCTTTCAGTTTCTTATGGCTGCCAGTCAATTTCTTGCACCACAGTATCGTGACAAGTGGCAAAGTTATCTTTCCTTTCCGGGATAGAGGCGTAAGTCTATGTACGTATATATGTATGTCTGTCTGCGTCTACCTAAAATGTCAGCATTTTCTGGTTCCGCCCAGAGCAGACTTCACAAATATTGTATGGAATCAGGCGTTACTTTGCGGAAATCAATAATAGCATTAAAAAAAAAGTGAAAATTGCTTTGCTGAATTCCGCCAAAAATCCCACAAGCACCATGCGGTTAGATAATGCACCGCCCTCCCTCCCACTTTTTCAAGCAGAAGCAAGACTTCACAACTTTTAATGAGACTTCACAAAAGTACACTTACTACGTTAGAATGTTACAATGTACGAGCGACAAGAAGGGCCGAAGGCGTACAAGTGTTTATTTGGGAAAATTTATATTTTTTACCGGCCTTATGGGCGGCTTGATAACTTCTGACAGTAAGGCCCGCCACTGTCTTACAACTCTCCACCAACCCGGACTTGGTGTCGCGGAGTACCGCGAGCTCGTCCTAATGAAAACGATAGTAAGTAAAGTAGAACTGCAATCTGTGAATTCTCTTTTTAAAGCTGGCAACATTTACTGTTTCTAAGCGGTGTTCTGTTTTAAATTTCGACAGTTAGGCCAATGGCGGGAAACGAAGTGGTTAAAGTTTGCTGAAGAGTTGTAAAGAGATAAGTTTGGATAAGGGAGTCTCATCGTGGACGAGCCATGACTCTGTCATGGTTACGTGGCAAGACTCTGCGGTTACCTTGGTGAGTTGATAATTCTTAATCAGATTATAGCTTGAAAGTGGTGGTGACCGGGAGGCGAGACGTTCCCATTTTGTATACTGGTTTCAGTGCATCCCAGAAGGCCCCTGTGGCTTGTGGATGGGTATCTGATTTTCAGTCGGTGGCTTGGGTTGGACTATAAGGGGAGGTAGGAGGTCCATCCACGGAACACAAAGGTTCCGCTGGCGCTCAGTGTTCGTAAAGAAGGTAAACTTGGCCCTTTGAACATGAGCATTAGAGAGGCGGTCACGAACGTCGCAAGGCGGTGGCTGTCTGGATTGTAAATGTAAATAATTAAGTATGGAAATAAAATGGGACGTTTTGCCTTCGGGTCACCACTACTACGTTATTCACGATGTGTCGCGTTTAATTATTTTTACGAATATCAACCCTCATATTATAGGGGGTATTTCAATTAACACTAAAAGGCCGCGACATATTTTGGTGGAGGAGCTGGGATCTCTGTCGTACGTCGATGGCCCGTGAGACTGAAGCGTTTAGTTTACGCATTTGTATCATATCGTGTCGTATCCTCTACTTACAAGTGGGAGGGTGGCACGCAGTTCAAATGCAGTCTATTGAGTTAGAGCTAGACGGGATAGATGGAACTGATGTAAACAAAGGAAAATCCGCTGGGGGCAGTGGGCATCTCAGGGATTTTGTGTATTGTTGGCTGGAGGCGAAATGCTAAAGCAACACTCTGTTTAATCTATAATCCGCTGGGGGCAGTGGGCACCTCAGGGATTCTGTGTATTGTTGGCTAAAGGCGAAATGCTAAAGCAACACGTTGTTTAATCTATAATCCGCTGGGGGCAGAGGGCACCTCAGGGACTCTGTGTATTGTTGGCTGGAGGCGAAAATGCTGAAGCAACTCTCTGTATACTCTATAATGTGCTGGGGGCAGTAGAAACCTCAGGGATTCTGTGCAATGTTGACTGGTGGCGAAATGCTCAAGCAACTCTCCAATATGATGTATGATCTGCTGGGGGCAGTTGGCACTCCAGAGATTTCGATGGATAGTCCGCCGGGGGCAGCGGGCACCCCGGGGATATCATATACTTTAACAGTTCCCAGTCTTCCCGTGAATCGCCTACTTATATATTTTTTTATTTGATTTAACGCTTTCCGTTTTCGGGTCCGGCTGCGGTAGAGATTACCGATATTTTTTTCTCAAATTAATAATTATTTAATAAGTATATAGGTAACACATAATAAGTAATTTTATTAACAGATTTTATTTTTATACATAAGATAACGACGCCTTTATTTTTTAAGAGGTGCTCTCAGTTCAATACGCACTTATTATAAAAAAAAAAAAATTAAGTCGCAAGCGCGTATCGGCGCGGCTGGTCGCGACAGGTATTCCACAGAGATATTCCGCAGAACAATCACTGCCGTGTGAACGCACCCAGTATATTTCATTTCTGGCAACACTGATGAAGGGCAATACACAGAATAATAAATCTAGTAGTATTAACGCTGCTCAACGGAATTCAACGGATTAAATCGAATCGAACGATTATCGAAATGTCGATTATTTTAAGAATATTTTTTTTTGTTTGTTTGATACACTGTTTTAATAAATACGAAACGGTTCAAATAAAGATGTTTTTGTTTGTTTTCTTGTTTATTTATTACCCATTGCATCTTAGTATTAAGAATTTACTAAATGCGTGTGAGATTGAATAAAAAAAAAAAAATCTTCGGGCCGGGTGGAGAGGAAAGTGGGCAATCCCTATGACATCACACTTTCATACATACTACCTATATAATCTGTGAGCATTTTCCCTCCTAACCCTTGTCAAAGTATGAAAAATTTTCTCTAGGCACTGAAGTTCATAGAACAGAATTCAATTGTATGCTATGCGAATTACGGAAATATAAGTGTTAGTGCAAGTGCAAATCAAGTGCGGCTGCGCAGTAATACTACTTTAGAGTAGATTAAGTAAAGATTTTACAGGACACATCTGCTGAAAGGTATGTCAAATGTGCAATGATTTTTTCATAGCATCAATATCGTGTCGATAATGGTGATAAATGTATTTCAGTAAGAAAGGAGCGGATACATACCCTGCCTCATCAATGGAGGAGGCTCTGCGTAGCAGGCTGGAGCTGAGACAAGCCAAACTTGTTGAAGTTTCTCGAGAAACCGTAACCGTTATAGGTCTATGCCATGCGGAGGGCGTCTCAGAACATACGCTAAGACAGTCAAAAATCCTCTTGCAACAATGCATTGACAGACTTCAAAGTGAAACGATGCAGTACATCGAAAAAGGAAGCGGCTCTAGCAACCTCACGCAGAGTTGCATGAGAGACCAGATGGAGGCCGAAGATTTACTAGACCAGATTGAGGTCCTTCTTAACTCAGCTACAGTCTTTCCAGAGAAAAACAAGTCCAGCAGTTCTTCTAAGTTACCCAAGTTAGAATTGCCCAAGTATAATGGAGAGATACTAAAGTTCTCTGAGTTCTGGGATACTTTTGAGGCCAACGTAGGTTCACGAAACTTAAAAGACGTAGAGAAGTTTGCATATCTACTAGCCTCACTAGAAGGCCCTGCGAAGGAGGTAGTAGTAGGACTTACTACTACTAATGCAAATTATGCCATTGCAGTAGACATACTCCGCAAACACTTTGGTGGCACAGAGAAAATGGTAGATGCACACTATGAGGCACTTAATAGCTTGCAGAGAGCAAATAACACCAGTACTGATTGCAGAAGGACACTGAACAACATAGAAAAACATTTGAGAGTTCTAGCCACACTAAATGAGGATGTCAATAGTAGCCACCTAAGAGTAATTATTTCGAGTAAATTCCCTGATTCGGTAATGTACCAAGTTAACCTCCTCACACCAGAGGAGAGGTCAGTGAAATCAATTAAAATTGCCCTCGAAAAGGTAGTAACCGCCATGGAAAGTGCTGAAACTGATGACTTCACTAAAGTTGCAAGGCAACGAGCTGACGATCAACAAGGACCATCAACGACAGAAGTACTACATGTTAGGGCAGAGCGGGCCCCTTTGAAAAGACAACATCCAAAGCCCTTAAAGAAAGGGTTTACTTCAACAATTAGCCAATCCATAAAAAGAAGAAGAATACAGTGTACATTTTGTGACCAAAGCCACTATGCGGACCAGTGTGACCAATACAAGTCACTGAAAGAGCGAAAGAAGAAACTAGGTGACAAGTGTTACCTTTGCTTTCGTGTTGGTCACAATATCAAACAGTGTAGATCAAAGACACTATGTGTGCACTGTAAGAAACGACACAATCGTGCTCTCTGCTTCAAGTCAACTGTAAAAGATGCTCCTACAATAAATAAAAAGGATGAACATAGAGATGGTCGTCCAGCTGACAGTGGTAATACTGACAAATCACTGAACACCATATTAATGACACAAAACCCCAATAATAATCATAAGATCTATTTACAGACGGCAGTCACAAAAATTGATGACCTAGTGTGCAGACTCCTCATGGACTCCGGAAGCCATAGGAGTTATTTAACTTCCCGGATTGCTGACAAACTCAAACTGATACCTGATAAAGAAGACTTACTCATGGTGTATACATTTGGATCACAGAAACCAAAGGAAATAATAAGCCCATCTGCAGAGGTACGTATAACCACAAAACGAGGAGTACAGAGGAAAATACGGGTGAATATTGTACCTCATATTACCAACAGGCTACCGGTGCCCAAAGTGGACATTACTGATGAGGTTGATCTACTGGCAGATGACAGCACAGTTGGAGATAGTATAGACTTATTAATCGGCAATGACTGTTATTATTCATTCCTAAGACATGAATCAATAAAACTGATGGATAATGCATACCTTGTGAACTCTGATTTTGGTTGGTTGATAACTGGAGAAATTGTTGAAACTAACAGTAACCATACCTTATCTGTGGTGACTTATTGTCAGTGTCATCAATCAGACTGTTTATATTTTACAGAACCTGACTTACCTCTCCGTAACATAGACATGAAATTCTTATGGACGTTGGAGAGTATCGGAATAACAGATTCTCCTAAGATTTCGCGTGAGGAAGAAGCCGTGAAGTTCTTCAATGACACAACGCTTTACAGAGACGGAAGGTATGAAGTGAAGTGGCCATGGATACAGTATCCACCAGAGCTACCTACCAATTTCGGCATAGCCTTTGGTAGGTTGAAAGGTTTGATGAAACGATCTGATAAAGAAACTTTAAAAGAATACAGTGATATTCTGAATGAGCAACTTGAGAAGAATATAATTGAAGTAGTTGAGCCGAAAGCATCGCCATATGAACAGTCTACTCCACCTGTCACGTATCTTCCACATCATATGGTTAAACAAAGAGGAAAGAAAGGCCGTATTGTATATGATGCATCCGCAAAGATCAAGGTGAGAAAAGTCTCAATGAGTGCCTTTACAGCGGTCCTTCTATGCTTGAAGACCTCATTGGATTGATTATAAAGTTTCGGACAGGTAAAATAGGAATTTCTGCAGATGTCGAGAAAGCCTTCTTACAAGTCGCTCTACAAAAACAAGATAGAGATGTGACAAGATTTCTATGGCCAAAGGATCTTACGAAGGAGCTGACTGAGGATAACTTAATGCACCTCAGATTTTGTCGGGTGCCCTTTGGCATTATTTCTAGCCCCTTCTTGCTGACTGCAACTATCCGCCATCACATTGCTATGACAAAGAAGACTCTCCTGTCTCAAGTAGCTGATAAGTGTTATGTTGATAACCTTGTACTGTCTGTGCAATCTGAAGATGAAGCCTTGCAATTGTACAATGAGACTAAACAAGCCTTTCATGAAATTTCAATGAACATAAGAGACTGGACATCAAATAATGAACAGTTCATACAGAAGATCCCCGAAGCTCAGAGAGTAAAGTCAACCGACGAGGTAAAGATTCTTGGTTTAATATGGCAACTTGAACAGGATGTTCTAAAACTAAATGTGAGTAAAATGACAGAAAGTAATAAGGACACAATCACAAAGAAAGTTGTTTTAAGCATTCTAGCTCGTCTGTATGATCCTTGTGGTTTTGCTTCTCCTGCTATATTGCCAGCAAAGATAATATTTCAAGAACTTTGTACACGAAAACTAAAATGGGATGAACCCATACCTGATGATCTGAAGGAAAAATGGCTTCATACTTTACAAGTTCTGAGAACAAGTGGAGACATACAGGTGCCACGCTATGTTGGGAATCTAATGCCTGACGGTGAAATGGAGTATGAATTACACTGTTTCTGCGATGCTTCGAAGGAAGCTTATGCTACTGTCGTGTACTTACGGATGACTTGTCGAGAAATAACAAAGACAACCTTCTTGATGTCCAAATCAAGGATAACTCCAAAGGAGGACAAAGATAATTTGAAAATACCAAGACTGGAACTTTTGGCTTATTTAATTGGTAGTAGACTGATGAAGTATGTAAAAAGCAACTTGGAGCTAAAGATTGCACGTCAAGTACTGTGGACCGATAGCCTTGTTGTACTTGCTTGGATGAAAACTAGTAAACTATTACCTCCCTTTGTCCAGCGCCGTGTTAACGAGATCAAGTTGAACAAAGATCTAGAACTACGCTACGTTAACACGAAGATAAATCCAGCGGATGTAGCTACGAGGCCAGAGCTCTGGGAATGTGAACAATATCTATGGTTCTTTGGACCTGAATTCCTCCTTCAAGAAGAAGATCGTTGGCCACGGGTCAAACAGACTGGTGAAGAAAACGTCCTTGTTGTTGGGGAGGCCCTGGACAATGCTAACAGTCCAGGATTAATTGAAAGTGAGAGGGACCAAGAAGAACATGTGGATGATGCTCTCACACCAGTGCCTCATGCAAACCCTGAAAACGAATCTATACTCCAGATAAGAAAACTGCAGTCTAGGCACTTTCCAGAAGAAGTCAATGGTAAAATCACGCACTTAGTAAGAAATCTTGGCCTATTTGCAGACATCGACGGAGTTCTTAGATGTAAAGGTCGTATGGCAAATACGAACTGGCCCTATGACAAGAAATACCCAATCCTTTTGCCAAAGGTCAGCGAGTTTACTACAGAGCTAATAAAAAGTACCCATGCTGATAATTATCATGTGGGAGTAGAACATACTCTCAGTATCATCAGGCAAAAATACTGGATACCTCAGGGTAGAGCACAAATCAAGAAAATATTGAAAAGATGTCCGAAATGTATCAAATATGGTGGAGGCCCTTACAAACTTCCGCCAACACCAGCCTTGCCCACTGAAAGAGTGAATTACAGTACTCCGTTCACCTATGTGGGAATTGATTATCTGGGCCCACTTTATGTTGACATAGGATCTGGCAAAGAAAAAAGATGGATTTGTCTCTTTACTTGCCTTGCAGTTCGCGCAGTGCATCTTGAGTTAGTAAATGACCTAACAGCCGAAGAGTGTCTCTTAGCCTTACGTAGGTTCATAGCTGCAAGAGGACTTCCAAAGAAGATGATATCTGATAATGCTATGTACTTCAAACTCGTGTCAGAAATCCTTACTCGTCCATACTGTATGGAAAATTGTATAATGTGGAGATTTATAACACAGTTAGCGCCGTGGCATGGCGGGTTTTATGAACGCCTTGTAGCCTTAGTAAAGAATTGTTTAAAACGGACGCTTGACAAACACCTGCTGAACGACAACCAGCTAATGACGATAGTCAAGGAGATAGAAACGGTCATAAATTCGCGACCGCTTACTTCGCTTAGCAATGAGTACGAGCATATATTGAGGCCTTCAGACTTTCTGTCATTAGGGAGCTGTCTAACACCGGCCCCATCTGAACATGTTACTGGAACTGAGACAAACACAAAGGTGGATCTTCTCAAAAGCTGGAAAAGAGGACAGTCCGTCATGAATGATTTTAAACACATGTTTATAAATCAGTACTTGTTGAATTTGAGAGAAAGGTATAATAATTCACATCGTCAACCCCGTGTGACGGCGCAAAGACAACCTCGAGTTGGTGATGTAGTTCAGGTGAAAGATGACACCAAAAATAGAAGCAACTGGAAAGTTGGGAAAATAACATCTCTAATCAGAAGTTCAGATGGTCAGTACCGATCAGCAAAGATAAAAGTCGGAAATGCTGAACTTATTCGCTCTATCGGACATTTGTATCCATTAGAGGTAGACATAGACGATACTGATGTTACTGCAACACCGGAACCCATTCCAAAAGTCAGGGTGACCCCTCAAGAAGTATCAGTTATCAAAGATACGCCTGTACATCAAAACCCTAATCAAGAACCTGTTCACACAGATGGGACTGTCAAGGAAGCAGTCGAATATCAAGGAGATACTATTGAAATGGAAGTTGACGAACAACCTGAGCAAGACTCTCTTGGTGACTTACAGCCGTCCGCTGCTACTAATGAACATGTAGAAGAATCACAAGAGGAAGTCACTGAAAACCCAAATGAGGTTGAAGAACTTAAGTCTAAAAGGGAGGCAGCTCTTCGGGCAAGAGAAAAAATTGCCGAATGGACACGCCAGCTTGTCGCCTTGTTATAACTCGCTTTTGCCCTTGGGAGTGTCGCGGAGTACCGCGAGCTCGTCCTAATGAAAACGATAGTAAGTAAAGTAGAACTGCAATCTGTGAATTCTCTTTTTAAAGCTGGCAACATTTACTGTTTCTAAGCGGTGTTCTGTTTTAAATTTCGACAGTTAGGCCAATGGCGGGAAACGAAGTGGTTAAAGTTTGCTGAAGAGTTGTAAAGAGATAAGTTTGGATAAGGGAGTCTCATCGTGGACGAGCCATGACTCTGTCATGGTTACGTGGCAAGACTCTGCGGTTACCTTGGTGAGTTGATAATTCTTAATCAGATTATAGCTTGAAAGTGGTGGTGACCGGGAGGCGAGACGTTCCCATTTTGTATACTGGTTTCAGTGCATCCCAGAAGGCCCCTGTGGCTTGTGGATGGGTATCTGATTTTCAGTCGGTGGCTTGGGTTGGACTATAAGGGGAGGTAGGAGGTCCATCCACGGAACACAAAGGTTCCGCTGGCGCTCAGTGTTCGTAAAGAAGGTAAACTTGGCCCTTTGAACATGAGCATTAGAGAGGCGGTCACGAACGTCGCAAGGCGGTGGCTGTCTGGATTGTAAATGTAAATAATTAAGTATGGAAATAAAATGGGACGTTTTGCCTTCGGGTCACCACTACTACGTTATTCACGATGTGTCGCGTTTAATTATTTTTACGAATATCAACCCTCATATTATAGGGGGTATTTCAATTAACACTAAAAGGCCGCGACACTTGGCCCCCGTGGTGGAGTATGGCCTAACCTTCCTGCGAGGCAGGAAGAGACCCGTGCCCCAGCAGTGGGGACATACAAGGGTTGATAACGAACGATATTTTTTACACTCACTTCTTCACTCTGCATCTCCAATTGACCCTCAACTCCTTGCTCCATATCATCGTCAATGCCACCGTCCATCATATAATCCGCATCAGCAGAATCATCAGCATTCTCTTCCTTCGAGTTAATACCCACAAAGTTGGCGTCAGAAGTCATGTCGCCACTATTGGCTATGCATTCGAAGGCTATGTCCACTCCGACCTTGATGTCAGAGTCATCAGCTGCTTCGGGGAAGTACCTATAAAAATCGCAAAGAAATGATCATCATAATCAGCCGATGTCGGTCCACTGCTGGACATAGGAGTCTCACAAGACACGCCACTGAACCCGCAGGCTTCCAAATAGTAAAGAAATAGGGCGGTGGTAGCGGAGCGGTGTAGAACGCCGGCCTCTCAATCGGGAGGTCGTGGATTCAAACCCCGGCATGTACCAATGACTTTGTTTTCTAAGTTATGTACATTTGTGAAATTATAGTAGCAATACCACTCGCCGACGGTGAAGGAAAAACATCGTAAGGAAACCCTAGTGCCTGAAGTGTTAACGTACCTCAGCGCTTGCTACGTACAATGGCCCAACTATGAGGCTAAGTGCGGAAATCTCAGGTCTATCTAACTAGTAAAGAAATATGAGGGATTAAAATACAGACGGCCAGTTTTGCATACTGCCCCGATATAACGCGCACCAAATCCTGAGCGAGCTCAATAGTGGAACTGTCAAATTCCATCGTTATAGTTATCAACCCACTGCTAGGGCACGGGTCTCTTCGTGCATCGCAGGAAGGTTAGGCCATACTCCACCACGGGGGCCAAGTCCGGGTTGGTGGAGTAAGACAGTGGCGGGCCTTACTGTCCGAAGTTATCAAGCCGCCCATAAGGCCTCTGACATGGCTTAACGACTGCAATTTAATTCCATACTAATTGCTATAGCAAACGACAGGATTCCGGCAGGATTTTGTGCGCATAATTAAGCCCTTAAACAAAAACACAAACTGTTTCGTGTTTAATAATGTACGCGCGATTAGCCTTTGCATCTACGTAATGAGACTATTTATACAGCGTCCAGTGGCATCTTCACTCACACTAGATGGGTGAAGGGACCACTCGGATGCTGTTGTGCCTGGCACACGGATTTTTAGATGTGTAAGATTGCCCAGCACCTATACCATCCTGACAGCCGATTCGGCCAAGTCCACAGGAAAAACTAGTCAATACGTGCGGAGCCAACCATGCCGCGGGTTGTCTCACGATGTTAAACAATGTGTTTGTTTAATTTTAAAGTTACATACATTTTCGAATTTTTTCTAACATGTCCGTAAGCTTATTATCTAGTGACGCCTCAGACCGCATTAGTCAAATATATAATCACTCTTTTATAACTGCGGAATTGCAAATCACTAGTCCTCTAACACTACATCTTACGAGTAAAATAATCATGACGAATTATTTTCAAGCTATATACCGTGACGTGTTTCGTCTGGGATAGATGTTTTCCTCAGCAGTCGAGTGGTGGGTGTACTTTTTCAGGTCTTCGTCGTATTCCAGGGCGACAACGGTCGGCACGATCGCTTTGTACGTGAGATTCGATTTGAGCCCAATCTTCTCGCGGTTCACGAGTTCCACGAGTTCCTTTGATACCTGTGTGATCGAAAGAGGTTGTCATGAAAAATGACTGTTTTAAAAACAACGGTAAGAAAAAACGAAGACATTTAAATAAATGCAATCAATTTTCAATTGTATTGCGTGTGTCTGGCAGAAACTCGAAAAAGGCCAATAAATTTATTTTATTTGCTTGTTTACAGCTGAGGTGTTTCAGGACAAAAATTAGGAAAACACCAAAAACGAGCCGAATAAACCGAAAAAAAAATTATTGTATGGGAATTTCTACTTTGGATTACATTAAATAATGGCGTTTAATGGTAAAAAGTTCACAAGAAATTCATCGGGCCTTCTAGTCATATTTGTTGGACCTATAAAATTAGTCACAACATGTTTGTCTAACTCTTAGCTGATTTTTATCTTCATCTTTTACCTGACCATTCTTGGCAAATATGTCGAGTAGTGTGGTCTTGGCCACTGCACTTTTCTCAATCAAATCATAGCACTTTAGTAGCTGATTGGCGCATATGTAGCACACCAGCTGTGGCAGGCCTTCAATCTCTTTCTGTAAGGGAAAATGTAACCATTATTCTAAAGCAAATGCTGTGGTGTAAGTGACATATAGTTAAACTTCACCAAATGTTCTACTGAAAATTTGGATTCAGGTAAATATTCACGCATTCTTCTTTTACGCAATTTATTTATGAAATGGTTTTAGATGTTTACAACTCGTGTAAGTAAACTAAATTAACAGAAGGTCTGAAAAAAAAATCCCAATTTTTAACATGTACAATCTGTACATTATACTTTTCTGCTAAATAGAATGGGCAGCCAGTTTTATCATAATAAACATTTGTTTCAGCCTCTGGTTTTCTGCACACTGGCCACCGTCATTTAAATATTTGTTGAAAAACAGTAAAAATTTACTACCAAAAAGTTTGAAAAGTCATGAACCTCATTTTTAGACTAGTTTCCATGACCTCCTTGGTAGTGAGTAGGCCGACTGACCATGGAGGTTGGTGAGCTGTGTTAGCAAAATAAGTGGTGATGGTGTATCAAGGTGTGCCACTTATTTGACCTAGCCTTCTTACTTGCAGCCAAATCTAATTTCTTCTGTCGACAGATTAGAAGACAGATTCTTTCTTTCTTTCAGATCTAAATATAGGTCAAGGTCTGTCCAAACTTTTGGTGGTGACTTTTTTGTGTTTTTAAACATTCTTCATTCCTTCCTAGTTTACAAATCTATATGCCTTATTATTACTAACATACATTGAGTCCAATGATTGACATAAAACAGTTCTTCAAAGTAGTCAGTTGCAAGCTGAACATCTTCACATCAGTGACAAGGCATATTCTGCACACTTCCATCTCAGAGGAGTCAAAGTAGGATGTCTCCTGCAACATAAACAGAGTTTTAGAAATATTCAAGGGAGTCATTTTAAGGTTTAGGCGGACAATGTCTCGTTCGCAAAATGTCCCTCCGACAACAATAGTCCCTTTCTCAAAACATCCCTGTGTCATATCGTCCCTTTCTCAAAGCGTCCCTTTCTCATATCAATACTAAAATAAACCAGTTGTAGCTCTGTGAAAAAAGTATGAGGTACATGTAAATTACAGTTTATTTACACTGTGTCTAAGAGCATTTTAATCTACATAAAGATACCAGACACTGTTGTAACAGCTTGGACACATATTGTTACATGACATGTAATTATATAATAAAATGTATTTTTATTTCAATTTAAAAGTTTAATGCCTCTAGCAATACAAATAAGGCGTCTGTATTCTTTTTTTCCTATAAACTTACATTTAAAATTATTGATTTATGTTGAATGGGTACTAGGATTTCACTGAATACCTAGTTAAAAACTCACAGGTAACTCATTAACAGGGCAGGCATCTTCAGTGAGTCGAGTTCTTTGATGTTCTCGTTTAATTTGCGCCTCTTTGAAGTGGATGCTGCATACACGAGCGTAGCTAGGAGGATCCCAGCTGACACGTCCAATAGCTTTCAACCACTTGCTTCTAGAGTCAGGATTAGAGGGAAATCTAAAAGGCAAGGCAAGTAAATAAGAGACGAAATTTACCACAAGGATACTGATGTTTTTAAACATACATCAATACCAATTAAACGCCGAATTAAAGCTAGCGGTGAACCAAGTTTCATCAACTTACGAATGAAATGTAACATACGAAGAAGGACCAAACAACGCTTTCTTCTTTTCTGCGCTATTGTTGCGGCAATTTTTTACGCAGCAATATACAACCATTTCGTGAAACGTTTCTCACATAATCTTATTTTCCTGCACACAATATCGTCGGTATTTGCTATCGATTTTCCATTTCCATTTTTCACAATAATAAAGGTAAACGTCAAACAATAGACATGTGTAAGTACTGCGTGTTATGCAGTACGCGTTATATAGCACGACCGCGCACTGGATCAGTACCCAGTACGCGGCAAAATTTAGCATGACCTATGGTATGATTAGTACGTCGCGGCCGGCCGACCGCGGCAAATCGTTGCTATGTATTTGCACATGCATGGCACAAAACGCGCGGCGTGGTGGTCGGCGAGCGTACCTTATTGCTTTGTTAATAGGATACTTTTTTGCACAAATTATTATCCTGCTTCGATGTTCGGGTGTCCGTCGGTCGGACACCCCAACATTGTTTTGAACCCAATACGTTCTTGATAAGGCCTACATTTCTTCAACACCGCCTCGTATTTTATGTATAATGTGACACTACAAGACGGGCACTACAAGACGGGCTACGTCATGTAGGCATAATGACAATGACTCTAAACATGGCCCTCGTGAGTAATAACGCGACATCTCAGGTAGGCCATGTTCCGCGTACTGCGTACTGCCATAATGCCATGTGGCGCGGTACGAAATGCCATGCCATGTGGCATGTTCTCATAGGGTACTGTTTTGCGCATGTCTATCAAACAAAATAAGCACCACAGAATAAAAGATAAACACCCAACCACAAATTAGGCGTGTAGTAATATCAAAGTATTAAGTAATATCAAAGTAGTAATAAAGTATCGACATTTTTTCAGACATTAATCGATATTATATCAGCGAATGAGCCCTTTTATTACGTAACATTCCACTGTATCGAGTTAAGCATTTAGTGGACTCCAAAGTGTCATAATATGTATGCATTTGTCAGCTGGAGTAACTAAAAAAAGTTAAAAATAACGATAGTTACATAATAGAACCCTATCGCGGCTTAAAAAAAATATTGTACGTACTTTGATCGATAGACGGCGCTAGTCTGACAAGCGAGTCGTGGGACGCGATTTATTTCGAATGTTTCATATGGCCACACTGTTGATTGTCAAACTAAATGTAATTATAACCTCTTATTGTTGTTGATGTGGTGTGATTATTATAAGTTTTTGGTGCGAAAAAATGTCGAAACCCATTAAAAGCAGTGCCCGGAGCTTGCTGTACACAATGATAAGCAAGTATGAACAGAGAAAGTATAATATAAAACAGCGCTTCGAGGAAAAACAACGAATTTTTGACGAAATTATTTTAGCTGCAAGTAAGTACAGCCCAAACATTTTGATACTCGCCCTAGATTTAAACGACACAAAAAACTTTTGTTTGTTTTCAACATAATTTTACCTTTGTTATAGTATGCACATACGAGTAATTATGTTTCAAAACAAACATTAATTATTTCTTGTTTTAAGGTCTGTCGGATGACGAAGATTTTAAACGACACATCGAAGACTTAGTCAAAGTACTCAAAGATGCTGAAAAAAAAGATCTCATTACCTCTGAATCCAGTTATTTGGCCCATTTATCTAAATTGACAGGTTGTATTTCATTATATTTCTACTACGAGTATTGTAAGTGTCAATAATTTGCCATCTAACCCAATTATTGTTATTATTGCAGAAGTTAGTGTCAACACAATGAGAAGGATAAAAAAGGAAGGTTCCTTAAACCAAGGTGTGTGCAACACGCCAGGAAAAAAACGCCCTCGCCAGCCCACTGTTTCAAACTTAGATGATTTTGACATATCGGCAATTCGTAATAAAATAAATGAATTTTACTGCGTTAAGAAACAAGTTCCAACAATCAAAACTTTGTTAGCAGAACTGCGAGAATCCATTAGATTCAGTGGATCTCGAGAAACATTGAGGCAAATATTGTTAAAAAATGGTTTTGAGTTTAAAACCAATAAAAATGAAAGGTTCAATTCTAATTGAAAAGTTTGAAATATCTGCTATGAGACACAGTTATCTTAGAGCTATTCATAAGAAGCGGCACGAAGGAAAGACAATATTTCACCTGGACGAAACATAATGTTCACCAAAATTACAAGCCAAAAAAGTCATGGCAAGGACCGAGTACGAGTGGAGTAATTGAAAAAAATTCTAAAGGTTTCAGTAAAATTAATTTGGGCTTTTTTGGAATGTCTTAAGTATGTTTATTTTAATTATTATGTTTCTTGTTTTTACAGGTAAACGATACATCATAGTCCATGCTGGCTCTGAGAAGGGTTTTGTACCCAATGCATTATTGGTTTTCAGCACAAAATCTAAAATGGCTGATTATCATGATGATATGAACCGTAATAACTTCATGAAATGGATGGAAGAAAAATTGATACCCAATTTAACTGAACCTACTGTTATTGTAATGGATAATGCGAGTTATCATACAAAAAAATACAAAAAATACAAAATGTTTATTTTAACCACAAAAACACAGCAATATCTTTATGTTACATTGAGTATACAAGCAGAACATTAAAAAGGTGTTACGGTTTTTATGGCAGAGTTAACATAATAGTTCATGTAACTCAAATTAACAAGCCGCCCACGATGAGCAGTTTAAAGGCTGATATTCAGAAGTAGCTCATCGAAAATGGCATTCCCTTTGACGGAATTTTTACAAAAGCTGAGCTTTAAAAACCTAAAAATTTCACCCATGCCTGGGTGAAATTTTTAGCCTCTAAATAGGTTTTTAAATTTGTTCCTTAGCACGGGTTAGTGTATAAAAAAAAGCTGAGCTTTTGTGTCACGTCAAAGAAAACAAACCCACCCCTCTGTACGAAGCTGAAGAACTGCTAAAACAGCATGGACATGAAGTCATCAAATTGCCACCATATCATTGTGATCTCAATGCTATTGAATTGATTTGGAGCTTGGCAAAAAGGAAAGTGGCAATTATGAATTTAGACGTACCAGCTGCCGAAATGGAAAATTTAATTAGGAAATGTTTTGCCAGTGTGACTGCTAATGACTGGAAAACATGCACTGATGATGTGATTAATGTTGAAAATACATACAAGGTAAAAGATAGAATAACAGAAGAGGAACTTGAACCATTCCTCATCAATATACGTGACGATGAAAGTGACAGCGATGAATCATTTGAAGGCATCGAATTTCTAGAATCAGATTTATATTATGGCTCAGACTGAATAAAATGTTTTGAAGTTTATGTTGCCTTTATTATCCCTCTTTTCGGTGGAGTGGAAATGTTGGTGTTGATTTTGATGTAGTTAATGTTTCCGATTTGATTATATTTATTTTGAGAAGTTCTTCGGAGACTCCAAACTTATTAGACCAATAATCAAGCTAAGCAAAAGTATCAAGATTGTTTTTCAGACTATATGCAGGGTTAACACCTAAAAGATTTTTAAATTTGCCGCCAGAGGCTTGTGCCACGACTCGCTTGTCAGACTCTAACGCAAAGCTTATTCAGCATTTTTTTTATATCCGACATATTAGGAATAATATCTAAATAGTATATTTCTGTTGTGCTGATATTATGTTAATTTATCTGGTTATTATGTTTCTGTGATGTGTCTTGTTGGTATAATAAATGTCTTTCTTTTAAATCATTTATCGATATACGAAATGAAATGAAATTATGTTTAAATGTTTTCTTAATATATCATGGAATTTTTAATGCTTATTGTAATGGCGGTCAAAGAAAAATAAAAAGGAACGGATGTTAGCTTGTATACTTGCAGAGCGTAGCATGTAGTTGGTATTTTTAATATTCAAATATATCGAGACATTTGAAAAATATCGGTGGTATAATATATCGATATCTTTTCATATTTGTACATCCGAATTGTCACAGATTATGAAGTCATCATGTCATTTGTAGAATTCACCAGTGGTGAAATCAAAAGCCGGTTTTCATAAGAATTTTGCGCAGCGCTTAGCTCAAAAACTGCCAAAGTCGAATCAAACCGTGATCAATAGTCAGATAGAGTGTTGCTAACTGAGGCGATTTATCGCCATTTGGGCTATCTCGGTAAGTAAAATGTAGCGAGGAAACATTGCATTTATCGCCGGCGACGAAGTCGAACTATCTCATTTTTTTTCGTGATTGATGGGGTAATTGACAATTAGAATATTTTTTTTGTTTAATTGTAACCGTGTTTTTATTCACTGATTTGACATGATTTTGGATTCCTCGCGGCACTAAAGGGGTTCGATGGATGTAAGACGGGGCCATAGCCCTGTTGTTCTAATGATATGTAATATTTTATGCTTTTAAAATGTTTAATTATTTTGAATAAAATCATTAAGAGATATAAACATAAAGATATTCTTCTTGGAAATTGTTTTAAGTTGGTTTTGTTCCCGGTGTACAATAAGGAATATACAAAATATTTACAAAAGTAGATTAAAAGAATAAATAGATGATATGATTTGATTAATTATATGGTTTCAGAAAACAGCTGCTTATAAACCAATCGATCACATACCCTTCTACGTCACCACTGCTGGGGCACGGGTCAATTGCATCGCAGGAAGGTTAGGTCATACTCCGGAGCCAAGTCCGAGTTGGTGGAGGATTGTAAGACAGTGGCCAGTGGCAGGACTTAACTTACGAGTACTGTCAGAAGTCAGAAAGCGGCAGTCACGGGACGATCATCCATCTTGCACCTGACCGCGCTAGTTGTTGCTTAAGTAAGTGATAGATTCCAATCACTCGGTTTGGCTAGGCCACCAGCGCGTATAAAACTAGAAGCTTTAGTTTAAAAAAAAAGTAATTTTACTTTGGCAATTTTATGGGCTAGATGTCTGGAAATTATTATTATTATTTGTAATTCAGGCAGGCAGTTTAGAACTGGTGAAGCCTGTATCCAGATGTAATATCCAGAAATTGCTATAAAAATTTGGCGATTTTTGGGACTGTTTAGTTTTTCCTAATTTTGACTGATTTTGATGATTTTAGCCGGCAACACTGGTCAAATGTCACAACAAAAACTCAAAAAGTCATTGGATTGGATGTACTCAATGTACTCACAGATCTAATTTGTGCTGGAATTCGAGCAACTCGAGTGAAACTCCTGAATCTGTGCTTTGTTTCAGTTAATTGCATAGGTATCATAATTAACGGAAAATACAGGTTGGTGGGTAAAGTTGATACATATTACATATCGCATACTGTATAAACAAAGGGTATTTTTTTACCATGGTGGAAGCCGCAAGCAGCAGCAGTGAATTACCAATGGAAATCGAGGTTAAAGTGGAAGGCGACGACGGTGACGATGAGTGCTTTAACACGATGGATTTTCTCGAGCTTGCGGCCTGTAACGTGGAGTCTAACCAGGAACCTATCGAGTTCAACTCGACAGACGCCATGGAGAATCCCAAAAACGGCATGATGGTCTGCCTACACTGCCTCGAAGACATCGAGAGGAATCTACTATACGATCACATGGTAAACGCTCATGGCTACCGGCGCATCTACTTTAAGTGCCATATCTGCTGCACAATATTCAAAGACCGCAATTCTTTGACAATCCACAAGAGAGACTGTAAAGCACCAGTGAAAAAGAAGGTCCGGAAGTCTATGAATCAACTCATAAAAGAGGTTGAGGCTATAGTAGCTGAAGACTATTTCGATTATGGTACATGTCCAGTCTGTATGATAGAGCTACCTAAAACTAAGCTGAAAGATCACCTCATATCCGAGCACAAAAAGAAAGAGGACGAAAATCCCCGATGTGAAAGATGTCACCGCGATTTTAAAAATCGTTTGACTCTACGAGAGCATGTCAGACTTGTTCACGAGTCAATTGAAGATTCCGAGTGCTGCGATCAATGTGGTCAGAAGTTCAGCTCCCACAAGTATCTGCAAAATCACAAGCGTAACGTCCATCCCCGAGGTGACAAAGTTCACCGTTGCGATAGGTTCGACTGTGGAAAGGTTTTCAAAAGCCGACTGTGTCTGCACCAGCATATGAAGTACGTACATCCTCCTGAGAGTGCTGCAGCAGAGTGCCCATTGTGCTCAAAGATGTTCAAGACTAGGATCAATCTACAGCAGCATATTAGAGTATCCCATAATAAATAGAAGTAGTATTTTTGATTTCTTTATATCTTAATGACTGATTAATCTTCTAGAATATAAAAATGAATCGCTGAATGTGTTGGTAAGCGCAAGTCTCGAGAGCAGCTGGACCAATTTCGCTAATTCTTTTTTTAGAATATTCTTGAAGTACGAGGATGGTTCTTACGGAGAGTAAAAAAAAAATTAAGAATCAACTGTTAGGCAGTACGAAGTTTGCTGGGTCAACTAGTCCCAGATATTTCTTAAAAGTGGTTTAGTATGTATATCATTTGGAGATTTGAATTTAAAAAAAAGCATATGATAAATAAAATGGAATTTTTCCAGGTTGTTTGGTTTCAACAAGACAAGTTTATATTAATCATTATTTTATTGTGACGTAGGTATCCCTTGTGAACTGTTTTGGTATTTAACCTGCCTTTGGCTGAGCATTACCTATCAATTTCTACGAGTGAATTAGTTGGCTCATTTATGATACAAGTAAATTATATTTAAATTATATTTATAAGTTGAAATTAATGTTAGATTACATTATTATTATATAATCACTCTTATGGAGTGGGTGAGGAGATGTACATTGTTGTGAACCAAACTCTTATAAGACCTACCTATGTTATTTAGAACTACATAATTAAATAAAAGTTAATTTAAATGGTTAAAATAAAGTAAAACCCAACCATTACATATAATATTTTTTGTTTTTTTGCATTGCATCTAAAGGGTGGTTTACTTCTCCAAATTATTTACTTTTGAATGTAGTTGATAAGGACTTCATTCGCGGCACAAAACCACTGCGACTCTTCAATGGTGAAGACACATCTACATATTCAGATTCTTCTTTGAATCCTTTGCAACTACATTCAAAAGTAAATAATTCTGACAACAACACAGCAGCAAAGAACCTAAATATCTCCATAGTTAGAAGAGCTATCTTCTCAGATCAAATCATAGGTAGGAGAAAATGTTAATTAAAAATACAACTTGTTTTAGGAATTTATTAATGAATATTTGTCAATTTTCAACCCTGAAAGGGCAGGGCTGGCAGCAGCTTCCCCTCGCACCTGCCGAAGCCGATCCGGCGGCCGGCGCCGGCGCAGAATCCGCGCAGCACGACCGTGTCGCCATCTTGCAGGAACTTGCGCTCCTCGCCGTTGGAGAGACGCAGGGGTTTGGTCCCTCGCCAAGAGAGCTCTAGCATACTGCCGTACGAGTCTGAAGTCTGTGGAGTAGGTAGTTGTGCAGTGTTAGTGTTAAGAATAGGATTTCTTAAAGACTCGCGATGCTCACAGCAGAAGCGCTCGTGGCCTAGTCGAACTGAGTGATTGGAATTGAGTTAAGCAACAACAGGCGTGGTCAGGTACAGTATGGGTTACCGTCGCGTGATTACCGCTAGTGGCATATTATCCAAGCACTCCCTTGCTTCGCGAGGCATGTTAAGCCGTTGCCGGCTGTCACGTAATGACAGTCGTTAAGCCATGTCAGAGGCATTTTGAGCGGCTTTTGTGGTGGAGTATGGCCTGTGGCGAGCACATGTCAACTCTGCGCGCGCACTACAAACTCAACATACCTGCATCGCGTCAATGACATACCATAAATATAACATCCGACTAACAATAGTTGGACCGGCCGTCCCCAGGCATACGATCTGCCTGGCGGGAAATTTCCCTTTATAGTGGAAGAGCACGATCACCCGCTCTTCCCTATAGGCCTATCCTTCCCGCGATGCAGGATTATACCCCTGCCCCAGTAGTGGGGACAATACAAGAGTTTATATCGATGCTCAGACATAGTATAGGTACTTAACGGGTCTAATCGCGATTATTTATTAGGTGAAACGTTATGAAATCCCTACGTTTCAGCAACGTTGCAGGTGCCGTGGTCACCGGTAGACTAATGTGGTGAGTAAAGTCAATTATTGTTGTGAGAGTAGGTGGTCTACTTAAAGGTAATTAGGTTTTACCTAATAAATAATTCATATATAACTTTGTTTGCACTAGGTATACCAACTTACATCGCCGCTGATAGTCCCAGAGCCGAGTATGTCTCCAGGTCGCACGTTGCACCCGGTGATCGTTTGCTGTGCCAACTGCTGCTTCACGGTCCAGTAGAGGAAACGGTAGTTTGAGCGGCTCACCGTGGTCGCCACTCGTGTGTTCTCGGCTGATGGAAGATAATACACTCTCCTTAGATATTTATACATGATATCAAGCCTTTGTATCTCCCCATCCTCCCTTGTGCTAGGGCACGGATCTCTTCTTGCATCGCAGGAAGCCCCGGGGGCCAAGTCTGGGTTGGTGGAGGATTGTAAGACAGTGGCGGGCCCTGCTCAGTTATTAACAATCTCTATATGAAAATTTATCTCACAGACTGGTTTAATACTGAAATTATAGAACCCCTCCGAGCTGCAACATCGGGGAATGTAAGCGAATTGATCTCCTAGTTCCCTGATCCGCCATCTTCAATTAGATGACTTTTTTATTGACTGGTTGTAATCGTCAGGATGTCGCCAGTATCAGTTCCAGATCACTGCCTACCCCCCTGGACTACAGGCGTGATTTTATGTTTGTTAGTTGTAATTTAAAAACCTATTTAGAGGCTAAAAATTTCACCCATGCCGGGATTCGAACACGCAACCTCTGGCTATCCGTTGTAATTCCCAGTTAATGAGGCAGGGTTGAACTAGTTGCGCTAAAATAAGTACTGCCTTGGGAGTAGCTAAAGCAGTACTTAATATAGAGCAGCTGTTTCTTTCCATGACCGCAACAGTCCCGTAGAGTTGCTCACTTACGAATAATATCCACCTCCAGCTTGATATCGAAGTTGAAGCGGTCCTCGTGTCTCAAGTAAGGGAAAGGCCTGGGGTCTTGCGCATAGTTATCGACGATGTGCGGCCGGAGAGCCTCCACGGTGACCACCCAGGGCGAGATCGTGGTGCCGAGGTTCTTGGCCGTGAACGGACCGAGTGGCACGTACTCCCACTTCTGGATGTCGCGGGCTGGAAATGAAGAGTGCGTATGACTAAACTTCTTATTCAGCTGGAAGCACAAACATGAAAATACACCCAGACTGAGGCTACTCGTACAAATGCACGGCAGCCCCCAGTAGGAATCGAACCCACGACTTTTGTCTTGGTAGCTACCCGCCTTAACGGCAGCTGAGCAGGCCCCGATGAAGCACGCGTCTTAGGTCTAGCTAAGTATGTCACTCATCAACTAAACCACTCACCACTCTCGTCATCATTTATGAACACATCGTGTGCTAAGCCAAAGATGTAGTCCTCAGCTTGAGAGAGAGAGAGAGAGAGAACTCTTTATTGCACAACCAGAAAAATATTACAACCATGATTCATCATTCAATCGCAGCTTGAGTTCCTCAAGTTGCGATTGAGTTACTACCTCTCCCGTGACTCGCTCTTCCAGATTTGTTATCGACTAAGGTGTGCCACCTGAGATGTTTCGTTTATTATCCAACTCACCACTCCAGTCATTTATGAGTGCGGAGCCAAATATGTGGTCCTCAGCTTGAGTTCTTCCAGTTTAAATTGAGTTACTATTTCTCTCAGGGCTCGCTCTCCCTGTTTTGTTAGCGACTAGTGTGTGCCACCTAAGATGTTCCGTTTATTATACAACTCACCGCTCAAGTCATTCATAAATGCGAAGCCGAAGATGTGCTCCTCAGCTTAAGTTCTTCCAGTTGTGACTGAGTTACTACCTCTCCCGTGGCTCGCTCTCCCAGGTTCGTTAGCGACTGATATGTGTCACCTGAGATGTTTCGTTTGTTAACTAACTCACCACTCCAGGCGTTCATGAGTGCAAAGCCGAAGATATGCTCCTCCTCAGCTTGAGTTCTTCCAGTTGGGATTGAGTTACTACCTCTCCCGTGACTCGCTCTCCCAGTTTTGTTATCGACTAATGTGTGCCACCCGAGATGTTTCGTTTATTAACCAACCCACCACTGCGAAGCCAAATATGTGGTCCTCAGCATGAGTTCTTCCAATTGGGATTGAGTTACTATGCCTACGGGGACTGGCTGTCCCAGTTTTGTGGGAGAATAATGTGTGCCATCTCAGATGTTTCATTTATTAATTTTATTATCCAACTCACCGCTCCAATCGTTCATGAGTGCAAAGCCGAAGATGTGGTCCTCAGCTTGAGCAGCCGTGACGCGCTCGCCCAGCTGTGTGGGCGGGCCTCCCACGAAGCACGCCATCTCGAGCTCGAAGTCCATAAGGCGGCAAGGCCCGAACACTGGGTCGGCACCTGGAGAGAGAAGAGATTACGAAAGTACTTTGAAACGAAGCGGTGAGGGCTGCAATTCCACCTGCATCAGTGTTAAAAGTCAACCACGCGTTAATTAATGCATTAAACAAAATTGAATGCAGCCACAATTTATTTTAGGCTTTTGCCACTGTGCTATCAAAACATATTTTTGCGTACGAAAGGTTAAATATCGCCATATTTAACCTTTCATACGCTGAATTACCTCGCGCAATATTAGAATCATATTATTAAGAGTAGCATTTGACTTAAAACCTATTTAAAAAGCTATCCGTGCCAGGGCTCTACCAATTGAGCACTGGCACGGATAGCCAGAGGTTGCGGGTTCGAATCCCGGCATGGGTGAAATTTTTAGCCTCTAAATAGGTTTTTAAATTTGTTCCTTAGCACGGGTTAGTGCATTAAAAATAAAAATAGTATAGTATTTGACTTACCTACTTCTAATATTTTGTTAACAAACCTATGACATTATTTGTGAATAATGTAACTACATTGCAGTGCCCTTACAGGGCTCATGTTGAGAACTACTATTTATATTAAGAGCCAAATGTACCACATGAAGCAATAAACGATTGAACTTGAACAATACGGTTCCGCCATCCGCCTCCTTTTTCGCGAATTTACCGAGAGCAGAAGTCGTTAGACTGTAATGTTAGATCCCAAATGCAAAGGTACGTTGCTGTTTGACAAAGTTCTTAAGACTCGAGAGCTTCTTATTTATCCAGTCCATAGTGAAATTTCTACGAAGAATGAAACTACGTTTATACTACCTACTAATCGTGGACACCACAATAAAAAATCTTAAATGTATTGGTACCTTCAACTGGCTGTGTCTGACCGTACGGTCTTCGAATGGGCGTGCCTGAGACGACTATGGAGCTGCAACGACCGTGGTAGCCGACGGGGATGTGCTTCCTGAAGCAAAGAAGCAACTTATGTTTTACAGGTATTTATGGACAAGACGTCGTAGTGAAAGGATTTGCCAATCAGCGTATAGGACTCGCTGATTTTTGCCCAGAGTGCGCCACAAATTAGGAAGGGAGTGCTCGAGACGTACGGTCAATGTACGTCGTTTGGGGAGGCTCTTTTTCAAGCAAGCGAGAGACCCAGGTTGGATCCCAAGTGCGGGCATAGACTTTGTTTAAATTCAAAGTTACGTAGGTACTTACATTGGTGAATTTGTAGTCGCAATACCACACGCTAACCGTGAAGGAAAAGATCGTGAGGAAACCCGCGCCTTGGTTGGCTACGCACGTATTGACTATAGTCCTTCCTGTGGGCTAGGCCGACTGAGTTGTCAGGATGGTATAGGTGCTGGGCAAGCCTAACCATCTAAAACCATATCCCAGGCACTGCAGAATCCGAGTGGTCCCTTCACCCATCTGGTCTGCGAGAAGATGCCACTGGACGCTGTAAATCATCTCATTACGTAGATGCAAACGCTAATGTTAATCTCATTCTTATGACATCGAGCAATATCTACCGGAGTGATCTGCAGGAGGTTCATATGTTAGTTGGGCAGGACCGAAAACTATAGACTGCCCATCAGTGGGTCACAAACAACGAGGCTACGAAAAAAAAAACATTATTTTACAAACACAGGCATAGAAAATATATCCACAAACGTTACGTTCAAAAATGAAAAAATAAACAGCCAGATAGATAGATAACATAACGTAATAACTTCCACACGAGGCAATCACTAGTCCTGCCCTCTTATTACCTAGCATTCCACTTTATCGAGTGAAGCATAGACGACTCCTAAGTGTCAAAAAATGTATGCATTTGACAGCCGGAGTAGCTTAAAAAAAGTAAAAATCAACGTCACTCAACTCAGTGGATACTTACATAATAATGCCCCTGGTCCCAAACTAAGATACCCTGTGCTATGGTAACCAGGCAATGACAAGGACAAACACGGAAATACACCCACTGATGCCATTTTTACTAATGTACAGCGGCCCCTAATGTGAATCGAACCACCTCCGGCCTGGTAATCAGCCGTGATGTTAAGTATCACATCGTAGGCCGTGAAATTATTATTATTTTTATTTATTAAAAGAAAACAAACAATTGTACAATATAGTTTCAGGTCAGAAAAATCTTACGTGCATATGTAAGTATGTGATTGTACAACCAGTGGCGTTTATGACATCAAAACTACTATAAAACAGTTGAGTGGCCCCGAATAGGTGGGCGAAATTCGCCACCGAGTGGGTGCCACACGACGGACATTGAATCCGAGGCCGGCCTAGAAGACGGTGGAGAGATGACCTCGGCAACCATCTGCCGGACTTGTTTGAGGTGGCCCAGGACAGCAAAACTCTGGACGGAATTGGGGAAAGCTTGCCCAGCAGTGGGACACAAACATAGAGGCTACGTAAAAAAATATATATTATATAAAACATTGAATTGAAAATTATCTTACCAGTTGGGCATTAGTGCGTTTTCCTTGCTCCTAAACATGATGCCGACGTTGGTGGCGTGGTGGATGGAGGAGTAGAAGTCGGTGTAGTCGCCGACGTCAGCCGGCACATGCATTTGAGCGTCGCTCTGCTTCACGAAGGCTCTGGAAGTCAACTTGTCATTAGACATTGCGGAGAATCTTGGAAGACCAGCTTCTTAAAAGAAACACACAATACCAGAAACCAAAGGGCTCAGTAGGGAAGGGCTTTCTATCATTTGAAGTTTTCATAAGACCGAAACTCTTAAAATTTAATATTAAATAGGGTGATGGATGACGTCACTGAAGACGCTCTCAAGGCGAGATTCTCCTACGATTTTTAGGAGAGCATTCTAAAATGCACTTAATAGATTTTAAAACTAAACACAACGAAGGTTCTGGAAGTCAACTTGTTATTAGACATTGAGTAGAATGGAAGACTAGAATGACTGTTGTGACAGAAATCCTTTTTACAATAAATGGCTTTTTACCATTAAATGGGGTGATGACATCACTAACTACGTCCTTGAGGGTTTTCCGACCGTACCTTTAAAATGTATGTCATAGACAGCATTTTACTCTTTTAGATAAATGAAAAAAAAACGACTTGGCAGTAATCTTGCACTTAGATATCGAGTAGAATCTTGGACGAAATCACCTTAGGTGAGACCTTAGGCTTTAATTTAATTTAAATAGAGTAAGAGCATCAATGATTCACAGTTTGCAAATTTTAAATAAAATTACCGCTCGCTCGAGGCCTAGGCGAATCGAGTGATTGGAATCAATCACTTGGTTAAGCAACAACAGGCGCGGTCAGGTACGGGATGGGTGAGCGTCCCATGACTACCGCTAATGGCATTTTTCCGAGCGCTTCCGTGCTTCGCAAGGCACGTTGAACCGTTGGTGCCGGCTGTCATATAATGGCAGTCGTTAAGCCATGTCAGAGGCCTTATGGGCGGCTTGATAATTTCTGACAGTAAGGCCCGCCACTGTCTTACAATCCTCCACCAACCCAGACTTGGCCCCCGTGGTGGAGTATGGACTAACCTTCCTCCTATGTAGGAAGAGACCCGTGCCCCAGCAGTGGGGACAGCAAGGGTTGATAACGAACGATAACGAAATAAAATTATAAAACAGTCCGACAACACAATCACTTGTTGGTCCCAAACTAGGATACCCTGTGCTATAGTAACCAGGTAACCGCAAACATGAAAATACAACCAGTCCGACCATTACTTATTATTTGTACAAATCAAGTACTCCTGCCTCCATTGAGAATCAAGCCCACAACCCTACGATATTGAAAGTGAAAGTGAAAGTGAAAAAAGTTTTATTTACCACACAAAAAATAAAAAATAATTATTATTGTCACATGTTTGTGGTAAAAAGGAATGGGCTCAGCGTTATTGCCGTGACTGCATGCGTAGTCTCGGCGCTGGTTTTCAGCCCGTCCCTTTTAGTAAATTGTTATTATTACATAATATTATTCGCCATTACATTAAAAAAAAAATAAAGAAAAATATATATATCACAGACAAAATAGCAACAGTACACAAATAGTAATTGTTTACAAAAAAAAAAATATATGTATAATAATAAAAATGTTACACTTCAATGACAAATTAAAATTGATTAAATATAGAGCAAATAAATTGATTACAACATAATACACACTGCAATTATTATCAAAATTTCATTGTATTCAGATTTAAATGCCAAAAAAAAAAAACAACAAGTTAACTTTTTTCCGCCGGCGTGCGTGAGTGGTATGGAATTTCCCCATGACAGTTTAATTTTTAATTATCATCGAAATATGTATTATATAAATATAGAAGCTAGCAGCTACAAGGTTCTTTGTTGTTGCATTAGTTTGCATTTTAAGTTTTTCTTGAAACTTACGTTAGTCATAAATTGCCGCAAGGGTGGTGGGAGGTTGTTCCAGATCTTTGCAGCTGCGTACTTGAAACTTCCTCTAAAGCCCGCGGATCTATGCCTTGGTGTTAACATTAAATTCAAGTCCCTGCTGCGAGTGTTGCGAGTAGTGTTGTCATTAGCCCAAGCAATTTTTTTATAAAGGTACCAAGGTCTCCTTCTGTGTACTACCTTATGGACCAGATTTGATAGGTGTAGTTGTCTCCTCGCTTTCATTTTTAGGAGTCCCTTTGCGTTCAAAAAAGGTGTGATATGTGCTCGTTTTGGGACGGTGAAGCAGAACCTGGCACAAGCGTTTTGAACGCGTTGAATCGCTCGTTCTGTTTTATCGAAAAGACGTAAACCGTAGACCACGTCGCCGAAGTTTAAAAGAGATAGTACCAGGCTTTCTACGAGTGTAATGCGTATCCTTTCTGTTAGGTACGGTCGGATATTATACAGCACCTTAAGTCTGAAAAATGCGTTTCGTATTTTGGCTTCTATATGATCCACGAATCTCAGTTCAGAATCCATTAATAACCCCAAATTGCGCGCCTTGCTTACTTGTTCGATTACACTACCATCTATGTTGATTCTTGGACCATGGTCGTTTGTCACTTTTTGTTGCTGTTTGGTACCTAAAACCATAAATTTGGTTTTCAACGGATTAAGGACCAAACATTGCTCCCTCGCCCAGTTATTCAATGTTTCAAGATCTGCATTTATCTTGGTCACGGCTATTTCTGTTTCCGCTGGTTTAAAAGAATAATACAATTGTGTATCATCAGCATATAAATGTGTTTGGCAATACCTTATTTTGGAGATGATGTCTGCTGTATAGATGACAAAAAGCAAGGGAGACAGGATCGAACCTTGCGGACAACCACGGTCTATTAGTTTTATTTCTGAGGTTCTTGCAGAGCCATCGTCATCGCTCACCTCGACATACTGCATCCGGTTGTGGAGATAGGACCGGAACCACTCGGACGCTGACGCAGAGACTCCATAGTGGCTTAGTTTCTCCAAAAGCAGCTCCCGATTTAGACAGTCAAATGCTCTTGAAAAATCGAGTAGGACTATAATACTGGCTTGGCCTGTATCTGTCGCAGTGATAATGTCGTCAACGACGTGGGCGAGAGCGGTCTCTACGCCATGTCCAGCACGAAAACCAGACTGCATCAGAGGAATTATATTTTCCGATTCCACATGCAAGGATAGCTGCCGGTGTACGATCCGCTCCAATATCTTTGATAATACTGGAAGTATGCTGATTGGTCGCAGGTCTTTATAGTCGTTTATACTGGAGTTTTTGGGCAGTGGAATGACTTTTGCGAGCTTCCAGTCGTTTGGGAAAACATTGGACGCAATAGACTTATTTATAATGGCCGTTATTATTGGTAATGTAGCGGGGAGAGTCATACGAATCATACCTATGGATAAGCCGTCAAACCCGGAAGCATTAGTGGAAATGCTCTTTATAATATTGTTTATTTCCTCCTCTGTACTGCCCTCTATGCTAAAAACTTTTTTGGTAAATTTGCTTCGTTTGTATGTCTCAATCGTTAACTCACTCACAGTGGAGGTGCCTGGAATTCTCAAGAAGGCGTCGTTAATGCTATCCGGATTCTTTAAGTGGTCCGGTATAGGTTCTGAGGTTCTTTCTGTTACTGAAAGACGTTTCAAATTTGCCCACATTTTAGCCGGGTATTTTGAATTTTTATTAACGTAATGTGTGAAGTAGGCGCACTTTTCTCTATGGAGGGAGGATATTACAAGGTTTTTCAGAGATTTATAATGCTCCTTTTTATGCTCACATTTTGTTTTTATTGCCTTTCTGTACGCGTTGTCACGGTGTTTCATCATAATTTTAATCACATCAGTGATCCACGGGCGCGGGTTCTGTGTAGCTCGCAACTTCCTAAGCGGAGCATGTTTATCAAACAAATCTATAATAAATCCATTAAAACAAGTCAACATGGTATCGACATCTTCAGCTTGAAGTACCTCATACCATGGCACAGATGCTAGGTCCGAATAGAAGTCGTCTTCAATTATTTTATGCAGGAGACGTCTCATAGTAAACCGCTGGACCACTTTTGGCTTTTTAATTGACAGCTCAGCGATAACCATTGCGTGGTCGCTGAGGAGTGGGTTATGATATACCGATATTCCTTTACACAAATGTGGCGAATCCGTTACAATGAGGTCCAACAAAGTAGACGATGTGTCATTTACCCTAGTTGGTTCCTCCACTAACTGTGTGAGATTTAGTTGATTTAAAAATGCAATAACTTCCGGTGCGGGGGAGGTATCAGGCTTGAGCAGGTTGACATTTAAGTCTGTTAGTAAGAATAGATGCTCATAACTTATAAAACAACTGACCGACTCACCAAGAGCATCAATCGCTGCTGTTGTACAGACGCGTGTGGTTTTACATGAATCAGGCCGGTATGCAGTACCTACAACAATCCGGGCTGAACCTGGCAGCTTCAGTTCCAGCCACATTTGTTCCAGGGTAGAGTCGGGGTGGTCGAGTATTCGCGTGCGCAGGCCGCGCCGTATAAGGAAGCCCACTCCTCCTCCACGTTTTCCACCTGGCCGGGGACGTAGTTTTGCAGTGTAGCCCGGTATCTTGGGAGCGCTAGACTCTTGCCCTTTTTTAAGCCATATCTCATTAAGAGCCAATATATCAGGTTTATATGTTTCCATGAAGTGAGAAAGTTCATCTTGGCCGGTGTTCATGGACCTTATGTTAAGTAGACCCAACTTAAAGTGGTACCCGCGCTTCTTACCCATGAGTAATGTATCTAATTAAAATTTTATTAGCGGAGTATAATTTCATGTAAAGCATAAAGAACCCAACCAGTCTCACACTCCGTACTAACACTAATACATGTCGATTCATTATATTAATACAAAATGTCTGAGCCTGCAAAAAAACAGTATAAACCCCTCCCGCCCATAAACAAAACTCGGCATCACTGTGTAAAACCAGTTCCTGATTTATACATTCTAAGCAACCGAAAAATATCCAAATTAACACCAACTTAGTTAAACTCCAAAAACCGTTGAGAGCTCTTCAAAATTTTTCACTCTACGATATGGTGCTCCCTCTTTCTGTCGTAGTAGGACTTGGCCGCCTCGGGTCCATATGTACTGCCAGTTTAGTTGCTTTCCGAGTTCGCGAGCTTTTTGGAACAGTTTGTAGTTAAATTGTGTCAAGCGTTCATTTAAGTAGAATGTTGTTGGTTCACCATCAATAATATCAGCGGTGTTGACTCTTCTCCTGACTCTAGCATTTTTCAGCAATTCGTCGCGTAAGCTTCGCCTGGTCAGGCGGACTGCGATGGTTCTTCCACGGAGCATGTTACTTTCTGACTTTGGACCTCTACGATATGCTGTTACAATATCACTTTCCTCCAAGGACACGCCCAATTTTGCTGCTACGAGTGTGGTAATATGAATAACGTTTTCGTTCCTCTCTTCTCGTATGCCAGTGATATCGATGTCATTTGACAGCCCTTCCTGCTCTCGGTCGTTTAGCTGCATCTCAAGTTTTGTTACCGTTTGCTTTAGCTGCTCGGTATCCTGCTTATGGCATATATCAATATCTTTCACTCGCTGCTCCAGACCTGCAACTGTGTTCTCGACTCTAGTCATTCTCTCATTGTATGCCATGAGGAGGCCTGACATCTCTCGAATATCCTGTTGTAGAGTGGTAAAATCTGCCCGTAACAGGTTGATGTCGGATCTGGATTCGCGAATCTCCTTTAAGAGTTCTGTAACGTTGCCAGAGGATTCCAAAGATTTCTTCGGGGGAGACCCAATATTTTTAGACTTCCGAAGTGTGACATTGAGTCTATCCAAAGAGTCTAAGGCACGCACAGGGGTAGAGCAGTTGTTTCCGCCCGTCTTCTTCATGGCGCATTTACACTTTGGACAGACCCAGCTGTCCTTGTTTTCTTCTCCAGGAGTAGGTCCACCCAGACATACACCATGGTGGTAATGCTTTCTGCAGTTTTCGAAGGCACAGGTTAGATATTTATCGTCGCTGATTTCATTTAGACATCCGGCACAATTTGGTAGAGCAACGCGGGGCAGACGACTGGAAGCCATTATTTAAACTGTAGGATAGGTGGTGTCCTCTCTTATGCAGTGAGTGAAGTTTTTATTTCAATCACTATGTTCGGTTCGCAATTTGGCTGTGATCTATGCAATCAGTGGTTTTCCTCTCCTTCGGTAGTATACTACAAGATTAATTAATTTCACCAAGTTGCCGGTAGATGGCGCCAATCAGTGGCTCCACAAGATGTCACCAGATGGCGCTAGTTGTTACTGTGGCGGGGTCAATGTTCTTTGGGCGGTCAATGACCGACCCAGTGGAAGTCCGTTAAATGCTGTTGTGATCAATATCACCGAAATGCGCAATCCTTAGGTGAAAATAATATGTGTATCACTTATTTACTTCACTCACGTTTGTAATTAAACTGTTTTTGTCAATAAAGGTTCACTTTTTAACACCTAAAATAATTTTACTGCACGGAGCTAGTGAGCGACGATGTTCACTGTCCGAGGGCGCGCGCGCGAAAAAAAAAAAAAAAAAAAAAAAAAAAAAAAAAAAAAAAAAAAAAAAAAAAAAAAAAAAAAATATTTCTTATATATCGTTAATATATAATTGAGTGTATTGAACACAGGAAATTTTGACGATATTCCCTTTTTTTTAAAGTTCAGGGAATAAATGGCACATAAGAAGATCAGTAGATACAAAAATATGTAAATATTATACTTTTAGGGTTCTGTATCAGAAGGGCGCCAATCGGGAACCTATTATTCAGCCGTCTGTCTGTCTATCCAACCAACTGTCCGATCTTTGAAGGTATTTCTTAATGATTCGCGATACTCATACATAGTTTTAGGTACGTTTTACCTAATAAATAATCGTGATTAGGCCCGTTTAATAAATAACTATGTTAATAGCATTCTCATGAGAAATTTGGTCCTTCGAGCCGGAACAATAACTTACCTTTGTCTAAGCTCATTGTCGTTCTGAAGGGTGCTGTTGCTGACATCTAGAAGGTTTTGCAGGGTATTTCTAGCTTCGATCCAGTGCGGTTTGGTAAGACCCATAAAAGGGTTCAGTTTCGGTTCCTGAAAGTTCATAAAAGTAAACAGTGTTATTTTGCAAAACACTATTTATATAAACACTCCTCAAATGCGATTCAAATAGTCCAGCCAACAGGGAAAGACGCGCCGAAAGACATTTTCGTTTATCTACATTTCGAATGTCGAGGAAAAGTTGTTTCCAAAATTATTAATTTTAGTCCTTATTGATTGGTTAAATAATCCTTGATCAGAACTTAGGTATAGGCCTCTGTAGTAGGTAGCAAAAATGTCTTAAATGCCGGTAATTTTATTATCTAGCAAACCCTCAGAACACATTTATGAAAACTATATTTTAATTTACAATAATTAAAAATGTTATGATACGAGCGAGACAGAATGCGAAACGTATAGTCGACAAGATATCAACCTTTATATACGTGTACCTATTCAGTTGCATTACGGGCAAAATTGCAACGAAAATATAACAGGTGACCTGCTGTCGACTGTAAAAGCAGCCTTAAACGTAATTTACAAATCATAGTCGAATATAAAGTAAAATATGATTTAAACAACGGCTAAGTGTGTCAGACTTTCGCACGAAGGGTTCCGTACCTACAAATGTCGAGAAAAACGTAAAAAAATCACGTTTACTGTATGAGAGTTAATTTATTTTATTTTTAGTAATTATTTTGGAAGTATATTCTTTTTAATGCACTAACCCCTGCTAAGGACAATTAAAAAAAAACCTATTTAGACGCTAATAATTCCACCCAAGCTAATAATTCCAAACCATTCCCTTCCGGGACTCGCACCCGCGACCTCTGGCTAACCGTGCCCGAGGTCGCGGGTTCAAGTTCCGGCATGGGTGAAATGTTTAGCCTCTAAATAGGTTTTTAAAATATTTTGGAAGTGTAATAAATAATCTGTACATATTTCAAGCATCTAACTGTTGCCGTTGCCGAGCAAAAAATCACGTTAAAAATTCTGTTTTTAGTAAGTATTTGCTGCTACACAAACAAAAACACATCATCGGTGAAAATGTTAACTAACCCTACAATTCTCGAATTCAATCTCACAAACAATAACAATCTGTGAATCTACTGTTAACAGGTAGCAAAAGGGTTTTGTTCTGTTAAAAGTAGACTAACGACTTGTTATTGTACCAGAAACCGGGGGCAACTCTCACGTATCATGATGTAAGATACAGCCTAGAGGCAGACAAACAGACGGATAGTAGTCTTAGTAATAGTAATTAGGGTTTGTACCTTTTGCGTACGGAACCCTAAAAAGAGCAAATAACAAATTAATTATTCATATTAAAGTTATATATACTTAATGATAAGATTCACCTTGAAAACATGTTGTTTGTCTTTTAGCAGAGATCCGTTGAAGAGGTGTGAAATGACGTTCAAATCCAGAATCCAGTCACCAATTGCCACCCCTATGTGTTTTTCCGCCTGAAAATTTCAAAATAAATGCTACAAAATTATTAAGGGTATGTCAATAATGTTTCTGATAGCTATAGGTAGAAGCGTTCGTGGCCTAGTCAACCGAGTGACTGGAATCAATCACTTGAGTTAAGCAACAACAGGCGCTGTCAAGTACTGGATGGGTGACCGTCCCGTGACTACCGCTAGTGGCATTTATTCCGAGCGCTTCCGTGCTTCGCAAGGCACGTTAAGGCGTTGTTGCCGGCTGTCATGTAATGGCAGTCGTCAAGCCATGTCAGAGGCCTTATGGGCGGCTTGATTACTTCAGACAGTAAGGCCCGTCACTGTCTTACAATCCTCCACCAACCCGGACTTGGCCCCCGTGGTTGAGTATGGTCTAACCTTCCTGCCATCCAATGGAACTAATGGAAGAGACCCGGCGGCAGCAGTGGGGACATACAAGGGTTGATATCGATCGATAGGTAGGTAGAAAGTCTTTCTTTCAAAACCAACTCGATACGATGACCTGACCTAGAGCAAAAAGTTACAAAAAGAAATAGACTCTAAAATGGCATCATACGCCCTATTTTACAACGACAGATGGAGCTGCATTTTAAAACGTTTCAAAGTCCGCGAGAAGTAACAACAAATCACATCAATAAAAGCGTAAGTTTGTGAGTGAGTTTGTTACTTCTTCACGTCTAAACGGCTGGAGCGAATTTAATAAAATTTGGTATGGAGTTAGCTGTCACCCTGAATTAACACATAGGCTACGTTTTTACTGGGGCAAAATGTGCCATCAATGTTATGCTACCAAAAAAATCTTATTCCCATCGATAAATCGCGGGAAAATCGATAAATCGCGGGTAACACCACGGGGCACAGCTAGTAATAACATAAACAAAGTTCCACTTACATTATTAGGAGAAGTGAAAACACCATAAGGCAGATTCTCGATGGGAAAATCCGTCTCAGAACTGTATTCGATAAACGACTTCATTTCCAGATACACGTCTGCTTTTTGTCACGTTATTTTCCACTCTGCACTGCAGCACTTACTTCGTAGCACTATTGTGGTGCGGCTATGTATATTTTATGGTAATAATGTAAACGAGCCGGTTATAGGCCGACCGGCCGGTACTACGCAAGTGAGGGCTCGACTGGATTCCTAACCTATACAAGTGTTTAACAGTCAGTTCTGGTCGCACCACCTCTGCTTGGTCTGTTAGTACCATCTGGGATCACCAGATGCATGAGGTTCATTCTGACATTACCAAGGTCACGAGCGACTGGTTATCTTATCCCGGGCTATTTGAATACTATCTTGTCGTGTTGTTTTATTTCTTGTGGATAACTAGGTAATTTATTTTCTTACCCACTCATGCACGGTACCGGTGAAATAAATAGTTTGATTTTTTATTTGCTACCCAATGGCGTTACAATGCTGTTACAGCGCACTTCGTGAACCTTTTGAAATATGCCACACGATATTCTTTTTTGCACCCCCATCCACCTCCTGCGGTAGACTGGTAGAAAATGCTTATGGCTATAAGTCCGGCGTATTGTACATTTGTTTAGGTGCAATAAAAGTTTTAATAATAGCAATATATATTTAATTTCATTCACCTTTTACATGGGAGTAAACAAATTTTTGAAATACTATCATGAAAATGATATTAGATTTGATCATTTTGGTCTAGGGCGAGCAAACCAAATGAGACAGATTTATAGAACATACTCGTAGCATAGATTTGAAATGTTCCGTCGATAACACGTCAAACTTAACATATGTTAAGAACTACTTTGCAATAAAATTGTAAAGGTTGACCTGTTGTCCTATGTACATCGAATCGTCATAGTAAACCATGAATATCGAGTTACAAATTACCACGTTAGGATTAAAATTTCTACTCCTATAGAGTCTTGCGCGTTAATTACGTAACTTTTAACGTACATTATTATTATTAATACTTTATTGCACCATAAAATTGTACAATGCGGCGAACTTAATGCCATAAGCATTTTCTACCAGTCAAACGCAGGAGGTAGAACGAAAACTTGGCAGGCGTGCAAAAAAAAAAAAGGAAAAAGACAACCTTCCACATTATTATATACTTACACATATAATACACTAAACGTATATATTAAAATAATAGTAATATAAATAATATATATATATATATACTCATCACATTACATACAAATACATCTATGTGCGAAAGCGGCAAGTTTACGTACGTGCTCCGCCGTATAGATATGAGACGTAATATGTATCACACTTAGTGGATAATGCATTTCAGTGGATATCTGAGCGACATTGATATTGAGCCACGTAGTTGTACTACAAAGTCCAGTAGTTATTTCGTTTTCGCACACAGCTGTATACGTGAAAAGTTTCATAATCACGACGCAGATATGGGCCAATTATTTTTTATCACTGTTTATAATAATACACCTGTGGCATTGTGAGGAAACCCGCGGCTTGGCTCCGCACGTATTGACTAGTCTTTCCTATGGGCTGACTAAGCTGTCAGAATGGTATATGTGCTGGGCATGGCTACACCCTCTGAAAGCATGTCCCAGGCACTACAGTATCCGAGTGGTCCCTTCACCCATCTAGTGTGAGTGAAGACGCCACTAGACGTAGATACAGAGGCATTGCGAAGATTAGGATTAGAAGATGCGTGACTACCGCTAGTGGCATTTTTCCGAGCGCTTCCGTGCTTCGTTGGTGCCGGCTGTCATGTAATGTCAGTCGTTAAGCCATGTCAGAGCCCTTATGGGCGGCTTGATAACTTCTGACAGTAAGGCCCGCCACTGTCTTACAATCCTCCACCAACGCGGACTTGGCCCCCGTGGTGGAGTCTGGCCTATACCTTCCTCAGGGAAGAGACCCGTGACCCAGCAGTGGGGACATAAAAGGGTTGATATCGATCAAAATATGTTATACAATCCGGACTTGGCCCCCGTGGTGCAGTATGGCCTATACCTTCCTTAGGGAAAAGACCCGTGCCCATCGGTGGGGACACAATGGGTTAATGATGATGATGAAGATACAATTGGCAGTCTTATCGCTTTAGAGCGATATCTTCCTGTCGACCTTTGGATGGAATGGATTGCATGAGGAATATAGTCGGTAGGTGCACGTACATAAATAATAAAATCGAAAACATATCGATAACATAACAAGCTATGTATAAAAGCTATGTAAGTGAAGGTGGGCACAAAATACGATTTACATTCCACGACATCAATGGTCTCACTCAGCACATCAATGGTCTGTTCATGTCAAGTTAAAAGCTGAATGCTCGCTAATTACAGTTTAAAGTCAACTTTGCCGAGCAGAGTGTCCGGTTGGCGGCACGTTGGTCGTGGGATGTCTCTCTGCGCTGGCGTCGGCTTCGGGTATTCCACGACTGCCTGGAAACAGGGAGGACTTAGAAATGGTTCTAAGTGACACCGCGACTGTAAGGCTGCTGGAACTTTGTCATAATCTGCCCAGGTTTTCCGATTGGACCAACTGCTACCAAGTGAATTTGCAGTTCGTCCAGATTTTAGGACTAACTGCGTATTGGACCAAACGCTTACTGAACGAACCGCAACTTGGACTAAATGCATGTAGGACGAACGGCTAACAAACCACAGCTTTGACGTTCATTAAGTTAACATTCTATTTTTATAGTGAACTCGCTGACCCAGCGAACTTCGTACCGCCTAGCAGTCGATACTTTACTATTTTTTTACGTTTCTCTCTGTAAGAACCATCCTCGTAGTCCAAGGAATATTCTAAAGAATTAGCGAAATCGGTTCAGCTGCGCTCGAGATTTGCGCTTACCAACATATTCAGCGATTCATTTTTATATTATAGACTAGCAGACCCAGCGAACTTCGTACCGCCTAACAGTCGATTCTTTATTTTTTTTTTATTTTTCTTTCCGTAAGAACCAACCTCGTACTTCAAGGAATATTCTAAAAAAATAATTAGCGAAATCGGTTCAGCTGCTCTCGAGATTAGCGCTTACCAACACATTCAGCGATTCATTTTTATATTATAGATATGTTCTTTTAAACACTTGAGCGTATTCCTACTGAATGTAAGTATTCTACTACTAGCTCAGTATTCCTACTGAGCGTATGCCTGTTGGTTGGCTAGAATAAAGTACTATTTAGTATTGAGCCCGCCAATTTTATTGTACAATCTTTACAGGTAAGTAGGTACAATAGAGAATTTAATAATAATAATGTTCATGAATACAAGTGTAAAACTACATTACATAAACTCACGCCTGTACCCCGGGGGTAGGCAGAAACCAGGGTTCGTCTCTTGGGGCGTTCCTGACAGATCTCTTTTGCTTCATCAACATTCATTAATCGTTGCATGCACGCACGTCGCTTGATAAACTAAGATAAATCAATTAAAATATTGAAACTACATAATTCCAAATGTTAACATGTTTTAATAAACTACACAGGCACTTTAAACCCATCTTTTGGACAATATTCAATTAGTAATGTTATGTACACTTTTGCAAGGATATTCTTGACACTTAAACATCCAGACAAACTAACTACAAGTACATATGAGTACTTAAATGCAGTGAGTAACTACAGTAAATACTTACTACCATACAACTAATTAAGCATATTATAGACATATTTTATTACTTATTTATACAGAGAGTTAAATCTATCAACCGAAATACAATCAATGTATTGCAACGGATTGTATTTACAATCTGTTACAATACAATATGGAATGATAAAATATTCCAAATACATCTACAGGGATAAATATAATTCGTACAAAAATAAATAAATAAATAAATAAATAAATAAATAAATAAATAAATAAATAAATAAATAAATAAATAAATAAATAAATAAATAAATAAATAAATAAATAAATAAATAAATAAATAAATAAATAAATAAATAAATAAATAAATAAATAAATAAATAAATAAATAAATAAATAAATAAATAAATAAATAAATAAATAAATAAATAAATAAATAAATAAATAAATAAATAAATAAATAAATAAATAAATAAATAAATAAATAAATAAATAAATAAATAAATAAATAAATAAATAAATAAATAAATAAATAAATAAATAAATAAATAAATAAATAAATAAATGCCTTTACTTAGGTATATTCGAATAACTTAGGTAGAACTAAACCTGGAAGATTGGAAAATACATTACTGAAATGTGACTGAGGAGTTCATTATTGTCAGTGACCAATGATCTGATGTATTGGAAACGAATGGTAAAATTCTGACAGTTTAGCGTCGCAAAATGCGTGACGAGCGTCGACCAACTACCTCTGGTTGTGTATAACAAAGAATATTCTAATTCAATTATTTTCGAATCAATCCATTCGAAAAATTCGAATACCAGTTAACTATCGCCCATCTCTAGAGTACAAATAAACAACGAAACGTGTGCTCTTATCTACACAAAGTGGCGTCGATCTGCTGGAGAGAGGGCAGCATGATCTTGAGTTTCCTCCGGTACGCCGGGTCGGTCGCTATGGGGTTCCGCTCCAAGTATATCGTCTGGAGCCTCTTGTTCTGCTGGAGATACTCCACGGACGACCAGTCGGCGACCTGATTGTCGTTTAGCTGGGGAGAGAATTAGGGTAGCTGTGAACATTGGAGGTAAGCAGTCAGCTCTTTGGGCTGGGGGCATGCTGAGACGCAGGCGTCGCAGCACAGCGCAGCACAGGCCAGCGCAGATTTAGTAAAGCGTGGAACGTCATTGAGCTACGTACGCTGTGGCGCAGGCACGTGCGACGCGGACATGTGTCTGCCCTGCTCTGTGTCTCGATGTAGTGTGCACTTCGAGGCGTGTTTACTAAAAATTTCGTTGCAATGACAGAACATTTACTGAATAAGTTCGCTGTGAATCTTATTTGTATGATACAAATCATCCAGAGTATTCAAAAAAAGACATTGAAAGAGTTAATTTCCAAAGGTTGTCCGGAAGAGATCGCTCTTAGCGATAAGACCGCCAATTGTATAACATTACTTAGATTTAAGAATCATGGTTGTAATATTTTTCTGGTTGTGAACAATAAAGTGTTCTCTATCTATCTATCTATCTATCTATCTAATTTGGGTGAGAATTGCCAAGGAATGCAGCAAATAGTTGCGTCGCACCATGCGGTGGGGGCCTATGTCTGCCTCAACTGCCCTGCCCTGTACTGAGCTGTGCTGCGTAGCCTGCGTCTCAGCATGCGCCCAGCCTTACAACACTCTCTGTTTAGTGCAACATCTTTTCCACTATTTTAATACCGGTCGACTTCTTGATATTCACCACGACGACATCAATCTTCTACCAGACTTTCCCTTTCCTTCCACCTGTCCTAACATAATAACTTATAGCAGGTCGTGTAAACGTGGCGGTGGACTGTCGAAGGTCAGAGACAAACTGTCGATGCCGGATCTGTTTCTACTCATCAGGGGCATTATTATGTAAGTATCCACGGAGTTGCGTGACGTTGATTTTATTTTTTTAAGCTACTCCAACTGTAAAATGCATAATTTTTTTTGACATTTTGGAGTTGTCTAAATGGTTCACTCGAATGTTACATAAAAGAAAGGCAGCTCTGCGATTCAGAGAAACCTGGTCATATTAGTCCGGTAATGGTCATTTCATTCACACTATCGGTAGTCTGGTAACCAATCGCATTGCAATGGTACAACCCGTGCTACTTAACCCGGCGCCTCACGCGATTCGATCTCCTTCGCGTGAGATGCCTATTTAGATTGCGCGGGTTATACCCCTGGAATGACATCGTATTCTATTGAAAAACTGTGTAAGTATTAGACCCTAGGGCCTGGTCGGACTGCATACTCGTACGTACATAAACTCACGCCGTAGGGGAAGGCGGAGACCCAGGAGTGACCTATTTCGTTGCATCAACATTCATTTGTCACTGAACGCACGCGAGATGGTTTTGGATACTATTTACCTTACCCTTGATGTCAGACTGATGCTGACAAGAAATTGAACCAATCTGTTTGTGTAGTTGTGGCAGTGCTTACCAAAAATTTTGGATCAAAAAACCGTCAAATAATTTATTGTTAACTTATTTTCATAATTTATTGTTGAATTTTAACTAGATAAAGTTATATTCTTTTTATTTTTAATGCACTAACCCGTGCTAAGGACAATTTTAAAAACCTATTTAGAGGCTGCAGGTGATGCAAATTACTTCAGCCAGATGTCGCTGCCTGTACGTAATACAGAGAATATTGTAAAGAGGTTCGAAATTTCACTGATGCCGTGAGTCGCCCATTGGCTCAATTGGTAGAGCGCTGGTACGGATAGCCAGAGGTTGCGGGTTCGAATCCCGGCATGGGTGAAATTTTTAGCCTCTAAATAGGTTTTTAAATTTGTTCCTTAGCACGGGATAGTGCATTAAAAATAAAAATAGTGTAATTAAAAACTTGTCAATATACTTACCCATAACTCTTCCAAGTCGCTCATATGGCGAACGTTTTCTATCACCGTGATCCTGTTCATTGCCAAGTCGAGAGTCTGTAACTTGGTCTGACTTTCTAAGTTCGTGATCGCAGATATACCATTCTCTGACAGGTACAGCTGATCCAGATTCGTCAGTTGTTCTAGATTCTCGATATCCGTTAGTCTGTTGTTCTGCAGAACTAGTATCTCGAGGTTGGTCAAATCTTCGAGGTTCTGTATCTTCGCTATCTTGTTTTTTCCCATGTAGAGTTGCTTCAGCGTTTTCATGCCGGTCAGGTTATTTATTTCCTGTAATAAGAGATGCGCTTACTGGTATATAATGCAATGCAATGAATGAGGTTGGTAATGCTACAATTATGCTTACTCCTGCTTACCCACATGCTAACAATCTGTTAATATACGGCTTCCCAAACTTATTTTGACTCTTGACTCCTTGGGCAGTGTTATATTTTTTGCGACATACATTTGCGTTTGGTGGACAATGAATGAGAGTTGCAATAATATATTAAATTAAGATGCCTTATCACAACGTTTCTTATGCGCGACGGCAGTCGCTTCGCGACGCCCCGGCGACCGCCCCTGGGAGTCTATTCCATGGAGGTCACGGGAGTCAATCTATTATTATTAACAGCTTGTTTTGGTTTTTGTAGAGGTGCGAAATTTCACTGATGCCGATGAGTCGCCCTATCGGGTCGCTCAGTTGGAAAGAGCGCTGGCACGGATAGCCAGATGTTGCGGGTTCGAATCCCGGCATGGGTGGAATTTTTAGCCTCTAAATAGGTTTTTTAAAGCTTGTTTTTTTTTAAGCACTTCTGCCTTAAGTGTAGATTAACGGATTAATATAAGAGCAACTTGGGGGCCAGTGGTATAAGAAGGAAAGTGCATACTCTGATACGGTTATCCCCAAGTTCCAGCAGCTCTAGCCGGGGCAGATGATTCACATTCTTGATCTCGGAGATCTTGTTGGAGCTCAGGAACAACTTTTTGAGATTCAGCAGCTTCTCGAGTCCGGTAATTTCTTTGATACGGTTGAAGGAAAGGTCCAGTATCCTGGTGAAAGAAGTATAGTTATGAAATCTTTATTGCTCATTAGCTGTGGAATGAACACAAATTCCTTGGGTTGAAATGTCTGATTTCTTTCCAATTTGACTACTTCATTGTCACAGAACCAATTTATTAGTCTGACATTCTCATGGCCACATGTATTTGTGTTATTGTATGATTGACTATGAAATTTCTGACCTTACAATAATTAATTAACATTGATAGACACAAAGACATGTATCCAGTAAGTTATCAATCGGACCTACACCTTAATGATTAACAAGCAGATTTTTTGTTTTAACAGAAAGTGAAAACATAAGCTGAATATTGGTTTGAAAACGAAACTGAAACATCAGCAAATTTTTTGTTCACAACAGAAATTCAGAACATAAGCAGATTTTTTCTTTGAAACAGAAAATCAAAATAAGCTTTGCATAGTTTACTTACTCCAAATTAACTAAGCTGTTGAGATTCTCAATGACAACAATCTGATTGTCGTACAACTCGAGTTCTACCAATGTATGTAGGGTGTCCAGTCCTTCTATCTTCTTGATCAGATTCCATCTTAGATACAATCTGAAATAAAGAAAGAAACGTTACAAAGCTGAATCATCATCATCATCACATACGGCTAGATTTTAAGCCCCAGTGTATTTCATTACACTAAATTAGGCTGTGTATTTCACTAAATTTGGCTTTGAAGGCAACCTAGGAGAATGGAGGCCGCTGGACTTCACTCTGCACCAACCACAAACTACAGAAGAGCCGTAGAAGCCCAAACAATTTGCTTATTGTAGTTTGAAAACTACAGATCGCAAAAGCGCACCAAATAAATATCAGTGAAAAAAAAAGGGTATTTCATCATGATTGAAGTATGGTGACATCATCGTAAACTATGCCATTGTATTATATGCACACAGTAGTTTGTTTGACGTATATTAATTGTGTTTAGTTAGCAATAAATTTTATTTAAAATACCTTGCTTCATTTCTAAGGGGTCCATTTAATTTTCTTGAATCCAAGAGGTTAACTTATAAATGTGTTTACATAACTTAAAGCCTGCATTTTACCACAAGAACCAACCAACCAAGAATCATCATATATCACAATCGTCAATCATCATACATAAGCTAATGTTGTGTTCAAAATAAAATAAATTCTCCTGAATGGTGAATGAATCAGAATAAGGTATACTTGATTTGGTGATGCTGAAATAGGTATACGTGACTCCAGTAATATAACTAAATTTTAAAATCATATAAGTTACAACTTCTATCATGTGGACCTTATTTTTTGTACTGAACAGAGCTAAATTATTTACTAAGCAACACCAACAGTGTTCAATTATGTATGTAAAAGGTTTTACTCGCCTTTCCAATCGTTGCAGTGTCTCAAGATTCTCAATCTTTCCTATCCTGCCGTGGTTTAAATCCAGCTCTGTAGTATTCTCATTGACTACAATGATATCTTGAGTTTCCTCCTCTGCCGGGGGTGGAGTTGCTGGTGGCGGCGGAGACCCTTCGGCACGTACCGGGGTTCCCACCTTATCAGGCTCGCTGTTGCCAACGGATTCCTCTTTGTTATCTGAAAATAGATAATAGAGCTGAAGCAATGGTAGCGCAGCAGTAGAACTTTACTCTTGCTTGACATGGATTATGGGTTTGAAGCCCAGCATATGACTTTGTTTTCTATGTTACATACATTTGTGGCGGTACTACCTCTCGCTAACGGAGATTACGGAGAAGTAAAGATTGTGTGGAAATCCGTTTTAACTGAGGTGTTCACACATCTCAGCCAAGAGCGGTCCAAGTGCGGAAATGTCAGGTTCTAATTAACTGAAAAGAAGAGTAGCAAAAATACGTACCAACCATGGTCGGTCTGCTTGGCAGAAGGGTTGGCTGAGTTTCTCGATCAGACGCTCTTCACTGTAAATAAACAGTGGTTTTGGCGAAAACCAGCGAAAACTTGAAATGGTACCTCTAAATTCACAAAAACAACGTATTCGCCACAGAACAATTAGGACACAGATCAAATTATGACTCCCTCACAGACTAATAATCTGAGGATGACTCTGTGGATGACTCCACAGAGTAATAAATCAACATCAATTTGGCCTCAGAACAATAAATTGTTCTGAGGCCAAAGTAAACGCCAATGTAATTAAAATTAGATAGGTACCACCAAAACAAAAATAGTAGGGACCTCATAGGGACTTTACTGATTAAGTTATTACTTTCCCTTTTCCAAGGAATAGGCTGTAACTGTTCGTTCTAATGAAAAAACGAGCTATACAGCTTAAATTTCAGTTTAAATCTAAGGCTCAAATCTAAATCTGGAAAAAAATGGGTCTTGAATTGAAAAACTGAATAGAGCTTATGAAATCAGATTATTTTACTAGTGTTGCAATCGTAGCCCAATGGGTAGAACGATGGACTCTCGCAAGCGAGAATTCTAGATTGGATTCCCGGTACAAGCATCTACCAATGACCTTGTTTTCTAAGTTATTTACATTAAAATTTGTGAAGTTATATTCGCCAGTGGTCAACGGTGGAGGAAACTATCGAGGAAAAACCAGAGTGGCTGAGGTGTTCAAATACATCAGTTGCCAATCCACGGTGAGCATTCTCTGAGAGAAAGACTGTGCCCTGCATTGGGACGTATTACATACATACGTACATAACTTCACGCATGTATCCCAGAGGGGTAGGCAGAGACCAGGGACTGCCACTCACTTGCTACGATCCTGACAGATCCCCTTCATCTTCTGTTACAGAAGGCTCACCAAATCTGCGACAAGGACCATCTACCTGCGGAACTCCAGCATGTCAAACGAGTACTTCGTGCAAACAAGCTGAAAGTTCCGCGTGTCCGTCGCGGAAGATGTGTCAAACCGGACACAGTCGGGCGAGTTCCAGCCTACCTGCCTTTCGTGAGAGGTGTGACTGAAAAAATTGGGAGTATTTTGAAACGCGCTTCAATCAGAAACATCTACAAGCCGCCAAGAAAGATACACCAATTCATGCAGTGTCAAGCACAGGATTCCCTTACAAGAGGCAGGAGTATACAAGCTTTACTGTGAATGTGGTTCCTCGTACATTAGTCAAACCAAGCGTACCATAGCAGAACGGGTGAAGGAACATATCGCGGACGTGAAATATAAGCGCTCTGGTAGATCTGCAGTCAGCGAACATACGAGTACACTTAGCGGTACCAACCACTTTATACATTTTGATAAAATTCTAGCCCGAGAAGATCGTTTCTTCCCTAGAATGATACGCGAGGCAATAGAGATCCGCCGGCATCCAAATTTCAATAGAGATCGTGGTTGGAATATACCGGCAGCATGGGAACCAGTGCTTAAGTGCATGAGACCCCCTTGCTAAAAGTGTGACTGTAGAGTTAATTTTAATTAATAATCAATATTTTTAGTTCCTGTAAAATAATTGGTTTATAAATTTAATTTTTAACTTCAATTACTAATAATCAATATTGTTGACTTTATATAAAAAAAATTGATTTACCTATTTTGGAACGTAACTTCATAATTAACTTTTGTTTTTAATTCGTCTTTTTAATTTCCTTCAGCAACTTTCCATCGTAAGGTTGTCTGGAAGAAATTGCTTTTAGCAATAAGGCCGCCAATTGTACTATGTATATTTGCAATTGTTTTGTATTTGTTGTTTTTCCAGTGTACAATAAAGAATATTCTTATCTTATCTTTGTTATTTTTGCCGAGGGTAGTAAACTAACAGTTAATGCTTACAAAAAGACGCCTACCACCTCAGTCATCCGAGACCACGGTACCAGTAAAAGTGTCGAAACGTAGGAATATTGTAAAAATGTAATAAACGAGCATAAATCCATATAGTAGCAGTTTTAATTATGTCTAGTGCTCGTGTTAACCTTAGAAAATACTAGATCACCTTCGCTTCATCAACGTTCATAAGTCGTTGCATGCACGCACGCCGCCGGTCCCGGGTACATTTTATCTTCCCCTTTGCTAATACATCCCCTATTTGGTCGATGTATGCCCCCCCTGGCCATATTATAGGCTGTTATATAAAAAATATATTATATTAAAATGTTTTTCACTTGTTTATGTGATTATTATGCCTTAGCAACAACGCGTTGAATTTTTATTAAACTACTAATCACCACGAAAACGCAATTGTGTATTTCGACTTGAATTCTGAATTTATAGTTGCACACTACATTATAGTCCTAGCAGCTACGGCATTTTTTTTACCGTAAAGCTGCGATTTATGATGAAAGTTGCATTTTATGAAGCAAGCCGTTTTGCACATTGATAGTGAGGACAAAAATAAGTGATTTGACCCGCAGCAAGCAACACATGTTTTACCCCTTAGGAACAGTAGGCGCCACATCGTTGAAAATAACTGAAAAATTTTGACAGGTTGGTGCCGTCATGCCGTTACGCACGGTGCCGCCGTAACTTTAATCGGAGCTGGCTATCTAATTCGGCAGCGATTGTCCTGTGGGAGACACTGAATTCCTGAGTTCTCTTGTGTGCTCATATTCTCAGAACAATTTGTTCTGAGCTCATATTATAAAAAAAATAACTTCATTACACTATTTTTATTTTTAATGCACTAACCCGTGCTAAGGAACAAATTTAAAAACCTATTTAGAGGCTAAAAATTTCACCCATGCCGGGATTCGAACCCGCAACCTCTGGCTATCCGTACCAGCGCTCTACCAATTGAGCCAATGGGCGACTCACGGCATCAGTGAAATTTCGAACCTCTTTACAATATTTTCTGTATTACGTACAGGCAGCGACATCTGACTTAAGCAAATTGCATTACTTACAGCCCCGACCACCTACTTTGCAGTTAGGTTTTAACATCGGAACGATATCACTGTACCCACATGATTACACTATTTTTATTTTTAATGCACTAACCCGTGCTAAGGAACAAATTTAAAAACCTATTTAGAGGCTAAAAATTTCACCCATGCCGGGATTCGAACCCGCAACCTCTGGCTATCCGTACCAGCGCTCTACCAATTGAGCCAATGGGCGACTCACGGCATCAGTGAAATTTCGAACCTCTTTACAATATTCTCTGTATTACGTACCGGCATGGGTGAAATTTTCAGCCTCTAAATAGGTTTTTAAATTTGTTCCTTAGCACGGGTTAGTGCATTAAAAATAAAAATAGTGTAATCATGTGGGTACAGTGATATCGTTCCGATGTTAAAACCTAACTGCAAAGTAGGTGGTCGGGGCTGTAAGTAATGCAATTTGCTTAAGTCAGATGTCGCTGCCTGTACGTAATACAGAGAATATTGTAAAGAGGTTCGAAATTTCACTGATGCCGTGAGTCGCCCATTGGCTCAATTGGTAGAGCGCTGGTACGGATAGCCAGAGGTTGCGGGTTCGAATCCCGGCATGGGTGAAATTTTTAGCCTCTAAATAGGTTTTTAAAAATAACTTCATATTTGTCAAATGTTCAACAACTATTCTGTGGTTCAACAGCTGATACACTCTGTGGCTGATACAAAAAATTCGCGAAAGCGCGGGAACCTTGGATGAGTAAAGGCGGCGAAATTTGAACAATTTTCAATAAATTGATAACTTTTATATTTCTCTGTAAATACAAAGTGAATTGTACATATAGTTGGTAGACAATTTGTACATATTGTAATTAGAAGATGGGGGCGGGAAAGAAGCGGAAAAAAACTGATCCCCCTGACGAGCGATCATCACCAGCTATGGACACTTCGGACTCGGATGATGACTCCTCCAGGAAGTACAATGTTTTTAAGGTTCCAGGGTACTCTAGGAGGTATCCTGAAAACAGTAAAAAATCGGAATACATAGTGTTCGTGTCACACGAAAATGAAAAACCGTTTTCCGACAAAGACAGGCTAGCTCTCTCCCATGCCATACGCAAATTCTGCGTCACTGGCATTCTACATCTGAAGTCAGTAAATAAATTCAAGATTGGCATTACGTTCGATTTGTCAAACAATGCAAATGTGTTTATGCAGAATAAAAAATTACTCGACGAACTAGACCTGAAGGCCACTATACCGGCTAGCGACACTGAAGCGACTGGGGTTCTTACCTCAGTCCCTACTGACCTTTCCAACAAACAAATCTTCTCGTTGATTGGCAGCTCTCGAAATGTAATTCAAGTGAGACGTTTCATGCGTCGGGTGCGGAGTGACGACGGCGACGTGTCACATCTTCCCACTCAGACAGTCGCGGTAACTTTTGCATCCACTGAATTGCCTCAGTACGTCTATCTCGATTCTTGGAGACACGAGGTAAGCGCTTATATACCACCAGTAAAGCAATGTCTTCAGTGCATGAAGTTTGGCCACATTGCCAAATACTGCCGAAATTCGGTTGTGTGCTCGATCTGCACAGAAAATCACCATTTTAAAACATGTAAAGAGGATCCTAAAAACGCGAAATGCTGCAACTGCGGAGGCAATCACATAGCTATCTCTAACACATGTCCACAAAAAAAATGGAAAATAGAGGAAAACAAAATTAAGTCAAGGGCAGTCACATACTCAGATTTATTCAGTGAAAACTCCTTCCCCCAATTAACAAAATCGAACATCGAAACACAAATTCAAAATTTAACGAAATCAGATTTTTTCATGAACATACTCATTCAAGCAATTACAAAAATAGTTACAAATCAGAAAAACACCCCAATCAACTCTACATCAATAAAAGAAATCTTAGCACAAACTGTAAGAAATACCACTTCTTCTAACAATGGATCAACTTAATATTATGCAGTGGAACTCCCAGAGTATTATTAGCAATAAATTTCTATTAACACAATTTCTTTATGAAAACGATATACATGTAGCAATAATATCAGAGACTTGGCTAACTCCTATTAAAGATTTTAACATAAAAGGATATCGAATAGAAAGAAACGATATTGGTAATAAACATAATGGTGTAGCAATTTTAATACATAATAGTTTAAATTATAAAAAAAATTAATACATATTCGGACAACTCCTTACAAAACATTTGTGTAAGGATATCTGTAAATAATAAAGAAATGAGTATTGTAAGTTTTTACTGTCCTACAAACTGTGTCCCATCTTTTGATAAACTTAAATTTCAGTCAATAATAGAGTCAATACCCGAACCAATGTTATTTGCAGGTGATTTTAATGCACACCATACTTTGTGGGGGTGCCATTCTATTAATCCTAGAGGAAGAGATATTTTGGAAATTATTGATGAAAAAAATTTGGTTGTTTTGAATTCCGGCGAGGTTACTACTGTGGGCTCCTTGACATGGCGTCCCAATGCTTTGGATTTATCACTGGCTTCCCCATCACTGGCTCTGTCTTGCGATTGGTCTGTACATAATGATCCTCTTGGCAGCTACCATCTTCCTGTAATTATTAAGGTTTTTGTAAATAATAGTATTAATGATGATGGTCTTGTAAACAGCAATGGTGCTAATCCTTTGCCCATCTATCCTAACTTTAAAATGATCAATTGGACATTATATGAACAATATGTAGACACACAACTGTCTGATTTTCAGGTTGAAAATTACACTCCGTTGACAGCATATAACAGTTTTTGTAACATATTGCATAATGTAGTTAATGACTCTCTTACAAATCGTAATTCTGTTTCTTCTTCTTTTGGTGCTATCAACTCTCGTCGTAGACTGATACGCAAGTAGCTCTCTCTTCCTTGGTGGAATAAAAAATGTTCAGAAGCTGTAGAAAATTCCAAACTTGCCTATATTAACTTTAAAAATAATCCTTCAGATCAATCTTACATTGAATTTAAAAAATTACAAGCACATAAAAAACTTTTGTTAAAAATGGAAAGATCTAATAGCTGGATTGAACTGTGTAGCTCCTTCAATCGATGTACACCTCTGTCAATAATCTGGAATTGTATGCGTAAATTCAACAAAACTTACTCTTTTAATAATGACAATGATAGTTGGATACAAGATTTTTTGCAAAAGTATACACCCGACCATGTAAATAATAAACCAAAATTTTCCCCGGACAGTGAAACAAATCCTGTAAATAATTTTATGATAAAATCTTTCTCAATTGAAGAATTAATATCAGCTATTCTCTCGAGAAAAGATGGCGCATTTGGTCTGGATGGTATTCCTTATATAATGTTAAAAAGGCTTAGTAAAAATAGCTTACAGATTTTGCTTGAAATATTAAATAACCTATGGTTGAGCAACGAGATTCCCCACTCATGGAAGTCCGATTGTTTAGTGCCCATATTAAAGCCAGATAAGCCTCGATCAAATCCAGATTCCTACCGTCCTATTGCTTTGACATCTTGCATAGGCAAAGTTTTTGAACAACTGATAAAACAAAGGTTGGAATTTTATGTAGAACAAAATAGTATTTTACCTTCTAATCAATTTGGCTTTCGAAGAGGAACATCAGCTCGTGAAAGCATCTGTCAGCTGCAGCTTGACATACAAAATAGTTTAAATAAAAAATATTATTTGATGTCGGTGTTTTTTGATGTGTCTGGAGCATTTAATAGTGTCAATGTCGACATTCTTTGTGTTGAGTTACTTTCCATCGGGATCCCAAATAAAATTGTTAATTGGATTCATAATTTTCTTACTGAGAGGGAAGTCTATGTAAAATATAATGGTAATCTTTATGGTCCACGATTCGCTTCTGTTGGTGTTTGTCAAGGCGGAATTCTTTCTCCATTAATTTTCCTCTTATATATCCGCCGTTTAAATCTCATTTTGGGTTCTGAAGTCAAAAATCTTCAATTTGCTGACGACTTGGTTGTTTATGCATCTGGAAAAAAATTAAAAAACATCAGTGAAATTCTTAACAAATCTTTAAAAGGGTTGTCTACATACTTCACCTATCTGAATCTTGATATAAATGCATTAAAATCTAAAGTGGTTGTATTTGGTAAAGCTAGCAATAATATTCCTTCTGTATTCTACAACAAAGTCCCCATTCCTGTTTCTCAAGAGGCTAAGTTTTTAGGTATTATCTTTACTCACAATATGTCTTGGAAAAAATATGTTGAATTGCTAAGTTTAAGAGCCAATAAGGCCCATAATATTTTGAAATCTTTGTGCAGGATTTCGTGGGGAGCAGATCCGAAAATATTGTTACTTCTGTACAAATCATTGGTTCGTAGTCATTTTGAATATGGTTTTCTTTGTTTTGGTGGTGACAGTAGATTGGTGAATGCCTTGGATAAAATTCAAAATAAAAACTTGAGACTCATCACAGGAGCATTTAAAAGTACTCCTATAAATGCAATGCAGGTGGAGTGCAAACTCCCTCCATTAGCTATTAGATTTACTTATCTGAAAGAAAGATTTTTATTAAAATTATATAGTAAGAGAAATAATTACCTATTGCTGAGCTTGATGAATTCTCCTCCAAATTCTCTTTATATCCTTCAGGGCTGTGCTCAGTACATTAATTTTCTGGAAACATTACAGATTTATAAATCCCCTCTCCTTCCTTGTTATCAGGGAAATTTTCTTAGTAAATTTCCATCAATAAATATAATAATTGATCACAATCTATGCACCAAACAAGATGTGTACAACAAACTTTCAGAGTTCACTGATGATTGTAGATTCCTCTATACTGATGGGTCCAAAACTGATAATGCTGTCTCGTTTGCTTTCTTTGATGGCTTTTTTAATTTAGGCACTGGTCATAAAATAAATTCAAACATTAGTATATTCACAGCAGAAGCTGTGGCTATACTAGCAGCCCTAAAAAATATCAATAATAAAAGTGATGGATGTTATAAATATGTAATTGTCAGTGATAGTATGAGTGTTCTGGAAAATCTCAAAAATAATAGATTCAAAGCTAATACAAATTATTTAATTTCTTTAATCAAGCAGGAGTGGTTAGATTTGTTTCTTATTCATAACATAGATGTTTCATTTGTGTGGGTTCCTTCACATGTTGGTGTAGCAGGAAATGAAAGGGCTGATTTTTTGGCTACAGCAATTACAAATAATGCAGATACTATTCCTGACTCCAGCTATAATCTTAATGTTTCTGTTCCCTGGACAGATGTAATCTCTCTTCTAAAGAAAAGATCTATAGATATCTGGAAAAGACACTGGAACTACACAGTTCAAGCTGAAAATAAAGGCTTATGGTATGCTACATTTAATGTTCCCATTGGTAGCATGCCCTGGTTTTGTAAAAACAATACTTACATTCATAGGAAATATTACACTACTATTTCAAGGCTTCGTTTTGGTCATTGTAATCTAAACTATCATCTGTTCCGGTTAAAAATGGTTCAGAGTCCGTTCTGTGACCATTGCAGCTCCCAAACTGAGCAATCCTTACATCATCTATTCTTCGAATGCCCATCCTTTGGCATCCAGCGCCTTGTGCTAATGGATGAGCTGATTGAAATCTATAGCAGTCCAGAGTCAGTGCCGCGCTCCATTCAGGCTCTTCTTGTAAATACTTCCACATTTTTGTCTTTGTTCAGATTCATAATTAACACTGTAGGACAGATTTAGTTTTTCTTGTATATTGATTTTGTTTAATACTCGAATACGACTTTTAGCCGTGTAAAATATTTTCTAAATGGACTTGTACATAATATTTAGAATTTGTAAGGTTATGTAATATTTTTGGTTTGTTTGTTTTGACGTTTCGATTTCGACCAAAAAAGAAAAGAGTATGTGTTGCCTTAATTGACTTAAAATCACGGATTGACTAATTGGACGGACACGACGTAAAATTACACGGATTTTACTAAAATTGGATTGGACATTTTATATAATTAAAACTGAAGACGATAATATATTACTGAAGACTTTAACCTCCCAAAAATTCATAATGAAGAACAGAAACCAAAGACGTGGCAGCATGAAAAATATATTACTGAAGACTAACCTCCCAAAAACTCATAATGAAGAACAAAAACCAAAGACGTGGCAGCATGGTCTAAGACCTTAGCCGGTTCCTTGCGGGACGAACTAAAAAAACAAAAAATTCGCGCCAATTTGGTTGGTGTTTGCCTGTCAACTCTGTCAAGTGTCAATTTGTGGACTCAACTCAATAGTCAAATGAAGGTATTATTATTGTGTTCATTGTTGTGAAAAGCGATCAATCGGCGTGAATTTTCTGTTGAAACATGGATGAGATTGATGAGCTATCCCAGCTTGAGGAATTGCTGAATGCCGATCTGGGCGAAACTGAAACGAAAAAGCTACCAACACTAAGTGAAGTTGATTTATTCCAACCCAGTACCAGCTCAGAAGAAAATAACCATGGCCCCGAATCAGAAGAGCAAGATAAGACTTCTGCCATCCACAGTGGAGACACCGACTCTTCAGACGACGAAGATCGGCGCAATTATTTAGAAAGAAAGTACAACGACTGTGGCTCGCAAATCAAGAAAACTTTGGACAATCAAGAAGAGGAACACCGTAATAAAAGACTCGACTTCGAGACTAGATTACGACAAAGCAATATGGAGACTAAGCTAGCACGCCAGAACTCATTTTTGAAGAAACCAGAACCTGTATCTACTGAAATCAGCAATAAGAACGTCTTTTGCGCTCCTGATGTTAAAGCTAAAGGTAGTGTAGATATCTACACAGATCCTATATTTGGTATACGGATCACGAGACCGCTGGTCTCAAGCACGGCACTTTTGGATAGAATGCAAGGCAGGGAAGCTGTCAGTATGCTACGAGTCAAAAGATATGTTGAAAACGAAGACTTATCTGGCGATTGGGTCACAGCAGGAGTCATAGTACGGAAAAGCGCCAGCAAAAAGTCGCAGAAAGGCAGTCAATTTCTCATATGGACACTGAGTGACCTGAAAGATGACTTGAAGACTGTTTCAATTTTCCTTTTTCGAAAAGCTTACCATGATTTGTGGAAGACCACTGAGGGAACTGTAGTGGCTGTACTCAACCCCAATGTCTTGGACAAATCTGAGAATAGTTCAGATCAAGCTTGCCTTAGTGTTGACAACACTGACAGAGTAATGATCTTGGGTCAGTCTAAGGATCTGGGTATCTGCAAGAGTAAGAAAAAAGATGGCCAGCCCTGTACAGCTTTTGTCAACATATCACAATGTGAACATTGTATTTATCATGTTAAGCAAGAATACCACAAGTTCTCTAAAAGACAAGAGCTGCAATCCTCAACCATGGGCAAAGGGTTAGTGAATCTTCAGAACAAAGTACTTGGAAAAAGCACTGTAATCTATGGTGGCAAAGCATACTCTGCCTTACCAACAGGGAACAACAAAAAGGTAAAACAGCAAGACCAAAACAGACTCATGTCTCTAAGTGACTATTACAAAAGCGAGAATAATAGTCTAATGACTAACAAAGCACCTTATGGCGCTGGACCCTTTAAGAAATCAGACATATTGCACAGTCCAGCAGTTCAAAGAAAGAGTGACTCAGATAGACTAAGTAAGCTAACTCTCAGCCCAAGCAACTTGACTAAGTCTTCTTTGGCTGAGAAAGTAGCCGGCTCTCCTAGGCTTGGTTCAGGATTTAGCCTCAAAGGAAGTGGAACCATAGATTTGAGCATATCATATGGCCAAAAAACAGCTGAGAGAGCCAAGGCAAATGCCATAAGACTCATCCAGCAAAATGGTGGTATTAAGAAAATAGACCCACACAATTTAAAAGGAACTGAAGCTGGTAAGAAGAGAGCTTTAGATAAAATAAAGGGAGATAGTGAGAATGACTCAAAGAAACCCAAGACTGAGGTAGAAAGTAAAAAGGTAACCAAAGGCGTTATGTCAGATCGATTCAAAAAGATATTGGAAGCAACATCGTCTCACCAGAATTTGATACAACAACATGAAGATGAAGAGCAAGAGAAGTACTTCAACAAATTAGAAAAGAAGGAAGCCATGGAGGAGAAGATGTTGAATACATTCAAGCTCGCATGCAAAGCGGTTAGATGCTCCAAGTGTAAATATACTGCTTTCTCAGCATCACAGCAATGTAAGGATGAAAGGCATCCATTGAGAGTCCTAGACACTTTCAAGAGGTTCTTCAAGTGTGGAAACTGTGGGAACAGGACGGTTTCACTGGAGATCATTCCCTTGCACTCTTGCTCTAATTGTGCCAGTTCTAAATGGGAAAAAGCACCCATGATGCGAGAGAAGAAGGTGACTAGTCTCTCTGACGGACTTTCTATAAGGGGTGAAGAGGAGTCCTATGTTGGTGGACAAATTACAGCTGGCAAGAATATTAACTTGTTAGTTCCTGATAGTTAAAACATTATTTTATATGCCATACTGAAAATTTCTAAATTGAGAAATTAACTAAATCAATTTTTAAGGTCTGGCGGGAGACTATTGATGACTTCTTGTGTCGGAGCCTAGAACCACGTTGGGTTGTAGTGCATAAGTATCAGAATTTTAAGAAAAAAAAAAAAACAGACTGAAGCTGAATACTTAGCAAAATTTTCAATTTAGAAACCACAAATTTATTGTACTTAGGACTGTGGATTATATGCAGACACTACTAATTAAAAAACGACATGAAAATAAAGCATAATATAATTTTTATTATGAAACTTCCAGTTAATAACACTGAACCATTCCATACAACACAATGTGTCACCGATTTCATACAATAGTGTCTTAACTTGTCTGGAAATACTTGGCTTTTATTTTTTTTACACAGCCTTTGATAATAAATTACTACAAGTTAAAAAAACTGATTAGTGGAACTATCAATGACCTGTGACACTAGGTACATTCCCACTCGAGAAACTAACTTGTGTTTAGCTAATCTGCTGTTTAGTATCAACAAAATGCTGAACGCCTGTCAAATTCTCTCGCGAAACGGCCGTAATCCTGTGTCAATGTACTTACAAAACATTTAGTGAAATGTTTAGGAGCAGTGATCCTGATCCGCGGAAAATTAAATACAATTATTTAAAAATTCAAGACACTGGGCTTTCAAAGCTGTCAAACAAAATTTAAAAAAAAACAATATCTATTCTAACATGTGTAACACATAAATAACCAACAATCAATCAAGAAAGACCTTTCTATCAGAATTAATTTATGCTTTGTCCTAAAAATCATTTGGAGCAATCTGTTTTTTTTTTTGTCATGAACACTTTGAATGCATGCAATATCTTATAATCGGAGCTATACATTTTGTTAACATTCTGTATTATATATTTTAACTAATCTAGACCCAGCTTTAGGCTATTCTAGCGCCAGGCCTTACCACATAAACATTGATATCCTAGTGGCTTTGGATCTGGTGTCAAAGTTAGTTTAGAATTATGACTTTGTTCTACTCTTCATTCTAAAGAATCTTTGATACCAGCTAATGACATTGTCGGTTAAGCCACTCAAAATTCACTGTGTAAATGAGAATATGTACAAACAAAGCAATGAAAATATTGCCCTCAGATTACTTTTGAAACACTAAGATTATATGTATTACAGTCTATTTATTCTTACTTGTCCAATTTAGTAAACAAGATTCTACCCGTAAACTGTAACTTTTTAGTCCAAAACTGCCATATTTCCATAAATGAAGTAACTTGGAACACTCTTTTAGATAACACGCTGCCAATTTTATCAACATAGTTCATGAATTTGCGAGAAAATGTCTAGTTAAGGCATCTAATCTCAATTTTAAGGTTAGAATCTTGTTTACTAAATTGGAAAAGTAAGAATAAATAGACTGTAGATTAGATCACCAATAAATGGTCTGTCTGACTCAATCTTAAGCCAGGTTTTCACGGTTAGTGCGCTCGGTCCGAGTGCGCCATCCGAGTAAACTAATGCATCTGATTGGCCATTTTGGTGTAGTCACGAAAAACCTTCCAATCCGAAGCATTAGTTTACTCGGAGGGCGCACTCGGTCCGAGCGTACTAAAAGCGTGAAAACCTGGCCTTACTGCCGCCGGAAGTGGCATGCCTGTGAGTGGGCTATGTCTAGCACTGGACAAGAACAGTCCAGACTGATTGATTACTGACGTCGTCTTGCAACTAACCGTTAGTAGCAAGAACACAACAGTAAGGTAATAGATAAGAAACAGCGACTAAAATCTAAAAGTAAAGATTACAGATCGATTTATAAAGATTTATCTAAAACACTCAGAGGCACTGCAGTGATACTCTGTGGTTGCAGTTTGCCCTTTACCACAGATTATTTAAATTGCCTCTGAGGAGTGTTTTAGGGAATCGTCATTTTACATTTATATAAATTATTTGGATTTTGAAATGGACACCTAGTTTAATCTGTATTATTAAATAAAATAGATTTAATTATTGATTATAAATAATACCAAAAGAACTTTATCTAGAATTCTATATAAGCTACTTATTAGTCAACCACTTCGTGACCAATCGCTTGTCGCAATATTTTCATCGATTATTTGCATTCACTTTGAACTAGGCACTTATAGTAGTGGCATCGAAAGAATTCCGATATATTATAAGCATCATATTTGAAGGCAACTCAATATCAATATCATTACATTATTGCTAAGGTTCATGCGACTGTTTACATCAATTCATAGTCAAGTCAGGACACATCCAGGGTTTGGATTTACATATTTCGTTATTATTTAAATCCACGTTCATAGTTACTAGCTATTTACTTGTACAGTTGTTTGTTTTTACACATCCATTCAGCAGTTTTGAACTTGAGCTTGGTATAAACCAATAACTGTTAGTTTCCAAGTATCGTAACAATAGCTAACACCACAAAAGAGACGAGACACTCCACAACATCCAGTAACTTCGACCTAATTTTCCTATACTTACAATATTTTCAAATCAACATAGGAATTGATCTAGTCTCCAAAGGAGCTTTAGCAGCAGTTCTTTGAAAGAGCCGTTGATATAAAGTGGCAGCAAAGAAGCACAATACCGTCACTTCGTCTTAAGTCACTTCAGACGCCAATAACTTTGATTCGACTAAGCTTCGTTGATCTGCTTCCTTACTCTGTCTTGTTACGGTGAACTATCGCCTTCACGGTTCATAATGATCTGTGATTATTTGCGCTAATTAGTGACTGTATGTGTGATGCCAACAACCATTGCATTGTATATTTTTCGGTTACATTACATATCGAACAGATACCGCCCAATGTTCATTTAGTTCGGACCACTGCCCCCATGCTTTCTGCTTTTATTATTAAGTTATTAATAAAAGACCGTACGAACGAAGTATATTTAACCTATCCCTTATGGTGTTTTTGGAACATTACTCACGCTGAAATATCGTCGATTCAATAGAAGTATTTCGTGTTAGATGTCTTTTCTCGTAAAGACATTGGGAACGGAAAAAAGTAAAAACGTCACAAGCTACCCCATAAGTGTAATATAAAGTTAAAGCCGGTTTTCACGAACATTCTCATTGGCGATATCGATGTACGAGGATCTCATGACACAAATCAAATAGAAGGAATAAATTGTCGTTCAGTAAGCCGGTACGATTCATAAGTAGCTTGGCAGTGCCGGCTGTATGAGGATAGCTAGATAACACTTTATTGCACAACAAGAAAAAATAAGAATTATATTTATAGTAGAGGACAGAAAATTATGGCGCGCCCCAATGCCTTATGTCAATGGGTCATCTGCAGACGAATGTCGGCTGGTCTGTGCAGGAATAATTTGTTTCATATCTCGGCTGGTATATCCATACCTAACGTGTACCAAACCGGCCAGACTGTTTGCCTCAAGAGATTTATTGCTAACAATGATAATCAGAGCTCCGCTTGGGCTGACGCGACTCGTTTCACATCTGCCATTGTGTACTCAAATCCATAATTGAAAAACCTAGATGACAATTCAAAATGAAGAAGAATACCAAAGCCAAGGCAGACAAGGAGATTTAACAACTCTTGTTTGAGCTTCACCAACAGGAAATATTGTCATTTAGTTATTTCATTTATGGTTTATTAGGCGGTCGATTGATGGCAGTCGCGAGGGCCGATACTTCAGTCACTACGTAGGAGACTGTTATCACGAATAATCAGACATAATTCGAAAAGGAATCGTATCTGAGAGCATTCCAGCGACTGGAAGACCCGACCCTCAAGCACGACTGTGCCAATACACAACATCATCGCTAAAATACATTCGTCAAACTTGTACCTCAAGGCATTATTGCTAGGGATGATATAAAGTCAACGCGAGCAGTTTTCCAGGTAGAAGCGCGCGCGCTTCCTGCCGGGCGGACCAAACAGCTCAGCGGCACCAAGCGGGCCCCGCTGGGTACCGAGCGGCCCCGGCTGGGTACCGCCCGGTCCCGGCTGGGTACCGAGCGGTCCCGGCTGGGCACCGACCGGCCCCAGCTGGGTGCCGTGCGATCATTCCCACTCGGTGGTCGCCGGCGGCTTGGGGGTCAGGTCGTAGAGGACGCGCGAAATGCCGGGCACCGTCATCAACTCCTTCCGCATTCTATCTACCACCTGGGGAGAGAAAATCTGGTGTTGGTTCTTGTAACAATATATTATAACTGGGTTCTTGGAACTAACGTCTCTGACTGAAACAAGCAACCAACGACGCGGGCTCTGACTTTTCTCAAAGCTCTTTGAATAAGACCGAAACTTGTTCACTCTTTAAATAAAAATCAAGCAAGTCATTCTATCTGTGATGAAGAAGAGAGGCAATATGTGTGGAGCCAAGCAAGCCGTCATAAAAGATAACGTATCTTATAAACCATAAAAATCTAGAGAAACTCACAAGGGATCCTAATTAAAGAGAAAAAAAGAAGCCAAAATAGGAAATACTATTTAATAAGAAATAGGTGCGGATTGAAATTGCCGATCCGCGGTGTGTACGCGTGGTATTGCGCCCGTAGTCTTTCTGAGAGAAGGCCTGTACACTGAATTGGAACGTATATATTTATCTTCACGTGCCGTGTCCTATCTCCAACCAATTCGGCTGTCTTGCTTTTCGAGGTTGCCAGTACAAACAAGGAGTACCAGTCGGTACTCTGTTGAAACAACTGAGACGTATATAGTTGACGCCACATAAAGAAGAAATAGGTGTGAACTCGTTTCAAATTCTTTTTTAGTTATGCTTTAATGTTTATAGTTTGTGTTCTTAAGTTTTAAGTAATTTTGTAGTGTTGCTATATTTAACGTCGAATCATGTACATTCCATTGGGTGCACACCAGACGGTCATGTTAAACTTTAATTTTGTACCCTATCTGTATAGCCCCGCCGATGTATCTAAATCAATAAAATAATAACGATAAATATTCATGGACATATTACACAGATCTCGTAAGCCCCATACAAAGTACAACTAAATGACTTGTGTTACAGATGCTAACTTGACGATAAATACATAGATAACATCAAAGACCCGTTACAAACTAGAAAGATAAATGCAAAGTAAAGATAAATAAAGATACAAAGTATATTAGGCGGTCTTATTGCTAAAAGCAATTTCTTCCAGACAACCTTACGACGTAAAGTTCCCCAAGGAAAAAAGAGACGGGCACTCGGTGAAAAGTTCGTTTCACAGATGGAATCGGCCGGGGATCGAGCAAGAGACCAGTGTTGGGCGTAGTTACTTTTTTGTAATCAGATTACTAACTGCGATTAAAAGTAGTTAACTACATGTAGTTATAGTAGTTAACTACAGTAATCAAACTACATTAAGTAGTTGTTAATTTGATTACTGTAATTGCTGTAATCATAACTACTTATGATTACCGATTAGCCGAGTTGTAAAAACTTATATTTCCGTTCGTTCGCACAATAGAAGCGAACGGATGTGCACACTGTCAGACACAATTAAATACACTACCCTGCATGCGTCGCACCAAAAAAAACACATGTACCCGACATGCAGGGAGTAGATGGTGCGCTCTAACTATCTACGTAGTAAACGACAAGTCGATACATGAACGACACGCGCGCCACGCCTTTGGATTCTTATACGCAAGTTTATTTAAAAATGTAGTTATAAAAATTAATCTTGTAGATTGCAACTACAATTTGCAGTTAGTAATCAAAATGTTTAACTACTTATTTTGATTACTTCATGTAGTTTGTAATCGTGATTCTGATTATCAACTACTTTATGTAATCGTAGTTAGATTACATTTTGCCCCACACTGCCCGAGACCTTCGGTTTTACAGTCAGCGCGGCAGACCGCCGCGACACCGAGGCCGTCGACGGAGTAAAACAAAAACCGCCGCGCCACCGAGGCCGTCGACGAAGTAAAAGAAAAACCGCCGCGCCACCGAGGCCGTCGACGGAGTATAAGAAAAACCGCCGCGCCACCGAGGCCGTCGACGGAGTAAAAGAAAAACCGCCGCGCCACCGAGGCCGTCGACGGAGTAAAACAAAAACCGCCGCGCCACCGAGTCCGTCGACGGAGTAAAACAAAAACCGCCGCGCCACCGAGGCCGTCGACGGAGTAAAACAAAAACCGCCGCGCCACCGAGTCCGTCGACGGAGTAAAACAAAAACTCACATCCTGCGGCATGGCGTCGCCGCCGGGCAGCGCGGCCACGCCGGTCATGAAGTCTGAGGTGAGGAAGGGGCGCAGCACCACGGAGCGCTGGCACGAGGGCGCGCGCACCGCCGCGTCGCGGTCGAAGTGCACGGGGATCAGCACCACCGGCATCTGCGCGATGCGCCCGCTCACCCCGCTCGAGGTCAGCACCTGCGGCCCGGTGGGATTTTGCACTTGCACTTGGTTGGCGGCAGTCTGTTAGCTTTTAGAATACACCTCGGCTACAGTCTACTAGCTTTTAGAATATACCTCGCCTAGTCTGTTAGCTTTTAGAATATACCTCGGCTACAGTCTGTTAGCTTTTAGAATGTACCTCGCCTAGTCTGTTAGCTTTTAGAATACACCTCGGCTTTTAGAATACAGTCTACTAGCTTTTAGAATATACCTCGCCTAGTCTGTTAGCTTTTAGAATATACCTCGGCTACAGCCTGTTAGCTTTTAGAATACACCTCGGCTACAGTCTGTTAGCTTTTAGCATATACCTCGGATACAGTCTGTTAGCTTTTAGAACATACCTCGGCTACAGTCTGTTAGCTTCTAGAATATACCTCGGGCTCTAGAGTAGGCTTCGGTTTTCGCCGAAAGCACACTTATGTAATACTACTTCCTGCTCTGTATAAAACTTCTATAATATTCTAAAAGCTAACAGACTGTAACTTGGTTTAAAAGGTTTACTTACGCGGTGGTCAGTAGCGGTAGCTACTCACTTAGGTGGAAGCGGAGCGGTGTAGAACTCCGGCTTCTCAATCGGGAGGTCGTGGGTTCGAACCCCAGCATGTACCAATGACTTTGTTTTCTAAGTTATCTACATTTGTGAAATTATAGTAGCAATACTACTCGCTGATGGTGAAGGAAAACATCGTAAGGAAACCCAAGTGTCTGAGGTGTTAGCGTACCTCAGCGCTTGCTATGTACAGTGGCCCAACTATGAGGCTAAGTGCGGAAATCTCAGGTCTAACTAACTAGGTTTACTTACTTGTAACAGTCATTGTTCGCTCAATCACTTACATGAAGAAAACGTTATAAAAAATATGTATAATGATAATGGTGGGGTTACTGGTTAGCGGCCTAGTTCAAGACTGATATTTTTTTAAATACCTCTGAGATCGTTAATTTTTTTATTGATAAAAAAAGTAACTATCACGGAGATATTTCAAAAATAAACTCAGTCTTTAGCTAAGCTGCTACCCAAAAGCAGTTTACACGGCATGATAAAAAAATAAACACATTTTTTTATAACGTGTTTTTTGTTAATATAATTCATGTAATAGTCTGCAAGTAACATTAAATTAATGAAACACGGTCTTATTCATAAAATGCTACGCCTCAAAAACACTCTAAAGACGCCGCACAAACAGTGCGTGGCATAGAGATCACGTCTGGGTCGCATTTCAAATATTGCACGTCTGTCTATCTTTATTTGTTTCGTTGCGTCGCCGATTAGAAGAAGAAAATTAATCTTCCTACTTTTTAATCTGTGGTTTACAGAACATAAAAGTGTGGCGACAGACACCGAAAGGTTACACAGGGCACGATAATAAGTAGTGGATTACCTGCGTGGCGATGTCGTCAGCTTGTCGCACGGTGGAGATTACTTGCTCGGTGAGGAAGGTCGGGGTGATGTCTATCACTTGCTCCTTGATGAGCCCGCCGAATGCGTAGCACACCCTGACAACAACATAAGAATATTCATTAATACACAGCACATTATATAAAACATGTACGTATACAGAATACAATTAGTGGCCTTAACAGGATAGTGTTACGGGCTAGGGTTCTGGATTTGGATGTAAAACACCAATGACAGCTTCTTAGGATTTATTCACGCAGGGTCTGGGCTGCAGGTCTTCACGACACGAAGTCCACACGTAGATTCCAATCGCAGGTTCAATCGAAGTCCAATAGTATCGCTGAGGTCGTAGGTTATCGCTCGTATCGCAGGTATGTTCACTTGAAGTTCACTCTTCGCTATTCCAAATGGAACTGACAGCGCGCCGCGGCGGCCGCTATTTATATCCGCCGGCCAGGGTTCTAGAACATTCCCGTAACTATGTACCTACACTCGGTACACGCGGCAAGGTCGCTCGAACAGTTACTCATTTAAAGAGTTTTGAACCTTACTCTAGTGGACATACGAGTCATTATTGCTTGCAGCGTTTATTGTTTACTAAAACGCAGCATGCGGCGACTATTCGATAGGCTCCTAGAAGGCTCTATTCTAGATGGTTCGGGATAGGACCGCGACACTGCTCCCCTCTTAGAGATGCTCGTCCCGAGCATCTTCATTACTGCCGTGATAAGAAGCTAAGCGGTCGATGTGAACCACTTTTTGTGCACCTCTTGGCTGCCGTTGAATTCGGTACGTCACGTCATTTAACCGAGTTACCACTTTGTACGGTCCCTCCCATCTTGTCTGCAATTTCGGAGATTTTCCTTTTCGTCGAGTTACATTGTGAAGCCAGACTAGTGCTCCTTCTTCGAAGCCGCTTGTATTTGCTCGGCGGTCATACCTAGTCTTCATCTTTTCACTCGACTCCAATCCGTTTTCCCGTACTATGGCATGAATCTCTCGCATTTTCTCACGTAACTCGGAAATGTAGTCGTGTAGAGAATGTGAGTCATCAGGAGGGCCTCCAGTCAGCAGATCTACTGGTATTCTCAGTTCTCGGCCAAAATTTACACGCGCCGGGGTTACCTTCGTGCTTTCATGTGCTGCCGTTCTATAGGCCAGAAGAAATGGCGGTATGTATTTGTCCCAGTCTCTCTGGTGCCTGTCAACGACTTTTGCTAAATGTCTCTCAAGTGTTTGGTTAAATCTTTCTACCATGCCGTCAGATTGAGGATGATATGGGGTGGTCCTAGTCTTATGCATTCCCAATATTTTACAGAGTTCTTGAAAAACTTGAGACTCAAAGTTCCTGCCTTGGTCGGAGTGTATTTCCAAGGGCACACCAAACCGGCAAACTACTTCCTCAAACAACTTGGAGGCAACAGTCGTGGCTTCTTGATTGGGTATGGCGAATACCTCTGGCCATTTAGTGAAGTAATCCATAACTACCATGAAATACTTATTTCCTGATTCCGTTACTGGGAACGGTCCAGCCACATCAACTGCAATGCGTTCCCATGGCGCACCAACGTTATAAAGTTGCAGATTTCCTCGGCTTCTAGTTGGTGGGCCTTTCACCGCGGCGCAAGTAGCACACTTGCGGCACCAATCTTGCACATCTTCTCGACAATGGAGCCAGTAAAACCTTTCTCGAATCTTTGTTAAAGTCCTCTTTACGCCCAAATGTCCACCTGACACGCCGTCATGTACTTCACGAAGGACATCTTGTACCTTATCTCTTGGGACAACTATCTGAAGATGGAACTCTCTGCCGTTAGGTTTCTCCCATTTGCGGTAAAGTATTCCGTTCCGAAGAAGAAAACTGTCCCATTGAGCCCAGTATGCCTTGGTGACAGCACTACTAGGAGCGACTTCGCACCATCTTGGCTTATCCTCGCCTCGTTTCTTCCATGCAACAATGAGCCGTACATCTTCGTCATCTTCCTGTGCTTCTTTCATCGCCTCATCTTCCCAAGATCTCGATGGGCTCATTCTTGTCAATCTCAATGGCAAATCCTTTGTCTCTTGTTTGGCACAGTGCTTGCAGTCTTCCGGACACGGCCTTCTTGACAGTGCGTCAGCATTTCCATGCGCCTTTCCGCTGCGGTGTTCAATCATAAAGTCGTACTCCTGCAGTTGTTCGATCCATCGAGCAACTTGCCCCTCTGGATTTTTAAATTGTAACAGCCACTTCAGGGCGGCGTGGTCAGTGCGAAGCGTAAACCGCACGCCGAGGAGATATTTGCTGAAGTGCTGTACTGTCTTTACCACACCCAAGAGCTCCCTTCTTGTCACACAATAGTTCCTTTCAGGTTTCGATAGCGATTTACTGAAATATGCCATCACAACCTCTCTGTCGCCCTGTGTCTGCGATAACACTCCTCCGATCGCTGTGTTACTGGCGTCAGTGTCAACAATGAATTGGCCGTTAGGCTGTGGAAATCCCAAGATTGGGGTCTCGCAAAGACATTTTCTTAATTTTTGAAATGAACTCTCACATGTGTCATCCCAATGAAATGACTGCTTGTCTTCAGTCAGTCTGTGTAAAGGCTTGGCAATTTCAGAGAACCCCTTAACAAACCGTCTATAATATGAGCATAGCCCTAAAAATGCTCGCACTTCAGTCTTGTCTTTGGGAGTAGGCCATTTTTGCACTGCTTCGATTTTGGTTGGATCGGTCTGTATGCCTTCGCTGCTTATCACATGGCCGAGATAGCTAACCTTGTTCTTAAATAAACTGCATTTCTTCGGATTTAACTTTAAGTTTGCTCCCATTATTTTCTTAAAAACTTGCTCTAGATTTTGTAAGTGGTCCTCAAAATCTGTTCCCATGATTATGACGTCATCCAAGTAGACAAGGCAGGCTTCCCCAACTAATCCTGCCAGTACGCACTCCATAAGTCGTTCAAATGTAGCTGGCGCGTTGCACAATCCAAAAGGCATCACGTTAAATTGCCATAGACCTTTACCAGTTGAAAAAGCAGTCTTCTCTTTATCCCTCGGATCAATTTCCACTTGCCAGTATCCGGATTTCAGATCTAACGTCGAGAACCATTTCATGCCACTCAAAGTGTCTAGGGTATCGTCTATTCGTGGCAGTGGATAACTATCCTTTTTCGTCACATCATTAAGCCGTCGATAGTCTACACAGAACCTTGTGCTACCATCTTTCTTCTTTACCAACACAACGGGAGAACACCATGGGCTAGCAGAAGGTTCTATAATCTTGTTTCTCTTCATGTCTTCCAACATGTCTTGTACTTCCTTTTCTTTGGCAATCGGTATGCGCCTCGCTCGCTGACGAATAGGTCGCTCCTGTCCGGTGTCGATTTTGTGCTGAACTAACGATGTTCTTCCAGGATTTCCTTCGTCAGAGAAGATATCCCTAAAGCGCAGTAGCAACCTCTTAGCTTTCATGCTTTGCGAATAGCTCAGATTACTTTTAGAATCCTCAAGGAGCTTAGTGACTATAATTTCACTCCTGGTATTCGATGTTTTTGAGCTTGGAGATGATTGGCAGCTTCTCATCCAAACGGCTTCCTCACACCTTCCAATAACGTCACCTTTGCTAAGGGTAATCTCACGATCGCCTATATTCACAACCCTTACTACAGCGGTCTTACCTCCATAGACGAGAGTTCTTGCTGTCAGCAATTTCTGACTGGCTGCACTGTCTCGTGTATCTTCAATCAGCACACACCTATTCCGCTGAATTTTCTGACTCGAAGGCAGCTTCACCTTTACTTCTGTTTGTGCTCGTCCAGGTATTACGATTTTCTTCAGGCACGTGACTTTTCCATCGGGACCGCCAAGTATGAAGTTCTCCTCATCACCACATTTAAAGACACCGTTAGTGATATCGATGTGACAATTGTGTTTCTTCATAAAGTCTAGGCCCAGAATGCAATCATCTATAATTTCGGCTACGATTACGTCGTGAATATATGACGCTTCCCCAACACATATCGTAACCGACCTTTCACCCAGGACGGGTATCTGCTGGCCAGAAGCGGAGAGAAGTCTGCTTAAACTGGTGCCTTTGCGGCTCCCTACAGCTTTCACCAGGTCTGGTCTCACTATTGTTCTAGAAGCTCCTGTATCTAGGGTGATTTTGCACTCTATTTTGTTCACTGCACCGCGTATTAGTAGACTGTTCCCGTTCCATGCTTGTGAGATTCTGGTTACTGGGGCTTCCTCCGCTCCAGCCAGTACCCGCCCCGCAGTCCTGGCTTTTATTCGTTTCCCTGATTCGCGGTGGAGGGCGCAGCGTCATGCTTCTTCACACACTCTTCCAAACACTGCTCTATTTTATTGAGACGCGCATCCAGTCTGTCATCTGTTTTGGTCGGTTGCCTTTCTTTCTTAGGACACGTGAATTGCAGATGCCCTCTTTCCCCACACTTGTAACACATGCGCCCGGAGTTTCTCTTGGGAGGTGTCTTGATCTCTTTAACCTCCTCCGTAACTTCTCGAAGTTTATACCCTTGCCGGATATCATGACGCACAGCTTCTACTTCCAGGGCGTGTGCCAGGGCTTCTTTTAATGAAGAATGGTGGCGAAGCTTTACTGCAGCCCTAATTTCAAGATCCTTGATCCCGTCGACGAAGGCTTGTAAAATATTCGTGTCCACCATCTTACTATCAGCAGAAGGGTACGCCTTTCGAACCAGCTTCTCAATTTCCAACGCCCATTGTTGAAGTCCTTCACCCAGGCGCTGAGTCCTGTCGCGCAGCTGAGCACGAAAAACGTGTTCCAGGTGTCGTTCCCCGTATCTAGCCTCAAGTGACTCCAGCAGATCTTTGAACTCGCTGCCTGAGGTGGGCAGTGCCTCCAGGACAGATAAAGCCGAACCTCTGAGCGCGACGGTGAGGGCTGTCAGGCTCTGTTCATCCGTCCACCCGTTTGAAGCAGCGACAGTCTGGAACTGCTGTCGGTAGGCGACCCAAGACGTAGTACCATCGTACGGAGGCACCTTGACTTTAGGCCCCTGGCTTATGCTGACAACTCCGCTCGACGTAGCTCCAGCAGCTTTAATACGCCGAACTTCCTGCTCTAGTCCAGTGAGGCCATTTTTCACATTTTTTAGGTCATCCTCTAATTCGGAAACCCGTTCGTTCACAACCTCTACATCTTCATGTAGCTTAGCGACCGTATCGCTGAACTTTGTAACGGTAGATAAGATCACTTGTTGGTCCGCCTTCTGTTCTTGCAAGCACTGCATCTGCTTGCTCTGTTCTTCTCGCAGGCCTTTTAACATTGCCATCAGACACGACATATCCAAAACCTCCATTGTACGTGACGGAGGTTTAATGTCTTCGGTGGGCGTGGCCTGGTGGGAGTGGCTAGGAGGCGAAGCCAGTTGATCGGTGAGTGGAACTTGGTAGTCAAGGCCGATGGGCGGGGCCTGGTGCGCGGGGTCGGTGGGCGTGGCCTGGTGGGCGGGGTCAGTGGGCGTGGCCTGGTCGGTGGGCGTGGCCTGAGGCGCAGTGGGCGTGGCTTGGTCAGTGGGCGTGGCCTTGGGGGCGGGGCCAGTGGGCGTGTCCCTATGGCCGGTGGGCGTGGCCTGAGGGGCAGTGGGCGTGGCCTCCGCAGCACCTCTGGACCTGGTCCTCACTCCAGAAGTATCCTCTCTCGGAGTCAGTGGCATCTCCAAATCCCCAATTCTGACACCAAATGTTACGGGCTAGGGTTCTGGATTTGGATGTAAAACACCAATGACAGCTTCTTAGGATTTATTCACGCAGGGTCTGGGCTGCAGGTCTTCACGACACGAAGTCCACACGTAGATTCCAATCGCAGGTTCAATCGAAGTCCAATAGTATCGCTGAGGTCGTAGGTTATCGCTCGTATCGCAGGTATGTTCACTTGAAGTTCACTCTTCGCTATTCCAAATGGAACTGACAGCGCGCCGCGGCGGCCGCTATTTATATCCGCCGGCCAGGGTTCTAGAACATTCCCGTAACTATGTACCTACACTCGGTACACGCGGCAAGGTCGCTCGAACAGTTACTCATTTAAAGAGTTTTGAACCTTACTCTAGTGGACATACGAGTCATTATTGCTTGCAGCGTTTATTGTTTACTAAAACGCAGCATGCGGCGACTATTCGATAGGCTCCTAGAAGGCTCTATTCTAGATGGTTCGGGATAGGACCGCGACAATAGTTTACTGAAAAGTGATTCCACACATACTAACACACACACACGCACGCGCGCAGGCACTCTCGCATAAATGTATGCCACAAACGGAAATTATTTTTATTATTTAGTATCCTACTCAATGGGCTTTCTATTTTTTCAACTGGTATTGTGTCTTAACAACTCATGAAAATTTAATAGTTACTTGGTGGGTATCTGCACTTGATCCTGATAAATTCCTACCACCCTGCTCTCTGCCTATCCCTTTGGTATACAGGCGTGATGAGTAATGTGCCAATATCAAGCAATAATTGCTTGATATTGGCAATTATTACCTGTTGACGTTATGACAGACGCGCGGTATGAGCTTGGCGAGGTACTGCATGTCTTTCCAGTCGGGCGGGTAGCGCTCCGTGGAGAGAGCCACCACGTAACTGTACGTCCGCGCGTCACCTGTACAAACAATACAATAACTTCATTTATTAAATTATTTATTTTAGCGGAGCGGTAAAACGCCAGCTTCTCATACGGGATGCCGTGGGTTCAAACCCCGGCGTATGTACCAATGACTTTGTTTTCTAAGTTACATACATTTGTGAATTTTTAGTTGCATTACCACTGGCTCACCGTGAGGAAACCTGAGTGCCTGAGGTGTTTAGGTACTTCAGCGCTTGAAATTGCCAATCAGCAGAAGGCATGCGAGTCGAGAAGCGTCCAACCCAGTTGGCTTCGAGTAGCGCTCACTCCATTATACATAGACACCAATACTGCCCAGCCCAACGTTTGCGACCAAGATTTATGACACTAACCTTGGACTCCAACGCTGCGGAGCGGCAAAAGAGTGGCGCAGACGGGCGTCTTGGACGAGATGCGTTTGAGCTCAGCCTGCTCCAGTGGAGTGGACGCGTTCGACACCCGTCCGAGGAGGGCGTGAGATTTCATGCACATCGACGCATACTCCACCATTATTTTCACTATCACCTGCAGGAGGACAAGCAGTGGATGATTCAAAGTGGTTGTTTGAGATGAAGCAGCTACCTGCCGGGAGATGTGAAGCACTTTTATGTACATAGATAGATAGATAGTTTTCCTTTTCTATTTTCTTTTAAAAGTTTTTTTTTTATGTAGCCTCGATTGTGTCCCACTGCTGGGCAAAGGCCCTTTTAAAAGATTAAAAGAAAATAAACATATCGGCAGTCTAAGCAAGAGCACTGAGTTCGATTGACGTTCGCAATCTAAAGGGTAACTTAACAGGTACCTGAGTCTAAAGGGTAACAAACAGGTACCTGAGTCTCTGCGAAGTCTCTCTCGGCGTAGGGCTCTTCTTGACAGAGCACCCGGACTGCCAGCCCTGGTCCGGGGAAGGGATGCCGCTCCACTAGCGGCGCCGGCAGACCCAGCTCCAAGCCAAGCTGACGGACCTGGTCGGAGGAAATGGCTGGCTCAGTCATAATAATTACTTCCATACGTTGCCACTACTTGTCCTGAGTGCTTAGTGCGAGTTTGACAGATCCAATCGAATAACTTTACTACCGCGTTAATCGAGTGCGTAGTGAGTATGAGTAAGTTAACCGTCCTAACTGGCAAAACGCTGTCACAGTACAACTCGCACTCGCGTTTATTCGTGTTTTGGCTGGTAAACGTGTTCACTTCTCAACGTAAACCATAACAACTCGCACTCAGCAATTTTAATTTCCATACTTGTCGCTAGGTGGCGCTTCCTCGATGCCATAGAAATATGAGTTTACGTTAACGCGATCGAGTAGTTAAAAAACTCGCACTAGCACTCTGTGCCTTGATTACGTAACTTATCACGTATGCATCTGTGTCCCAAAACGAAATGTCTTCTGGACTTTGTCGTACAATTATGTGGCTTAATATCACTGTCACATATCAGATATCCACTGTAATGCGGTATCCACTAATGCTACTAATATTACGCCTACTACCACGGAAGGGCTACGTTAACATGTGAAAAGTTACATAATGAAGGCGCTGGTCCCAAACTACTATACCCTACAGCCGATATATCCTTACTTGTCCAATTTACTAAACAATATTCTATTTCTCGCAAGTTCGTGAACTTTGTTAACAAAATTGGCAGCGTGTTAACGGAAGTAGTGTTTCAAGTTACTTCATTTACGATAATATAGCACGTTTGGAGTAAAAAATCATAGTTTTCCAGAAGAATCTTGTTTACTAAAATAGACATGTTAGGATAAATAAACTGTAGAGGTGTTTGTAACATTGTAACATAACATTTACATATATTGCTTCTGGCCCCACACTAGGATACCGTGTGTCGTGGGAAGCAGAAACAACGACATCACCAACATGTAAACCTCCAAGATGTAGGAGATTTTTTTTTGTCCGTGCCGGGGTTCAAATCCGGGACCTCTCGAATGGTAGGCAGATGCACTACCGCTGCGCCACAGAGGTCGTGAATTTGGTTTATGTTATGTAGTCAACTATTTTTAACGCACTAACCCGTGCTAAGGACATTTTTAAAAACCTATTTAGAGGCTAAAAATTCCACTCATGCCAGGATTAGAACCCGCGACCTCTGGCTATCCGTGCCAGCGCTTTTTCCAAATTTCGAACCTCTTTACAATATTCTCTGTATTACGTGATGCAAATTACTTCAGCCAGATGTCGCTGCCTGTACGTAATATGGGTGGAATTTTTAGCCTCTAAATAGGTTTTTGTGTTATGTAGTTTCCTTAATAAAAATAACATACCTCGTCCTTGTGAAAGTCCTTCAAGGGCTCCACCACGCGGCCGCGCGCTCTCAAGGCGCGCACCAACTCCGTGTCGTTGTGATGTGTCTTGATCGTCGCCGCGTTGTTGGAACAGAGCGCGGACGCCGACTCGATGAGATCCGGCCTTAGCGTGCCTTGACCGAGGAGCACTTGGTCTTCCCTGAGGAGTGAGTGAGTGAGTCACCTTGCAGCTTATATACATCTATGCAGGTCCTACACGAGTAATTATTTTTTTACATACAGATATAAATATCTGTACGTTTATTACCATTTCTTTAATTTGTACATCGCTTTTTTACCAGTAAAACAGACACATAGTTGGCGCTGTTAGCCATGGTGGCCATCACCGTTGGCAAAACAGCTTATGTTTGGCGTTGGGGCTGAAATTATTGTTTGATTATCATAAAAATACCATCAAAAGGAATTGATGATTTAAATAATAAACTTCATATGTAGTTTCTTTGTTTACAGAGCAACGCACCTGTTTGAAATTAGTAATACCAAATAAGCTGAGTTTCAATTGTCTTACATGTATCTATCAGGCTGAGTGCGGAAATATCAGGTCTAACTAAGCAGTATTAAATGAATGATTCATACCATGTTTTCACTATACATAGGATTTTATGAATAAATTTTATCTTACCTTAGGATTATTCCTGTGTGGTATGATGTATTTTATCAATGTGACTCAATGACTCGGTATAGGCTCTATTACAGATGCAACTTATTATGATGGTGTGCCATCTTCCTTTGTTCATTTTTGTATTAACTGGTATTGTGTGTCGTTTTTCTTCCAACTGTACTAATGGCTTTCTGTAAAAACTTATTGTTGGCTTTCTATTTCTATGTGTGTAAATTTAATGCGTTGGTTTTTAGTCCAAGTTGGTTTTGTTTAGGCTGTTAGTTTTTCTATAAAATAAGTAAATAATATGAAGAATTCTTTTAAAAGCGAAATTATTCGTATATCGAAGAACACCACCAATCCGGACTCGGTCCCCGTGGTGAAGTATGGCCTAACCATCCTGCGATGCAGGAAGAGACCCGCGCCCGAGCAGTGGGGACATACAAGGGTTGATATCGATATCACTGTTTGTTATCCCAAATAAAACTATATGCTGCGACTCATTGAAGATGGGCGGACGGTCTTCGCCCCCGAGTTGGAGTATGGCCTAACCATTCTACGATGCAGGAAGAGACCCGCGCCCGAGCAGTGGGGACATACAAGGCTTCATATCGATATCACTGTTTGTTATCCCAAATAAAACTATATGCTGCGACTCATTGAAGATGGGCGGACAACCTTGGCCCCCGAGTTGGAGTATGGCCTAACCTTCCTACGATAAAGGAAGAGACCCGCGCCCGTGCAGTGGGGATATACAAGGCTTGATATCGATATCACTGTTTGTTATCTCAAATAAATTATGCACATTGTACATGCGACTACGAAAGTGCCTGGCTACCCATAGCACAGGGTATCCTATTTCGGGGAGCCAGGACAAATACTGTAACTTTTAGTACCTAATAAACGTTTTTCATTTTCATAAAATCACTAGCTGACCCAGCGAACTTCGTACCGCCTAATAGTCGATACTTTAATTCTTTTTATTTTTCTCTCCGTAAGAACTATCCTCGTACTTCAAGGAATATCTGACGGCCTCGGTGGCGCAGCGGTTTGGCACGCTGACTGTTAAACTGAAGGTCTCGGATTCGATCCCCGGCCGGGTCAAACTAGGAAACGAACTTTTCTAGTTTGTCTCGGGTCTTGGATGTTATCTATGTATTTATTGTATTAAATCTATCGTCGAGTTAGCACCAGTAACACAAGTCATTCAGTTGTACTTAGTATAGGGCTAACGAGATCTGTGTAATATGTCCATGAATATTTATTTACTTACTTACTTACTTACTTACTTACTTACTTACTTACTTACTTACTTACTTACTTACTTACTTACTTACTTACTTACTTACTTACTTACTTACTTACTTACTTACTTACTTACTTACTTACTTACTTACTTACTTACTTACTTACTTACTTACTTACTTACTTACTTACTTACTTACTTACTTACTTACTTACTTACTTACTTACTTACTTACTTACTTACTTACTTACTTACTTACTTACTTACTTACTTACTTACTTACTTACTTACTTACTTACTTACTTACTTACTTACTTACTTACTTACTTACTTACTTACTTACTTACTTACTTACTTACTTACTTACTTACTTACTTACTTATTTACTTATTTACTTATTTATTTATTTATTTATTTATTTATTTATTTATTTATTTATTTATTAAAAATTAGCGAAATCGGTTCAGCTGCTCGGGAGATTTGCGCTCACCAACACATTCAGCGATTCATTTTTATATTATAGAAAGATATGCTGCGACTCACTGAAGATGGGCGTCCCTTACGGCCTGCTCGGCGACCCGTATGAAGACGTCGCCGATGATCTTCCGCTTGTCCTCCGGCGCGGCCGTGTGACACAGGAGCCCCGTGTGGCGCGCGCGCCCGCCCGCCTCGCGGACCACCGTCGAACCCTGACGGAACTGACACCGAGAGGCTTCGTTGTAGTATAACGGATTAGGAGGAAGGAGCGCAGACACAGCCGAGAGGCTTCGCTATACTACGACTAGGAGGAATTAGCTAACCGTAGCTACGATAGAGTAGCGCCCGCTTGCATCGCGGACCACCGTCGAGCCCTGCCGGAACTGCCACCGAGACACTTCGTTATACCACGATTAGGAGGAAGGAGCGTAGACACAGCCGAGAGGCTTTGTTAAACTACGACACTAAACTGGGAGGAAGGAGCTAAGACACAGCCGAGAGGCTTTGTTATACTACGAGCCTAAACTGGAAGGGACAGGTACAACACAGCCGAGAGGCTTCGTTGTACTGGGAGGAATTAGTTAATCGTAGCTGCGATAGAGTAGCGCCCGCCCGCCTCGCGGACCACCGTCGAGCCCTGACGGAACTGACACCGAGACACTTCGTTATATTACATCCGTAAGCTGGAAGGAAGGAGCTACAACACAGCCAAGAGGGTTCGTTACTGTGCGACCCTAAACTGGGAGGAAGGAGCTAAGACACAGCCGAGAGGCTTTGTTAAACTACGACATTGAACTGGGAGGAAGGAGCTAACACAGCCAAGAGGCTTCGTTATACTATTACTAGGAGGAATTAGCTAATCGTAGCTACGATAGAGTAGCGCCCGCTTGTATCGCGGACCACCGTCGAGTCCTGACGGAACTGCCACCGAGACACGTCGTTATACTACGACTAGGAGGAAGGAGCGTAGACACAGCCGAGAGGCTTTGTTAAACTGGGAGGAAGGAGCTAAGACACAGCCGAGAGGCTTTGTTAAACTGGGAGGAAGGAGCTAAGACACAGCCGAGAGGCTTTGTTTAACTACGACATTGAACTGGGAGGAAGGAGCTAACACAGCCAAGAGGCTTCGTTGTACTATTACTGGGAGGAATTAGTTAATCGTAGCTACGACAGAGTACTCGTAGCGACCGCTTGCATCGCGGGCCACCGTCGAGCCCTGACGGAACTGCCGCCGAGACACGTCGTTGTAGTACAACGGATTAGGAGGAAGGAGCGCAGACACAGCCGAGAGGCTTTGTTACTGTGCGACCCCAAGCTGGGAGGAAGAAGGTACGACACAGCCGAGAGGCTTTGTTAAACTACGACACTAAACTGGGAGGAAGAAGGTACGACACAGCCGAGAGGCTTTGTTAAACTACGACACTAAACTGGGAGGAAGGAGCTAAGACACAGCCGAGAGGCTTTGTTAAACTACGACACTAAACTGGGAGGAAGGAGCTAAGACACAGCCGAGAGGCTTTGTTAAACTACGACACTAAACTGAGAGGAAGGAGCTAAGACACAGCCGAGAGGCTTTGTTAAACTACGACACTAAACTGGGAGGAAGGAGCTAAGACACAGCCGAGAGGCTTTGTTATACTACGAGCCTAAACTGGAAGGGACAGGTACAACACAGCCGAGAGGCTTCGTTGTACTGGGAGGAATTAGTTAATCGTAGCTGCGATAGAGTAGCGCCCGCTTGCATCGCGGACCATCGTCGAGCCCTGCCGGAACTGCCACCGAGACACTTCGTTATATTACATCCGTAAGCTGGAAGGAAGGAGCTACAACACAGTCGAGAGGCTTTGTTACTGTGCGACCCCAATCTGGGAGGAAAAAGGTACGACACAGCCGAGAGGCTTTGTTAAACTACGACATTGAACTGGTAGTAAGGAGCTAACACAGCCAAGAGGCTTCGTTATACTATTACTGGGAGGAATTAGCTAATCGTAGCTACGACAGAGTACTCGTAGCGACCGCTTGCATCGCGGACCACTGTCGAACCGAGAACCGAGACACTTCGTTATACCACGATTAGGAGGAAGGAGCGTAGACACAGCCGAGAGGCTTTGTTACTTGTGCCACCCTAAACTGGGAGGAAGGAGCTACGACACTAAACTGGGAAGGAGCAGCTAAGACAGAGCCAAGAGCCTTCGTTATACTACGAGCCTAAACTGGAAGGGACAGGTACAACACAGCCGAGAGGCTTTGTTGTACTATTACTGGGAGGAATTAGCTAATCGTAGCTACGACAGAGTAGCGCCCGCCCGCCTCGCGGACCACCGTCAAGCCCTGCCAGAACTGACACCGAGACACTTCGTTATAAAAACGTTATGACGTTTTTATAAAGCGAATAATATCGTAAAGACTCTGTTATTTAAAACTTTTTGTCAGAGTTTCTACACGTGCCAACTCTGGACCAAATACACGAAGGCGACTCATGATGGCATTCGCGTTCAGTACAACAATGTATTTAGACATCTGATGGGGCTAAAGAGACACTGTAGTGCCTCAACCATGTTTGCTGACGCGCGTGTTAACACGTTTAATGCCATCGTGAGACTCCGCGTTGCTTCATTTATGGACAGAGTTGCCACGTGTGGAAATTCAATAATAAGAGAGCTGCCTGACAGGCTCTTTTTGACGGATACGTACAAGTGTTGGATAAAAGTGTCTTGTAATCTTAGTACTAATGCACCCTTTGACCCTACTTTGTTGTATAAGTAGTTCTAATAACTTTTCTCTTTAATTTAATTTTATTGTACCGCCTGCCTGTATGGACGCATAGTCTGAAATAAAGTTTTATTTATTATTATTATATTACATCCGTAAGCTGGAAGGAAGGAGCTCAACACAGCCGAGAGGGTTCGTTAATGTGCGACCCTAAACTGGGAGGAAGGAGCTAAGACACAGCCGAGAGGCTTTGTTAAACTACGACATTGAACTGGGAGGAAGGAGCTAACACAGCCAAGAGGCTTCGTTATACTATTACTGGAAGGAATTAGCTAATCGTAGCTACGATAGAGTAGCGCCCGCTTGCATCGCGGACCACCGTTGAGTCCTGACGGAACTGCCACCGAGCGTTATACCACGATTAGGAGGAAGGAGCGTAGACACAGCCGAGAGGCTTTGTTACTTGCGCGACCCTAAACTAGGAGGAAGGAGCTAAGACACAGCCGAAAGGCTTCGTTAAACTACGACACTGAACTGGGAGGAAGGGGTTTAGACACAGCCGAGAGGCTTTGTTAATGAGTACGGCACTATACTGGTAGGAAGGAGCTACAACACAGCCGAGAGGCTTCGTTATACGGCGAAGGGCCACAGTGAGGGTTTGCTACAGTACGACCCTAAACTGAAAATAAGGAGCTGTGGACGGTGAGGGGTGACGGTGAGAGTTTGCTGTAAGCACTACCCTAAATTGAAAGTAAGAATCTGCGGACAGTGAGGCTTTGGTACGACCCTAGACTGGGAGGAAGGAGCTACAACACAGCCGAGAGGCTTCGTTATACTACGACCTTAAACTGGGGGTAACGAGCTGCGGACGACGAGGGGTCACGGTGAGCTTTGCTTTGTGAGGTTTACTACAGCACTACACAAAATTGAAAGAAGCTTCAACGCAGCAGCGGGGTGTGCCGCGCCCGGCCGCCTTGCTGACTGCGGCTTGGTCTTATCGGCACTGCGGGCAGCGAAGCTTTACTGTAAAGGAGCTCCAGACAGTGAAGCTTTGTTCTAGCAAAACACCAAACTAAAAGTAAGGAGCTTTAACTGCAGTACAATCAAAAAGGGCAAATAAAACAGCAAGGCCTGCGCACGCACCGTCAACCAGTACCAGAACTAGAAATAGACAGATGGCAAATACAATAATAAAAAAATGGCTGTAGTCTGCCCGCTGCAGACGAAAACTTTTATATATTATTCGCTGACTCAGCATGTTGTTTTGCAATATTAATTAGCCTACAAGTTGGTCTCAGACCTACCAAATATACTGTTACGGGCTAGGGTTCTAGATCTGCATACAAATTAATAAAACCGTTTTGGATGAGTTCCGTAACGAACACTGTGACACAAGATCTTTATACAACATTACATAATAAAACTGAAGTAACGCCATGTTTGGCTTACTTCAAAGACAGTATCCATGTTGTTAATCAAGTTCTACTATTTACAGATTTTTTCAAGTAAGTTTTCCCTTACCCATATTACAATGAAAGTTATGAGATTCGTGTTGGAAATTATGAAACTCACTAGATGTCCGGCGTTGACGACGTGGAGACGCACGCCGAGGTCTCGCAGACATCTCTCCACTTTCGCACTCTCCCCTTTGCGCATGAAGCCTGTTGGACAGAAATGGATGAGAAACTCATCCCAGAATGGGTAGTGCGACGACGGTACTCGCGTCAAAACTCGCGACTTTCCAGTTATCGTTATCAACCCTCGTATGTCCCCACTGCTGGGGCACGGGTCTCTTCCTGCATCGCAGGAAGGTTAGGCCATACTCCACCACGGGGGACAAGTCCGGGTTGGTACAACAATTTAAATTAAATGAGCCCAGAGAGATTATGGGCATTACCCCCCAATGATGGCACAACCTTGCGCTCATTAGGGGAGGGCTATGCCCAGCAGTGGACTAATAAAGCCTGAAGAAGAAGAAGGGCCCAGAGAGGTGGGCGATCCCCAACCCGCATGCCCAGCGTGGGATTATCGGCATTACCCCCCAATGATGGCACAACCTTGTGCTATGGCGCTCATTAGGGGAGGGCTATGTGCAGCAGTGGACCAATATAGCCTGAAGAAGAAGAGAGGTGGGCAAAAATCGTCACTGACTGTGTTCCGCGCAACGGATATCGCAAACGTGGCCGACCCAAGCGGAGATGGCGGGACGACTTCACGACCTTTCTGCCGGGCTGGCAGGTGTTGGTCATGAACAAGGAGGAGTGGAAGGCAAAAGGGGAGGCCTTTGCCCAGCAGTGGGACACAATCAAGGCTACATCCTTCTTCTTCAGGCTATATTAGTCCACTGCTGGACATAGCCCTCCCCTAATGAGCACCATAGCGCAAGCTTGTGCCGTCAAGGCTCGATCGAGGCTACATTAAAAAAAAAATTGTAATCGTAGGTCCATAACAGGCGTGACTAGTGCCATCGTGCAGGCTGATAGTGACTAAAGACAAGGAGGACTATATAGGCTACTATAGAGTAGGCGCCACTGGACGCAAATCATCTCATTACTAAGATGCAAAGGCTCACATTACGTAGAGTAAATATGGCAGATGTACCGTTTTTTAATAGGGTAATTTTGGTGAAAGCAAATCACATAAATTTCATATTGCCGAAGAAAACCAAGGCAAGGGCGATCGTGCGGTGTTGGCGCATCGATAGGCTGCTTGTCGCATAACCGAGAGGTTCTGGGTTCGATTTTGGTATTATTATTAAAATGCTTTATTGAATATAAAGTTTGCATATAGGCGACCCTAATACTACTTAACATTATCTACCAGCTAACCTGTATCGGTACGTACCGATAACTTTTTTAACTAAGGAAAACATTGTTAGGATACCCTAATGTCTGAAGATTTAACAAGAACCTTGCACTGGCGCCCAACGTGGGGCGAAGGGAATAATGAAGAGGTGCTTACCGTTGTCGATATGCAGCGCGATGACTTGGTCTTCACGCAGGGCGTGTCTCAGTAACGCAGCACACACCGTCGAGTCCACGCCGCCGCTCACTAACACCTGAAGGCGTCGGAACTTGATTTATTATTTGGTTTTAATTAACAGATGACGAACCTCTTTAATTAACTTCCACAAACCGGGCTTGGCCCCCGTGGTGGAGTATGGCCTAGCTTTCCTGCGATGCAGGAAGAGACCCGTGCCCCAGCAGTGGGGACATACAAGGGTTGATAACGATAACAGATGATGTGTCATACAAACATTATGATTTTATTTACAAACGACACATCGGATCTTGGAGCCTACACCAATCCGGACTTGGCCCTTGTGGAGGAGTATGGCTAATACCTGGCCCAGGGAAGAGACCCGTGCCCTTCGGTAAGGACATTATGGGTTAATGATGATGTCGGATCTCAATTAAACTTCATTGTAAAAGAGTGTTGTAAAGAGGTTCGAAATTTCACTGATGCCGGTGAGTCGCCCATTAGCTCAGTTGGAAGAGCGCTGGCACGGATAGCCAGAGGTCGCGGGTTCAAATCCCGGCATGGGTGGAATTTTGAGCCACTAAATAGGTTTTTAAAATATCACGTACCAGAACTTTGTTGTCTCCAACGGTGTCCCGTATGTACTGTATGCAGGCCTCGCGGCGCGAGCGCAGCGTGAAGTTGCGCGAGAGACCCGCGATGTCGAACAGAAAGTTTGACAACATCTGCTTGCCCTTCGGCGTTAGGTCCACCTGGGGAGGGGGGCTGGGTAAGATTTGTCTTAGTGGACTGGTTTGGCTTTGTGGTTTGGCAGTTTTAAAGAAAAATGGTGTATCGTTTTTGGATGAAAGACAATGTTTTTATACTATTTTTTGTAGAGCACAAGCCTTCTCTGAGAGAGAGAGAGAGGGAGAGAGAGAGAGAGTGAGAGAGAGAGGAAGAGTATGGGTTTAATTACCAAGCGTGCCCACCGCAGATTGGAAATTTTCAAGCGCTGAATTCGTTTAACACCTCAGACAATCAGGTTTCCTCGCGCTGTTTTCCTTTACATTTCTTATAGCACAAAAATGTAAACACGTGAGAAATTATTGAAGTTTTACTCCGATAATAATAAACATCGTATATTTAGTTTTTTCATTGAATTCTAATAAGGATGAAGACTCATAAATCGGCACTCATAAAAAAATAAAACTCATTTCCATCCCCATTCACTGTCTGGTTGGTCTAGTCAATTACCATCGCAGATATCGTAGGTTCGATTCCCACTGGGGACCGCGATACATTCGTACACAGTCTGGGTGTATTTTCATGTTTGTGATTGCCTTGACTGTTTACCGTAGCACAAGGTATCCTAAGTTGCGACCAAGACCAGTGATTGTGTTGTATTGAAGTTATTTATACAATTAAGTTAAATTAGTCATAATTCTTACAAAAGTAGAAACACACCATTGCTGCAGTCACAGACACAAGCCTAATAATAAAATGCCACTTCTTAAGCAGGTACAGACCACGCGCTATTCCTAACTTGTTACGTAAGAGTTTGTGGCGAGCACATGTCAACTCTGCGCGCGCACTACAAACTCCAACATTCCTGCATCGCGCAATCAAAGTGTTTCAATGACATACCATAAATATAACGTCCGACTAACAATAGTTGGACCGGCCGTCCGTCGTCGTATGCGTGGCATACGATCTGCCTGGCGGGAAATTTCCCTTTATAGTGGAAGAGCACGATCACCCGCTCTTCTCTATAAGTTAATTGAATATCTCACCTCAGGATGGAACTGCACCCCGTAAAGCCGCATCTGCTCGTTGTAGATGGCGGCGATAAGATGGTTGGAGGACTGGGCGCCCACACGGAACCGGTCGCCGACCTTCTGCACGCTGTCACCGTGGGTCAACAGGACAGGCTGCAGCTTCTCCAAGCGGCTGGGAAGAGAGAATTGCCTTTTAGTTGACTGGCGAGAATTGCCTGTTAGTCGACTGTAGAGAATTGCCTGTTAGTTGACTATGGAGAATTGCCTGTAAGTTGACTTGAGAGATTGCGTGTTAGTTGATTGTAGAGAATTGCGTGTTAGTTGACTAAACATAATTAACTGTTTTTGAACTAAAACTTTCGTGAGCACAACACACTGTGTGAGACGAGCAACCGACGACGCGAGCTCCGTCTCTGCTCACCATGATTAAGCTCTGCGAATCGGAGCGAAACCTGGACGGACTCTTCCTATATAACAACACCCGTAAGTAGATCCGGACAAAAAGTCTACAGAATTAACTGTAGAAAATTGCATGTTTGTTGACTGAAGAGAATTGCCTATTAGTTGACTGAAAAATTACAACCTTGCAAACGGATGAATCTCTTTAATCATCATCAGCCCGCCGCTGCCCACTTCAGAGCATAGGCCTTTTCCCCAGATGCCATCTGTCACGGTCCCGTGCCAATCTCTTCAATGTCTAAAAATAATGCTAATCGAACTGTGTACAGAGATCTAAATAGCATATAACATATCTACGTAAGTAAAAATCTAGCTATCTTGTAAGTATGTTACATTCAATTTTGAAGATCTAAGACATCTGGGTGGTGGGCAGCAGCGCCCCCTGCAGTACAATTCCACCGAACTGCGATCCCCAACCCGCATGCCCAGCGTGGGGATTATGGGCTTTACTCCCTATGATAGCACAACGTGGCGCTCTTTAGGGGATGGCAATGTCCAGCAGTGTGGGGGAGGCCAATGCCCAGCAATGGATGAGTGCAGGCTGATTGACTGATTGACTCACTTGAACAGCGGACACGTGGTCTCGATCTCCACTTCATACTGGCCGTCCTCGCGCGCGTCTTTGCGCAGCACGGAGCCTCCGAACTCCTTATTGAGCATCTGCATACCGTAGCAGATACCTGGCGAGAGTGACGACGTTTTGATAATGATTTCAGGTAAATTAAGTTTCATTCGGCTTTCGTCAGAGTCAAAGACAAAGTAAAGAACTTGATAGTTCATAATAGTTCTTGAATTAATCACTTACTTGGTCAAAGATTTAAAAACCTATTTAGAGGCTAAAAATTTCACCCATGCCGGGATTCGAACCCGCAACCTCTGGCTATCCGTACCAGCGCTCTACCAATTGAGCCAATGGGGGACTCACAGCATCAGTGAAATTTCGAACCTCTTTACAATAATCTCTGTATTACGTACAGGCAGCGACACGCTGGTACGGATAGCCAGAGGTTGCGGGTTCGAATCCCGGCATGGGTGAAATTTTTAGCCTCTAAATAGGTTTTTAAATTTGTTCCTTAGCACAGGTTAGTGCATTAAAAATAAAAAAAAATAGTGTAATGTTGGTCAAAGATGCTTAATAGAATGTATTACTTCCCATATTTCGAAGATTTGTATCAACTGTTTGTTTACATGTAGACAAAAGCTGAGCAAAATTAAATGTAAGTGTTGCTAAGGGCAGAGGATGACTAGCAGTATTAGCCCTAGGTTGCGTAATAATATCTATCCCGCCCTATATTTACTGACCTAACCTGGTCCGTCGCGCCTTTTCGGGGTTTTACCAGACATATACCGTTTAATCCGACAAAAGCGTATTAAGGCACACACAAAGCTTAAACCGCAACCAATAAGGGCCTGCGGATTTTATGTGCCGAGTATATTCAAGGAATCGACTTTGCTCTTTTAGATAGCCATGAGCATAAAAGATTTAAAACGCTGCATAATTCATCTGCAATAGATGTAGAGGTGATGATGATGATGGCTCAGCCCTGGCTGCAGTACCAGCGCTACAGTCAGCAAGCACATGACGCAGATTGTCAAATCCTCTTTTATTTTTATCTTTTATTTTTAGCCTCTAAATAGGTTTTTAAATTTGTTCCTTAGCACGGGTTAGTGCATTAAAAATAAAAATAGTGTAATCATGTGGGTACAGTGATATCGTTCCGATGTTAAACCTAACTGCAAAGTAGGTGGTCGGGGCTGTAAGTAATGCAATTTACTTAAGTCAGATGTCGCTGCCTGTACGTAATACAGAGAATATTGTAAAGAGGTTCGAAATTTCACTGATGCCGTGAGTCGCCCATTGGCTCAATTGGTAGAGCGCTGGTACGGATAGCCAGAGGTTGCGGGTTCGAATCCCGGCATGGGTGAAATTTTTAGCCTCTAAATAGGTTTTTAAATTTGTCAAATCCTTTCACACATAGTTATATAATACACGGGTCTAATCGCGATTATTTATTACATACCTTAATTCCCGACGTTTCGGCAGCGTTGCAGTTGCCGTGGTCATAAGTAGACTGAAGTGGCGAATACATTTTTAAAAACCTATTTAGAGGCTAAAGTACAGCCGAATACAGTCAATTATTGTAGTGAGTTTAAGTGGGCCTCCCTCAAGTATTTTTTAGTTTTTCGCAGCGGGTCGACACACAACACTCACTACGTCCGCAGACAGGTCCGGTGATAAGGCGCTTGATTTGTATATATAACGTATACTTATGTTTTACCTAATAAATAATCGTAATTAGACCCGTTTAAAATATGACTATGTAGGAGCATCGCGAGTCATGCATACGGTTCTACAATAAGATTCCTCGAGATGTATAAGACTTACCACCAACGCGGTTTAAAAAATGTTTTAAGTATACTCTGTGCAACAAATCCTTTTACAACATTAAGGATTATTTGGAATACAAAGATGTTTCGTATTAAAATAATGTTAGCAAGGACGATTATACCTAGTGTAATGTAACTTTAAATTGAAAACTGTGTCTATTAAGTTAAAACCTGTTTTGAAAGGAATAAATCTAGTTTTCATGTTACTTTCTTCGCCACATAATATGTTAACTGTGAAACTAACAGCATTGACATTAATTAAGTAAACATTTTGTGATTTTATAGTGAATAACATTTCTCGACTTTGACTTTCATTAAGTTCACCACGTTGGCGAACCTTCTTTGAACAGCGGAATCACTCACCCAGCACTGGCAGCCCGATCTTGAAAATGTCGGCGTCATACCGCGGCGCGTCCTCGGCGTAGACGGAGTTGGGACCGCCGGAGATGATGATGGCGCGATAGCCGGCTTCCTTGAGCGCGTACGCCGGCGTATCCAGCGGCAGGATGTCAGACTCCACGCACAGCTCGCGGACGCGTCTGTCTATCACCTGCAGGTTGGTAATCACTGTAATGTCCGGATGTACTCCATGTGTGTGTGACGCCCTTACCTTGTTACCATAGCACAGGGTATCCTTTGGGACCAGGCCCTAGATTCTAATACATACTTATATAGAATGAAATAAGCATCACAATGGTTGATATTTGCCTCCAATTGGTAGTCTACAAAGCAATATTTCCACTAGTCAACAAACGCTTCGTACATTAATGTATGGGTGATGATGATTGGCCTTTTTGCATCTACGTAATGAGATGATTTATACAGCGTCCAGTGGTATCCTCACTCTCACTAGATGGGTGAAGGGACCACTCCGACGCTGTAGTGCCTGGGACATGGTTTTATAGATAGTGTAGGCTTGCCCAGCACCTATACCATCCTGACAGCTTAGCCCACAGGAAAGACTAGTCAATACGTGCGGAGTATGGGTAAGTTTAACGTAATTTAAATTACTACTTTTACTACTACCCTGACCATTACGAATCACGGCACGGTCTTTTTTGCACTTGAAGTGTAGTCTCAAGCGGATTTAAGGATAATCTTAGGTCGATATCGTGCCGTCCGCTGTAACGTGGGTAGCCCTTATTAAACTAGGGAGGAATAGATTTCTTCTCACCTTGCCATACTGTGAGCCCGCGTCAAGTATGGCGACCTTGTCGCATCCGTGGTTCGCCCCATTGGTGCGGAACTGATTCTCCGTACTGGCCGTGTGCATCTCTCCTACTCGCCAGCAGCACTGACAAGGTAAAGAAAACCTAAAGTAGGGGATTTGGGATTGAATTTCCTTAGACAAAGGTGTTGTTTTACGATTGTTCGGAGTTGCAAAACTGATAATAAATAAAAAATCTCATGGAAATAAACTTTCACTAGTGACGAAGAACAAATTTCCTGTGTCTTTACTAGGGTTGATTAAAAACATTATATTAAAAAAAAATACGGATGTAATCATTTTTTTTAACATTCTGTTCTATTTTGGGTTTCGTAGTCACAAGTAAACCTTATAGTCTCGCCATGCCCAACTATCTGTCTGTCCGCGGCCTAGATCAGAGGCGATTACCTTGCACCTTAAATAAGGATGCATTTTTCTCGCTTACACCATTGTGTGAGGTATTTATGATTTGCTCGTTTAAAATTATTGCTAGCATAGGAAAACTATTTTTGGTTTTAGGGATCCGTTTGCGAAATATTACGCTTTAAAGCGCCAATTTCCGTTAGAGTAGCCCTCCCGCCTCCTCTGGTTAAATGGTTCATTGTAGAAACGTAAAAAAAAACAAGTCAGTAGCACATACAATGAACTTAGAAAACTATCACGGCTAAGTAGGCTTCACAAGTTAGCGTTTAATAATGCAATCAAGTAGGAAAACTTTATACAAATTCCGAAAAGTAATTTCATAAAGTTTTTTGTTATAAAAGTAGTTTAAAAACGCTTTCCCTAAAGAACCATAAAATGCGCGTAGCCGGACACGCACTTGACCGGTTTTTAAATTTTTAAATGATTGAATCAAATAAAGTATTTTGTATAATATGTATACAAAACACTTTTATATTATAATACCAACACAAAACATTTTATTTTAAAAAATGGGTAATTTTTTATAAAGACTTTCATATTGATTTGCCATATTTCACAAAAATATGTTTCTTCAAATGCACAATGTCATTTTCGTCATGTTTAATCAGGTTGAAATGATTTAAATCACTTGACATAAATAACAATTAAAATGTTTAACAGATTGTCAATGTACAAGAAATAGAGGCTCTGTAAACTAACACACTAACTTTAAGGTAAAATTTGATAAAGATATTGTAACATTTCTTGTTTGTTACTGTACGAAAATCAGGGCTTAAAAATTATTCTCATCCTTTGGTGAGGAATAAATAAAAGTCGGCTGTTCTTTGTTGACAAAGTATCCAAAGAGCAAAGTCAGCAAAAGCTTATGAAAAATGCATGTCAACCACTTTATGTCAACTACTCTTTAAGTGAGTTGACCATTACTGTATAATTCAACTCAGTTCAGGAGTACAACAAGGTCTTGAACCTTGTAACAAAGTAATGCATAAGATAACTAAGTTTGTAGTGATCTAGCATTAGCTGGAAGTTACAAATGTAAATCAACAAATAAAAAAAATTATTGCACAGTACACGCCAGTACTATGGTAATTTGCAATAGTATTTTCTAGGTATTTATAGTTAAGACGATAAATACCTGCATATATAAATGCAAACACTGCATCCCTGATAACCAAGTTAACAAAAACAAGTCCAGTAAAAAACAAGTGAGTACCTTCAAAAGAAAGTCCTTAAGACGAAACATCCCAACAAAGCCACCAAATATAAAAATAAACTCTAATCATATCACAAATAATCAACATTATCATTCACTAGTTTTGTCACTATAAAAAGAAAACTACTAAGTATTCTAAGCAAAAAAGTGGACGAAAATGTGTCTCTTCATAATGATAGTGCGTTTTATAATGTAACTAAGATTGGAGAGGTGTTAAATGAAAGTATCATCGTCACAGTGAATGTTGACTGAACAGTGTATCGGGGGTTATTTTTAGTTGGCATCCCACGTGAGACACAAGTGTGTGTAAATAACTACACAGATGTAGTAGGTGGTCCACCGTGTCAATACATTTTTTTCTAGTGCAGTTATAGAGAAAAATAAAACTATGTCACCATACCTAGTTGGAGAAGATACAACTTAAAATCCAATAAAAGTAATTTTTCACAATGTTTTTTATGAATATCCAATTAGACTATCTCTTGTAAAACAATTTAACAACATAAAATTGGCAATTTAACAGCAATCTCAGTTGGTGAATTATACATCTAATATAATGCCTAAACATTTTTTTTCTAGGCGAGACATATAAACATTGTTTCAGTCAACACTCTATGTGAAAGGATATTATTTAACAAGATGTCTTGTTAGGTCAACTGAGGGTTTTATATTGAGATTATTACCTCTCTTATCTCAACTAATTTATCAACTCTCTTACCTATCGGACTAATTCAAGTTACTAAAATAATACAATCAGTTATGTTCATTGAATAAATTCAATATTTACTGGTCTTGTTGAATAAATCCCAGCTCTCTTATCTCAATCCTAATCTTGTGTAACATAAATACATCTTATTAACATCAATTTATTAATGGAATTTGCAGTTTTTAAGTCTAAAAGTTAATATATATTGTAAAGAATCACGATACTCTAAAATATCACTTGGCATGCATAACATACCATGTTGGAGTGAACGAACAAAATTAACAAGAATTTTAAAATAACCATAAAAAATGTTAGAATCATAATAGAATTAGCATACCAAGGATATTATTATACTATATTTTTTCTAAGGCCAACTTCGACCAAGTAGGTTTTGTTCTAAGCTTGTTTTGTGGGTGACCAATCCAAAAGCCAATAAATAGACATTACTCAAATCACAAGACGATAATAACAATTATTTCAAGTGTTCAGATAAGGCCAAGTTCATTCTATAAAAAATATTGTAATAGGCCCCTAGCATACAACAAAATGTAGAGGTTATGTAGGTTATCAGACCTTGATTACAACTTTATAAACAAAATATGACGAAACTTGACTATAGTTATTAACAAGTTAACCTCAATAAGTAATCACTAAAACTACAATAACAGAGACAAAGGAAAGCTATAAACATACCTTCTTGAGGAAAAAAACATGATTTAGCAAAACTACTTAGATGATGTGATTCATTCTTGGGAGAAAGAAGACGAGAACTGTTGATAAAAGGCAGATAGCAAGAAGATAAACGTAATCATTTTTGGGACAACGAAAAATAGATCTGAGAATGTCAAGTTCATAGGCCGGGCGCAAAAATCACCTCGTCAAGAAAACTTACAACCGACCTGATTCACGATGGAAACTCGATCACGTTGTTTAGCAAGTACGCCAAGAGGTTAATTAGCTTTTAAAATGCGCAGAAATTCGGAAATTTGTTATTTATCTGCACATAAACCGGGCTTCGATTGACATCATTTTCTGGGTCAAAATAAAATGACATGCACAACCTTTTCAGCCATTTTTTGCATCCAAACAAGATCCAAAGTGAAGTAAGCACTAATATACTGGTTTGTAAACTCACCTAAAAGAAAACTATGAAGAATTCAGACAAATTTACTCATGAAAAACACGATAAAATGTGGTTCTCCATTCAACACGACGAATACAAAATTTTAGTACTGAAAATGGCCGGCAGAGGGCGGATCAGAGGCATTAGTAAAGGATGCGTTCTAAATTATAAGTTCTAATAATTTATGATATTTGATGACAAAAAATGTATGATTTTTAGAAGATAATAGCAGAGTTACTACACAGATATTACAATGGTAAGTATTCAAGAACCAGAAAAATATTTAGTATTAGTTTAGTGACTGTTACTTTCATACATTCAAACCAAACATTCTATTTGAAATTTTGAACGCGTTTTCAGAATTGCTTGTCATCATTGAACTTTACGTTTCTTTCAACGCACACGTATACGTGCACGAAGATTCTCTCTATCACAATGTATTTTAAGTGTGCAAATTAATACATTTCTTCAATTCAGAAAGCTATATTATAATAACTATATTAATAGTTATATTGATAAAATATTGCTATATTATTCAATTAAAATGTGTTTCAGTTTCGAAAACGATTTCCTCACATTAATTTTGTGTATATTGAATTGCTTAAGAACGAACGTTCCATAACACGCGTTGAAACTTGGTTTAATTATTCTGTGGTCAAAACCTTACTAATAGAACATAATATTTTTAGATAGACGGTCTGTTGTCCTTTGTTCTGCGTGTAACGAAACTTATTAAAAAAAAAAGGATAGACAATTAGGCAGTCGGCTGAGATTTGGTTTGTGTCAAATTATTGCATTTTAGTCGTTAGCTTTAGCTAAATTTAGTGGAATACAATGCCGGACCATCTTGGAGATGATATGCGAAAAATAAAAGATGATAAGGAGGAACCAGAAAAGGAAATAAAATGTAAGTTTCATATCACAATAACAATAACCTCGCTAGTAACTCAAACTTTCATTTATATTTCGGCACTTATTTCCTGTGGGTACTTAGTTCAATTTATTTTATTCCAGCTCTTGATGAGGGGGACATAGCCTTATTGAAGTCCTATGTAAGTAGATAGAACTGAGAATTCCTACTTTGATCTCAGAAGTTATAGAATGACTGGGCATATTTTGATGCACAACCTCTTTGCAGGGACAAGGGCAGTATACAAAAATCATCAAGGAGGCCGAGGAAGGCATCCAGACTGTGATGAAGAGGGTCAATGAACTCACAGGCATCAAGGAGTCTGATACTGGGCTAGCCCCACCAGCTCTGTGGGACTTGGCTGCTGATAAACAGACGTTACAGAATGAGCAACCACTACAGGTATAAATATTTTCAATTCAATGAAATTTTAATATTTTTTTAATTGTAAAAACAGTCTTATTAATAAAAACATGATTCCTCTAAAGCAGTGGTTGTTAACTATTAGTCATTAGGGACCATTTAACCAAGTTTCTGTCTTATCAGAGATCACCCATTTGGTTTATTGGTATTATATGGTACCTATAAATAAATAAATAAAGGACCGTTTGATCTATCATAAATAAACCATGCATCATTTTAGAACTAACACTCATTTAATTATTATTATTATTTTGCAATAATAGCTTCGCAGATCACTTGGGCTGGGTATTTAAATAATGAGTGTTTGCATTTTTCCCTTGTAAAATCTCCACCACAGACTAGTATAATTTTTCATTGGCATTGCACTTTATTTCAAAGTTAACTATTATAGCATATATAGATTTTTTTATTTATACTTGTAGTACTAATTGCAATGATGTATTCTGATACAATATCAGAGATCACCCATCGGAAGCGTAAGTTCCTTCGTACTGTAAATTACAAATGCTACCATAAACGATTATCGTATATTAATTTACTTGATAAATTTTCCTTAATATCGTTAAAGGGTAGAAGGTTTCTCCTGGACTCCATGATTTTCTATAATCTTTGCCATAATAGATTTGATACCAATTCGCTAGTTAACCAAATATCGTACCGAGTTCCGAGTGGTTCGCAGCGGATTCGTGAGGGCTACCCCCACCGCTTGTTCCTAACTAAGAGGTGTAGAACTAACGCTGGTGAGCGAGCACCACTGTATAGGCTAATGCACAATTATAATGAGTATTTGCATCACATTGATTTGTTTATGTTATCCCCGGGCTTATTTAAGAAATCTGTAACTCATGTTGCATCTACCATTCTGTGATTTTACATGATGGATGTGATTTGTCTTTGGAGTGTACGTACTCGGTTGGTTGTTTGTGTTGTTTTTTTTTTCTGCTTTGTGTTTTATCTAGTTTAGAAAAGAGCTTAACATGATTGATATTCATGTTACTTGTTTGTTTACTACACATGTATTTCTCACACTGCCTGTGCCTATTGTATTCTAATATTTTTATATTGTAAACTGTAGAAAACGCTGCTGGTTATACATGTAACTAACCTTAATACTAACTTTAAGTTAAGCAAATGTTTTTTGTATAACTGTTTGTTTTCTCTAATAAAATAAAATAAAAATAAAAACAATTCAATAGAAATATTATGCCTATACATTCTTATACTCCTTTCCTTCTTTCAACAGGTGGCAAGATGCACAAAGATTATAAACGCTGACTCAAATGACCCTAAATACATCATCAATGTAAAACAGTTTGCCAAATTTGTTGTTGATCTTGCTGACTCCGTCGCGCCCACTGATATTGAAGAAGGCATGAGGGTTGGGTAAGACCATACTTAATAATACCCCAAACCACACTCGCTAATGAAACCTCTGTAACTGTAGAACATTAAGGCCGAATTGCACCAATTTTTAAATGGCACTCAAGTAGCATTTAACTATTCTTCATACTATAAAGAAGCAAACGGGCCTAAAACTTGTAGGAAATTTGTAGGCCAGTTTCTTCACTGCCTAGTACGTCAATAAAACTTTTCAGTAGCCTTTTCCTATCTCTCTTTCACTCTACGGTGTTCTTTATAAGATTGTCATGACGTAACGTAAGTGTCCCAGAATCTTCCCCGTTCTCATGACCTTATTGTAACTGCATTTTTGGAGAGTTTTGTAATTGTGGTTTTTATAAGATACTGAATACATATTCTTAAATTCTTAATCTATATTTAATTTCATTCTGCTGTTTGTAACTTTGCTTTGAGATGAGATGATTTATCCAGTGTCCAGTGACACATTCAGTCACATTAAATGGGTGAAGGGACCACCCAGACACTGCAGTGTCTGGGACATTGTCATCCAACTGTGTGAACAAATTTGATTTCTTGCATACTTTTAAAGGAAAAAAATTATGATAAGGATTGATATTGCATGAATGAATGAGTTAGGATTAGCAAACCAGCCAAAAGATATAGCCTCCTAATCCCTGGCGTCCTAGAAATGGGACATCAAGAATAACTTTCTTAATTCACGCCCAATGATTTAAATAACTGTTACCTCCAGGGCTTAGGAGGATACGTATATTATTGCTTTCATGTTTTAAAAAAAAAATTTTTTTTTTAGGTTTGCCTAAATCTACAGGTTTACTAATTTAAATCAAAGGTAGCAGGGGTTCCTAAACTTTTAATTTGAAGGCACTTTAGTATTTCTTAATGATTCGCGATACCCATACATAGTTATATATTACTGTACTCGCCACTTCAGCCTACCCGAGACCATGGCAACTGTAACGCTGCCGAAACGTCGGGAAATAAATTAATTACGTTTTACCTAATAAATAAACGCGATTTGACCTGTTTGAAGGCACTTCCCTCAGTCAAAATACACACAAATATAGATTAGAGTGCCGTCATTTGATTAGAGTTATTTCGTACCCGCGAAAATCAGAGGACTTCACTTATTCCATACTTTGGGAACCCCTGAAATATAGACTAGTATTATTTTTGCTAAGAATTTTATATTATAAGGAGAGTAAAGAAAGAAAGTTGTGCTCAAGGTAAGCAATTTTCTGATACAACTCTCCAACAGCAACAGTTCATGTTTCAACCTGAGTTCCTAAGATAAATAACTTCAGGCTATTTTCATGAACTACATATGTATACATAAACTAACGCCGATATCCTGTAGGAGTAGATAGAGAACAGAGTTTTCTACATGCTATGATCCTGACAAACTTTTCTCGCTTCATCTACTGCTACTTTATCTTTGGTCAAGATCTGTTGATTGCGAGATTAAGTAGAGAATGATTGCACACTTCTTGCATGATTTTCTTGAAGTGGTTTTTTTATTCACTAGCAGTGCGTGGACGTACAGCCCTGAAGGCCCATTATAAATACTGGTAAAAGAATTTTTGAAATCATCTTTCGGAGATTGCCCCCTACATACAAACTTTTAAACATATAAACTTTTTTCTTTATTTATAAGTTATAACATTAGAGTAAATTGTGTAGACGTAGATATCACCTTTTTTTTGTTTAATTCATTTCCTTAACTTGAAACATAACTTTGGCTGGAATAAAATGATTTTAATTCAGATTATTTTCATTCAGAGTCGACCGCAACAAGTATCAGATCCACATCCCCCTGCCGCCGAAGATCGACCCCACGGTCACGATGATGCAGGTTGAGGAGAAACCTGACGTCACCTACAGCGACGTGGGCGGGTGCAAGGAGCAGATTGAGAAACTGAGGGAGGTGGTCGAGACGCCGTTGTTGCATGTAAGTAGATTTTCCAAAAACCTTACACTATATTTAGAATATTTTCGAGGCTTAATTGCGTAGTAATTTAGCAATAAATTACTACGCGATTAAGCCCCGAAAACATTCTAACTATGTGTACAAGTCGCGAAAGTTTAAAATATGTTATCTTACACTATACTAAGGTGCAAAGATTCTTAGCAATATAGGGCGCGTTCAGTGCATGGATGGCTGACCGTCTATGACTAACGCTAGTGGCATTTTTCCGAGCGGTTCCGTGCTTCGCAAGGCACGTTAAGCAGTTGGTGCCGGCTGCCGTCGATAGATGGCAGTCGTTAAGCCAAGTCAGAGGCCTTAGGGCGGCTTGAAAACTTCTGACAGTAAGACCAGCCACTAGACTAGTGGCAAGCCTCCACCAATTCGGACTTGCCCCCGTGGTGGAGTAATTGCCTCAGGGAAGAGACCCGTGCCCCTCGGTGGGGACATACTGGGTTGATGATGATGATAAAAGGTTCTTAGTGGTGACCACGAATCTGGCAAACGTAGCGTAGGACGCCCACCAACTCGCAGAACCGACAATCTGAAACAGATAGGCGACAGATAGATGTCGAGTGCCTTGGGGGAGGAATATGTCCAGCAGTGGACGAGTCAGGCTGCTTGATTGATGCTCAACTATTGTTACAAACTGCCCCTCTGCATAGTGCAACAAAATCTTCATATACATCCAAAAAACGGGAGATCCGAGTCTGAACTTGTGTATGGAACAGCTGTGTGGGTAGTACAACACAACACTTTTTTAATGTCAAAGTGGCGATTTTCCAGTACATTAATGTTCAGTGTGATATTTCAGCGCTACAAAACCCGTGACTCTTGCCATCTTTCTACTAAGCCTATTTTTCTACTAAGTTACACGATACCAACCCGGACTTGGCCCGCGTGGTGGAGTATGGCCTAAACTTCCTGCGATGCAGGAAGAGACCCGTGCCCCAGCAGTGGGGACATTCAAGGGTTGATAACGTACATGATTGTATTTACTTGTAGAACCTCGTCTGCCTGTCTGTCGTCTGTCAACCAGTCGAAAATGCTCTAAAATTTGCATGTTTTGCACTTAGTGAAGTTCTAACAATCCGTGAGACTAAAAACTCTCCAGAAAAGTATAAATCTATAAAGTATTCGTTAGTGATCTTTGATGTAGATATTATATAGAAAACAAAACTGTCATCAATTCGGTCAGCTGTCTCCGTTCTTATTGGCCGAATGAAAGCGCGTAAACTAACTTGAATCGAATGGCATTAAAATATTAAAACCTGTCAAAAATTACTTTAACACTGTTAGAACGCCATTCACGAATTATTATGTCTCCCACGAGCTACGAAAGCGACTCTAACTCCGACCTCAAATCGCCCACTCTCTTCTAGCCGGAGAAGTTTGTGAAGCTGGGCATTGAGCCGCCTAAGGGGGTGCTTCTATTCGGCCCCCCCGGCACTGGCAAGACACTATGCGCGCGTGCCGTCGCCAACCGCACTGATGCCTGCTTCATTCGAGTCATCGGTAAGTGTAGCGAGTAGTTAGTTAGACATAAGATTTCGGCGCTTAGCCTCATCTGTTTCTTCTACCACTATTCGTGGTGAGTAGATAGTTCTCGGCGGAAATGGCGCAGATATCACCGGGAAAACACCGTCCATGAGTCACCTCACTCACTTTAATGTATTTAGTATTATTTACACACCGTTTTCTTTATTTACTTTACTATTTGTACACATACCACACACAAAAACACAACACACTAACGACTAATCGCAACATGGCCGCGACAGAATATCAGCGTTGCAGGTAGTATCTCGGTGCTCCTGCAACACATGCTGAGTCGGGGCTATTTTAGGGGCTCAATACTTTAAACCCTGTCTTCAAAATGAATGTGTAACTTTTTTCTTTTGTTTTTTGTGTTCGCCAAATATTTGAGAATATGTATATCTGTGAATATGTTTTTTTTTATTTGTATCACCACTTAACATCTATCATTACAGTTACCTAATGCGATAGAGTTATATAAAATTATGTTATGTTTTATGTTGTTTGTTTTTACATTGTGTTTATAGTATTGTGTCGTTAAATAAATGTTTTATCTATCTATCTATCATAGTAGCAACTGCTGAAGCGCTGTTAACACATCAGACTGTGAAGGAAAACACGGTGAGAAAACCTGAGTGAGGTTTCCTCACGGTGTTTTCCTTCACGGTTAGCGAGTGGTATTACTCTTATAACAACAGGCACGGTCAGGTACTGGATGGGTGACCGTCCCGTGACTACCGCTAGTGGCATTTTTCCGATCGCTTCCGTGCTTCGCAAGGCACGTTAAGCCGTTGGTGCCGGCTTTCATGTAATGGCAGTCGTTAAGCCATGTCGGAGACCTTATGGGCGGCTTGATAACTTCTGACAATAAGGCCCGCCACTGTCTTACAATCCTCCACCAACCCGAACTTGGCCCCCGCGGTGGAGTATGGCCATTATATTTAAATTCAATGGTATGGCCTAACCTTCCTGCAATACAGGAAGAGACCCGTGCCCCAACAGTGGGTTGATATCGATTACTCCTATAATTTTACAAATATTAACATAGAAAAGTGTGCGTCTTTGATACATATCGGGATTCGAACCAACGAGCTCCCAATTTAGACGCAGTCGTTAATTTATTCGTGTCATCGGTAAGCGTAGCAATAGCAAGTACTATAAACACCTGTGTTTTCTGCATTGCGCCTGCAAAGTTTCCCAGGAGTTAGTATAAATATCCGTTGAATCACAGTTAGATAGGGCATCCCCGCTTCCCAGACATGCAGGTGGGAGTCAAAAGTTCACCGTTATTTACATGCGAGCTCAGTTACGTTGTGGAATCTCTGCAACGAAAATCTTTTGGTTGAACTGATGTCGGGTACCTTTTTTGAATTGGGCTTATGGTTCAGCAATTGCCCTCAATCACGAACTCGATTTACTTGCATGATTATTCGCAACGATGTCTTACATGACGTTTAGCAAGAACTTGTTGGGTGCAATACATTATGGGAAGCAAAGAAAGAATGTTGCTCGTAAGCTTTGACAGTATTCTGATACAACTTCCCTATAGCGAACACTGCAATGAACATCTTTGTCAATTTTAGTCTGTTGGCGAAGCTACACATTGTAGAACAAAGCAGCCTATGTATGCCGTGTCTGTCCGAAAGTAACCTGATTTTCACGGTGTGCCATCTCCTGATACCCTTTAGATTAGATTAGTTACAACTCTGGGGAAGATGACTGGAACAGGTAACTGGAAAGGGGAAGATAAAAAGTACCCGGAACCGGTGTGCGTGCATGCAACGACTTCTGAACGTTGATGAAGCGAAGGTGATCTGTCAGGATCGTGGCAAGTGGCAGCGCTGAGGTATTTGAACACCTCGGACAATCTGGTTTCCTCACGATGTTTTTCTTCAACGTTAGCGAGTGGTATTGCTACAATAACTTTACAAATGTACATAATTTAGAAACCAAAGTCATTGTAGACTTTTAGTCCGGATCTACTTACGGGTGTTAGATAGATAGAATATTCTTTATTGTACACAGAAATTACAGTAACAGAACTTATATAAAAATATAGTACAAATGGCGGCCTTATTACTAAAAGCAATTTCTTCCAGGCAACCATATCGGCCTACCTAACCATCTAACCTAACCATAGGTGTTGTTATATCGGAAGAGTCCGACCAGGTTTCGCTCCGATTCGCAGAGCTTAATCATGGCGAGCAGAGCCGGAGCGAAACCTGTTCGGCCGAACAATGTGTTGTGCTTACGAAAGTTTTAGACCAAAGTCATTGGTACACGCCGGCACTGGGTATCGAACCTGGGTCTCTCGCTTCCGAGTCCATTGTTCTATCCACTGGGCTACCGCCGCTCTTCATTAAGTTGAAAACTCTTAATCAAGTTAAAACATGTTTTGACGTTGTTTTACTACTTTTAAGTAACTTTGCCATTTCTTAGGTAGGTACCTATAATTTTTATATAATTCTTAACCCTCTACCATCTAGGATCGGAGCTGGTGCAGAAATACGTGGGTGAGGGTGCCCGTATGGTCCGAGAACTGTTCGAGATGGCGCGCAGCAAGAAGGCGTGTCTCATCTTCTTTGACGAGATCGACGCCATTGGTGGCGCCCGGTACGTCAATCTTTTCAAATAAGAAATAGAAAACGTAATATGTACAGAGAATCTTGTAAAGAGGTTCAAAATTTCACTGATGCCGGTGAGTCGCCCATTAGCTCAGTTGGAAAGAGCGCTGGCACGGATAGCCAGAGGTCGCGGGTTCGAATACCGGCATGGGTGGAATTTTTAGCCTCCAAATAGGTTTTTAAGAAATAGAAAACTTCACCTGTCACCTGCAAAGTTAAATTACAATAAGGAGCTAATTACATACTGGCCCTTTTTTAATTTCTAGTAATTTATATTCACAACTACCCACTTAGTTAAGATTTCCCCACTTTGCCTCATAGTGGTGCCAGTGTTAACATACACTTTAGGCAGTATGGTTTCCTCACGTTGTTTTCCTTCACATTTAGCGAGTGAGTTGGAAACAATTTGTCATTGATAATCTCGGGATTTGAATCCACGACCTTCCGATTGAGAAGCCGGCGTTCTACCGCTCCACCACCCCTTTCGACTCTCTTAAACTGTTAATAGTTTATTCTCTAACATTAATGTTATTTTAAAAACCTATTTAGAGGCTAAAAAATCCACCCAGGCCGGGAATCGAACCCGAACCTCTTTACAATACTCTCTGTATTACTTACAGGCAGCAACATCTGGCTGAAGTAATCTGCATTACACATAATTAATGATATTATTATTTTTACCCGTCCTTTTAAGATTCGACGATGGTGCCGGTGGTGACAATGAGGTCCAGCGTACGATGTTGGAGTTGATTAACCAACTGGACGGTTTTGACCCCCGCGGTAACATCAAAGTAAGAATTATTGTCCCTAAATTTCGATGACTTGATTTACAATGTGTGATAGATGCTACTATTTAAATAAATTTTTAATACATTTGCTCAAAAAGTGGCGTATTGCAGGAACGTATAGCGTTCGGGATGTGGGCTATTACATACTCGTGCTTTTTTTACCTTTTCCGAACTCGTGCGTTCTCTTTCCCAACTGTCAAAATAATGTCTATTAAAAAGAAAAAACCAACCATGAAGTTTTTACTAAAAAAATCATAGAAGTTTTTATGAGCTACTAATTTGTTTCAATATCAGATTTAATGATTTGATTGAATGAGTTAGGTTAGTTTTCATTTCATTTCATCTCATTAAATTTCATTTTCATTTCAATAAAAAAAATCCTACTGAAGACTGGCTGTATGAGCATAGTTCCCTTTGCCTACCAGAATGGGTGAAGAAAAAAAAATCTCTGCTTATATTCTTTTACTCTTGGCGCCATTTTCCAATTTTCCAAGTAATTTTTCTTTATTTAATTGCTTATTTTTTCCCATCTGTATTAAAAATAATCGTTCAGTACACGTGCGGAACCGTCATTGCAACTTGTTCCGACTATAGACATTTGTCGGAACTCTTTGCAATGACAGCCTTTCCGCACTTTTAATGAAATATATACTGTTAGTTCCACCAACTTATACTAATATACCTTAGTTGTCTGAATAAAATAAATTGATTGATTGAATATTTTTTGAGTAGAGCTCATGGTTCTTTCACGATTCTTTTCATCTTTTCACGGCGTTTTTTTACAATTTGTTCAGCTTAACATAGTTCGTAGGTGCCGGTTGACCAGGCCCTAGAGTCTAATACTTGAATAGTTTTTCAATAGAATGGTATAAGCACGACAATGGTTGTTATTTACCCCAATTTAGTAGTCTACAAAGCAATAGCGGTACAATGTCATTCCAGGGGTATAACCCGCGCAAATTAAGTAGGCATCTCTCGCGAAGAAGATCGAATCGCGCGAGGCGCCGAGTTAAGTAGCGGGTTGTACCATTACAATGCGATTGGTTACTAGACTACCGATAGTGTGAATGAAACGACAATTACCGGACCAATATGACTCTTGATCAACTATGCGTTTTAGAAACTCGCCCCCCTGATCCAAGTTTAGTAACCACTCCTCAACTCCCCAGGTCCTGATGGCTACTAACCGTCCCGATACCCTGGACCCTGCCCTCATGAGGCCGGGCCGTCTCGACCGCAAGGTGGAGTTTGGCCTTCCGGACTTGGAGGGTCGCGCTCACATCTTCCGCATTCATGCGCGCTCCATGAGCGTCGAGCGAGACATCCGCTTTGACCTGCTCGCGAGACTGTGCCCCAACTCTACGGGGGCTGAGATTAGGTAACTACCATCATTTAATTTTTTCTAATTTCATTTATTAGTCAACTGATCTCAGAAAAAATATTGGAACAGTTGCCCTATGTGTGTGTTTCTTTGGTAATTTAAGTATTTGTGTAATTAAATATTCAGTCTGAAACCTTGCCTTCAGTAGATTAGCTAATAAGGGAGGAACAAGAAGAAATTCACGAAAGGCATATAGCAAAATAATAAAAAAAGTGTTGTATTATTCCTCACTTTTTTATTATTTTGCTATAGATAGATAGATATATAGATAGATAGATATATAAATAGAGAACTCTTTAATGTCCATAAAAAAGGAAATTACATAGATATATAGAGTCTGTTCTCCTATACCTTGATTGTTGCGTACGTAACTTTAGAATCCATATGCGTTCTATGACTGGTACATCTGACTTGAATTACTAGCGAGACCACGTCCTACATGACTCTACATGAATCTCTACATGATTCTAATCTAGGGGCTAGATTAGGTAATCAATAACTACAATGGTATAATTAATATGCTATAGAGGTGATTTTTAACCTGTTAAAACCCTGTGTATTAATTCGTCTCTCACAGCTCTTAAAAAAATAGGAATATGCAATGTCCTATGATTGTGCCCTTTAGTAATGCCCTCTACTATTTATTACAGCTCGCCTTTGTTTTAGCCCTATTGACGAAAACTCAACCCTTTCTCAGGGAGTAGTTCCCACCTTAGATACAACCTTATAACATTGAAATAAAGTCCAATAATAATGAAAAACGTACTAGCTCTTCCCGTTAGATGGTGTTTTGAGTGTTTTTGACATTGCAGTCTGTCAGGGCTATCTTCTTCTTTTGGTGCCATCTCCTATTGAAGGTCGGCTATCACTGTAGCTATTTTGTCCCGTGATGTTGCGGCTCGGAAGAGTTCTATGTCTTTCATGTTGAACCACTCTGCAAGATTTTGGAGCCACGATGTATTTATAGGGCTATAGTCTGGCAAAAATGCAGTTACAACGGGTGTCTATCCCACAGGTCCGTGTGCACTGAAGCCGGTATGTTCGCGATCCGCGCGCGCCGCAAGGTTGCCACTGAAAAAGACTTCTTGGAAGCTGTCAATAAGGTACGTAAGACTTTTATTACAATACTTTATTGTACACGAAACATTTAATAGGAAATTACATAAGAAATAACGTGTACAAAGGCGAGCTTATCGCTGAAAGAGATTTCTTCCAGCAAATCTTAGAGAGAGCTTAGAAGCAGTAAAAAGCGGGTCTATATACGTGTACAAAATATACTACATAAATATTGAATAACCTACCTAACTATGAAAGAAAGAAATAAACTACGTAAACTAAAAATAAATACATATATATAGCTCAATGTTATGACAGAGATAGTTATGGAGGTAGTTAGTTATGTTACTACATAAATAATAAATAACCTACCTAACTATGAAAGAAATAAATACTTTTTTTAGTTTTTGAAATTTACCTTTGTCATAATTTATTAATTCTATTTATAAGGCATACAGAACGGATATTAGCTAAAACTTTCAATCTGAAATAATTACAATCTGAAATGATAACAATTTTATGATTTGTACATAATCTGGAAAGATTGAGTTTACTTCCATTATACAATGGACCGAACTTAGATAATAAATTCATGTAAATTGGGACGGAACAGACAAAATAACTATCTCACTCTTTTAAACTACTGGAAAACATTCTTAGGAGACCACATCAACTTACTTAAAACCTATAAATTCGAAGTAGTTCCATCATGGAACAAGGCGAAGGTACTACTGCGAATAAACCATTATTTTCATTACCTAACATTTATTTTCGTCTTCACAGGTCATCAAGTCGTACGCAAAGTTCTCGGCTACGCCTCGCTACATGACCTACAATTAAATGTGAGCCTTAGCGGACTGTCTATAGAGTATGTATTAAGATGTATTTACTATGCTGAGTTTTTAAATAAAATAATTTTAATGTAGCTTCGTTTTTTTATTATTTAGCGACGATTTAGCTTTGTGTAATCATTGGCCAATAACCAGCAAACAGAAACTCTTCTGAGATCACATATTATCTCAAAAATTATCACACCACAAATTGAAACAAAATGAAATTATGAGTACTGACATAAATATTGTCTGGATGAAGGAATTTCTTAAACAATTAAAACGTTATTTCTTAAAACGTTATCAACCATTGCATGTCCCCACTGCTGGGGCACGGGTATCTCCCTGCATCGCAGAAAGGTTAGGCCATACTCCACCACGGGAGCCAAGTCCGGGTTGGTGGAGGATTGCAAGACAGTGGCGGGCCTTACTGTCAGAAGTTATCAAGAGGTTATAAGGCCTCTGACATGGCTTAACGACTGCCATTACATGGCAGCCGGCACCAACGGTTGAACGTGCCTTGTGAAGCACGGAAGCGCTCGGAAAAATGCCACTAGCGGTAGTCGCGGGACGGTCACCCATCCTGCACATAACCGCGCCTGTTGTTGCTTAACTCAAGTGATTCATTCAAATCACTCGGTTCGCCTAGGCCACGAGCGTTTCGTCAACACCATCAAAGTGTACAAATTGAAAATATCGTGAAAAATGAGTTGAATAAATTGACGGGGAGGAGTTGATATGGGTACATTATAGCTGACCGTATTTAAACGAAATAGAATGATACTGAGGATCGTATTTATAAACTTAGTAAAATTTCCAATTCATAAACCAAAATATTCGGTAAGATAATTAGATTTCAATGTAGATTTCTACTATTTTTTATTCGGTCAGTTTAGCAAGTGGTTTTTTTTTCTTTAAGATGTTTAGTCTGTTAACGTTGCTTCAAGAGTTTTTTTAAACAATCGAGGGTAGATTGCAATATTGAATTTTTTTGCGAATGTTTGACAAGATATTCAGTTGCGTGCATCGGATAAAAGTTATAAAGTGCGATTTACGATTATAAAGAGTGTATTGTGAATTTACGTGCAATATTGTGATTGAACCAGAACATGGCATCGTTTGACACAGCGGTAAGTACTTTTTTACCTTAGTTTCACACAAATCTTCAGCCGCTATTATTCCGCTAATATACTTCTCTATTTCCTTTCTTAAGAGGTTCAGATTGTGCCTAGATTGGTACAGTGGTATACAATGGCAATGGAGTGCACCTACGCATAATAGGTATTCATTTTGTATCGCCGAACTCCTCATTTCAGCTCTGCCAATCTTGTAACTAGGATCAGGGGCATTATTACGTAAGTGTCCACTGAGTTCAGTGAGGTTGATTTTACCTTTATTTAAGCTACTCCGCCTGTCAAATGCATTCATTTCTTGACACTTAGGAGTCGTCTAAATGCTTCACTCGATAGAGTGGAATGCTACGTAATAGGAGGGCAGGGCCGGAGGCACTAAGGGGCCCGGGTGGCACTTTGGCTTTAGGGGCACTTCGGTACCATCAGGTCCATCAACCAAGTAATTAATACAGGGATTTCTTGTGGCTCGGTTCAAGACCACGTTCAGAATCACATGATACTCTCACGCTAATATTATGTATAAAGACGAAAGTTTGTGTGAGTGAATGTTTTTTACTTCTTCATGTCTAAACTGCTGGAGCGATTTTAATAGAATTTCGTATGGAGTTAATCCAGGGTGTCAGATTAACACATACTGCGGGAAAATATCTTATTCTCATGAGAAAAACAATTATTTTCCCTAATTAACCCCGGTAACACCGCGGGGCACGGCTTGTAAATTATAACATCCTATATTCGTTTCATTTAATGGATCCCTACGGCAAAAAACTCTGGGTTGACCAGGCCGACCCGGTGTCATCTGCAATGTCAATCTAACCTAAGTTAGCCCCCATTGCCTATTACATTACCGACAACTCTATACTTCAGGCAGGCATTTTTTGGCGTGATAAGTGGTGGAAGAAGTCAACCGACGAAATGGTTATCCTACTTAAAAAAACTATTTACCCCCAGTTTCTCGTACACTAGCAATCTGTTAACCTACTGTTAACAGCTGTCACATGTTTTTTTCAGAATGCTCTTTGGTCACTTGACATCTGTTAACAGTAGATTAACGGCTTGTTAGTGTCTCAGAAACCAGGGGTTAGCGGCTAAAAATTACACCCATGCCGGGACTCGAACCCGGAGGACCTCTGGCACGGATAGCCAGAGGTCGCGGGTTCGAGTCCCGGCATGGGTGGAATTTATAGCCTCTAAATAGGTTTTTTTATATATCCTACTAACTGTACCTTATCCCTGTGTAGGAGGCCCACACAGATGTGGTGGAGCTGTGCGCGCTGCTGCAATGTCTCGGGTTCAACGTCAAGTCTCTGGACACGACCGACGGGAACCTGAGCCAGGACTGCGGGAGCCGCACCGTTGTCATCAACTGCCAGGTGCGTGTATTTATTATTATTATTCTTTATTTGGAAATCCAACAGCACAAAATAACAAAAAAATATCTGCAAACAATTATTGCACAATTGTTTTGGGAGCGAGATGTCTGAGAGGAGGGCGGCGCTTTCGACACGAAAGAAGAAGCTTGTAACAATAAAGCCAAAAATAGATTTCACTTGTAAATAATACTATACAATATCAAGCAGTGGAGAAACTTAACTGTTAATATGTTTTAATTGGGAAGTGAACGGGGCGAGGAGAGGGAGGGGTCCATGTGTGCGTGAGTGTATGTGTGTGCATGAGTGTATGTGTGTGCGTGAGTGTATGTGTGTGCGTGAGTGTATGTGTGTGCGTGTGCGTGTGTGTGCGTGATTAGTTGAGTAGCCCCTGTAGAGCCTGATGTTTGAAGGAGGCTTTGCTAGATGAGAATAACTCAATTAAACGTGAATTATTATAATTAGTGTGTATTTAATTTGTTCGGAAACCAGTTTGGTGATACTGTTTCTATTTCTTCTTCTTTGGTCCTTTTACTCCCCCGTAGAGTCTGGGGTTGACACAAGCAAGGGCTTTCCATTTATCTCTGTTCATGGCTAGGGATGGCAGCTTCAGCCTTGTTTTTCCCTTCTCCTTCGTCTCAGAGAGAACGGATCTCTGATCGGAACTGTTTATATGTCGTTTTATCAAAGTGGTAATTTCTTGACTCCAGTTCGGGGAGGCAGTTAGGGGAGGCAACGTTACGATATAAGTTTTATCCCATTATCACCTAGCGCCATCTTGCTTTATTTCGCCGCGTGAAGCGCGATGCAGCTACCCAATAATGTCGACAATCTATTGGGTGAAACAGGACCCTGATGTACCGCCTATCTGTACTTTAGTTTCGTGTGCCCGTATCTTCAAAAAGGACTTTAATAATGCAGCCTAGAAACGCCCCACTTTAGGGAACAAGCCTTTTTCGGATAGAGTATGGGGTTGATAACCACGCGTGCCCACTGTTATTTCAAACGCTGAAGTAGATGTGCACACCTCATACATTCAGGTTTCCTCACGATGTCTTCCATCACACTTAGCGAGTGGTATTTGTTACTACAAATTCACAAATGTAGGTAACTCACAAGACAAAGCTCGGCCGGGGTTCGAGCACACGACCTCTGGAATGTAAGTGCTTTACCGACCGGGCTAGAAGGACAGGAGAAGTCTATTCGTCCTGTGATAACCTCAAGTTAATATCCTTTTGCAGTCTTCCGGGATGCACGTTGTGCTAGAGAACGGATCATCGGCGTGCTCCTGTCCAATCAACAACAACCAGAACAGCAGCTTCTGGCAGGTGTCGGCCGTGAGCGGCGGCAAGCAGCACGATAAGGTATGAAAAAGTTAAGCCAACCTCTTTGGTCACTGAATAAGAAGAACGTAATACAGAGAAAATTGTAAAGAGGTTCGAAATTTCACTGATGCCGGTGAGTGGCCCATTAGCTCAGTAGAAGAGCGCTGGCACGGATAGCCAGAGGTGGCGGGTTCGAATCCCATGCATGGGTGGAATTTTTAGCCTCTAAATAGGTTTTTAAAGAAGAACATATTCATTTATCGCCAGACAGACAGTAGCTTGGGTAAAAATGCCACTAGCGGTAATCACGGGATTGTCACCCATCAAGCACTGCCCGCGCCTGTTGCTGCTTGACCGTAGTGATTGATTCCAATTACTCGGTTCTACTAGGCCACGAGCGCTTCATATGTAGTATGATGTATGTCTACTATTATCCGATGCTCTGTCAATCGTTAAGTCAACCTCTTTCGTCTCTGATTTCCTTTTAATGTTGGTAAACAATATAATCAAAGATTTAACAGTAATGTTATAATATAACATATTGGCGAGTATTCGGATTTTGCGGAAACCAGTGAAAGAAAAAAATTTTCGGCCGGCGCACATTTTTCGACCTTAAGCCCCTTGATCCATAGTTTCGAAATTTATTACTTTTCGTTCAGATATTGTTTATGGTGTGGTTAGGAATAAAAAATATTTTTTTGGATTGCGATTTTTTTTAAACTGCCGCATTGGTTTCTAGATCGCGATTAGAATGCTAAAACCATTAAAATACTAAACCTCTTGCAGTACACAGGGGTAAAAATAAAATTCGATATGTTACCTGTCACACTTGTAGAAAAAAACACCTGTAATAAACAAATCTGACTTTACTATTTTTATTTTTAATGCAATAACCCGTGCTAAGGACAAATTCAAAAACCTATTTAGAGGCTAAAAATTTCTGGCACGGATAGCCAGAGGTTGCGGGTTCGAATCCCGGCATGGGTGATTTTTTTAGCCTCTAAATAGGTTTTTAAATCTGACTTTATTTCATCCTTATTTATGCACTAACCTGTGCTAAGGACAATTTAAAAATTTCATCCTTTCACAGCCAAGTCACTACAATGTTACCGTATATTTTCTACAGAAATTTGGCAGCGCGCTCCTAGGCTGCCTGCCCACCGTGTACCGCGAACGTCTCACCGCCGAGCTCCGCGAGATAATGCGCGGAATAAAAGAGCACAACGACTTGGGGACCGACAAGTTGGACATAAGCCAGGGCAACCGGTCCGTGAACGACAAGCTGCATAGCCACGCGGCAAACAAGTCTGCTAGCGCGATCGAGTTGAACGCCACGCCACCGGAGAGAAAGTAATCCTGTTGAAAAAGTTGCTGAATTGCGAACTTAATTTAATTTCCTACTCACTGACTTGGTCGCTGACTGACCGAACGACCGACCGACCGACCCACCCACCCACCGACCGACCGACCGACCGACCGACCGACTGGCTGACTGACTGACTGACTGACTGACTGACTGACTGACTGACTGACTGACTGACTGACTGACTGACTGACTGACTGACTGACTGACTGACTGACTGACTGACTGACTGACTGACTGACTGACTGACTGACTGACTGACTGACTGACTGACTGACTGACTGACTTAGAAATAACTTACCAACTCACTCACTGAATGACACATTGACTCACTACTCAACTTCACTCTACTCATCGTTCACTCGTTCATCAACATCAAACAGAAATTGAAAATGTCTGTGACTCGAGTCACTATCACAATGAATCACACATGCGATCACTCTCTGGCCCTAAAATATACTGATTATAACATTAACATTTACATTTACATACTGGCACACACATTGCTTCTGGCCCCACACTAGGATACCCTGTGTCGTGGGAACCAGAAACAACGACATCACAAACATGTAAACATCCAAGACCTGGGGTTTATTTTTTTGTTCCCAGCCGGGATTCGAACCCGGAACCTCTTGCATGGTAGGCAGACGCGCTACCGCTACGCCACAGAGGTCGTCATTGACTTTCTGAATCAATTTTTAACATCCACTCCGCATAAAAGAAACTCAAGTTACTAATTAATCTACTTACTCATTAATTGACTCACAACTAACTTACTCTTTGACTGACACTGACTTACCCTCTTAACTTAAACTTATAAAACTAGTTAGTGAGCCAATTACAGGTTTTCACATAAGATCCTTGTGTCGATCAGGCTACTCCAGTTAAAAGCCGACACGCCGACCCGCTACCGCTCGCTGGACACGCTGACCGCCGCCAAGCACTGCGGCGACATCCCCCCGCCCGGCAGCCTGGTCAAGCACGTGACCGCCTCCGACACCTCCACGGACGATCTGCAGCTGGAGAAGAGAGTGAGTATCGCACCTTAACAACGACAACATTTACATACAGGCACATACATTGCTTCTGGCCGCACACTAGGATACCCTGTGTCGTGGGAACCAGAAACAGCGACATCACAAACATGTAAACATCCAAGAGCCGGGGTTTTTTTTTGTCCCCAGCCGGGGTTCGAACCCGGGACACAGGTCGATTAGATTAGATTACTTAGATTAGAAAATTCTTTATTGCACAATAAGCGAAGGCGACAAAGGCGAGCTTATTACTAATTAGTAATTAAACATTTTTTAATGTAGCCTATAAACGTCCCACTGCAAGGCACTAGCCTTCTCTCAGAGAGAGAGTATGGGCTTGATTTCCACGGCTGATTTCCCGTGGATTGGCAATTTCAAGCGCTGAGGTATTTGAACACCTCAGACACTCAGGTTTCCTCACGATGTTTTCTTTAATGACACTACTACAAATGTACATATATTAAGTACATGTAGTTAAAACTTTCACTAACCGAATCCCTGCTTTAGGCGTATGGCAAGCAGAAGGTAGTGTGTAGGGAGTTTGAAATATCTTTTTCAGGATTTGTTAACATACAAATACTAAAAGAGATATTTGAAAATTAAGAGTAATTTAAATTGTAAAACCAAAAGCATCTGCCAACAAAGTGTTATGCAGTTTGGCAGAAACGAACGTCTGTATTTTTATTTGAATAAACATCTTCAATCAATCAAATCAAAGACATGTAAACAAATGCATCATAGCACGCCCGTCAGCTCGGCGGACTGATGATCTCAGACAGAATGCTGGCAGCGGCTGGTTGAGGATGGAAAAAATCAGCGTGCCTTGGGGGCGCCTGCAGTCGACCATTACGGGCCAACTGATAGATTAACGTTGTTTTATTTTATTCAATAATTATGTTTTAAGTTATAAATTAAGGACGTAGATAGATACGTCTGTCTATGTACATATTTATAAATAAATTAATATTGACCTTAATTTTCCACTTTATCCTGGTAAAATTCCCAGAGAGATTTTTTTAAAGCCGTTTATTAATTTGTTGCAATATTTTTTTACAATAGGATGTGTTTACGATACCATATAATACAGCCATAATATTAATTACTATTTCTTGCTTTTCAGTTGATGTGTCGGAGACAAAGTACGTACACCGTGGCCTCGAATTCAGGAAGCTTGAGACGTCGAAACAAAACTTCAAGGTAATTTCATCTATACATCTCCCACCACGGTTTCCCATTGAGCGATACAGTAACGACAAGACATCTAGTTTTATAAAAAAACATTCAAGAAGAATCGCTTCTTACAGATTCACGTCGAAAACGTGAAATGCAAACTATTCCAGGACGGCTCTAGTCCTAGAATAGTTTTAATTTCACTAATGAAATGGTCGCAAGATGTGCGGCAGAGTATGTGATTGGTCCAATCTGGACACCACGAATGGCGTGAACGATGATTGTGTTATACGGGTAGACACAGAAGTCGATAGATATTTTTCATTTCTTACACTCTGAAAGTGGTGTTGTTTTGATCTGATTATTGGGTGGCAAATGCTGCTTCCCTCCCTAGAGAGGGAAAAACTCATTCAAATTACCCACCTAAGGGCTGGAATGAACTTCAAAAATAGAACTACTATCAGCTGTAAACAGTTTTATGTAAAAAAAACTAATAAAAAAAAAATGCTGCGGCCATGTGAGTTTCTAATCAACAAAATAGGTAGTAATCTTTTATGGTAAGATTTGAATAATAAAAAAAATATATATTCCTCATATTCGAAATGAAAAGTAGAGGGATTAACATGTGTAAAAGAATCAATTCCTACTTGGACTATAGCACTTCTTGCCATTTCCAAAACTATTATGACAGGTTCAACTATAGGTACTGATATAAATACATCAGTGATAGGTTGAGGTTAATGGTACGACTCCTTCGGACATATCTGGCCACTTTGCATTATCGACTTTAAAAAAATATATTCCCAGGATTTAGATAGATTCCAGTCGAGGAATGTCGATAAAATCCGAAACTCGTTCACAATATCCTCTGTGAGATATATACTCTACTCAACCCAATTCCAGCCCAATCCAGACGCCCCAGAATACAATTCTGGAAAACCTGCTAGTGGTGGAGAAGGCAGCAGCTAACCTGCGCGACCAGATCTCTGCCATCATCAGGGAATGCACTGAAGAGGACAAGAACTTGGACGAATCTTCCATGTCGGCGCTGGACGTCTCTAAGATATCTCTACTGAAGGTAAATCATGTTATTAGGGCGCAATGTCATAGAACTACGTACAATTCATGGTATACTACGAAAATTTGATCTAAATTGCATGACCTTTAAACGCACATATTCACCGGTTATAAGTTTAATTTTATTTTGTTTAATTGGTTACAATCTTTATTGCACTAATTAGCCATGCATTGTCGTAATTGTGGTAATAAACTATGGATTGTGGTTTTATGAATATTAATCAATATTTTGAATACTTATTTGTTTAGATTTACTTAATATAGGTACAATACGTTTAAAATCAGTGAACGATTCGGTTGTGTTAGTTTTGCAAAGGATGTTTTGTTGCTCATATCGTTCTTGTATTGTATTCAATAATACAACGAGTAATATAATTAAAGGTCATATCTGTAAATTGATAACTCTATGTGAGAGATGAGGGATTCACGGCAATAACCGAAGTTGGCCGAAACGTTAACTCATTTTAATCGTACTGTACAAATTAAGTGGATTCGGACCTCCTAAAACCATATCTGGTATTAATTCGAGGCATAACAAAACCTCCGTATGAACCCGAAAGTTTAATCGACAAACCGAACAATCTGTACGCGTTCCTCTTACACCCTGTACTTATCGTTAAAAATTGTAGAAAAAGTTGTTAAGTTTGGACAAAAATTGTACAGTGGTATAGTCGTGAAAAAAACTGCAACACTCTAATTTTTTTTATCGTGCTAATCAAAACTGATACTCCTGCTGCTATTCCAGGGAACCGAGCCCAGAACCCAATACGCCTCAAGTCCAAATATATCCGGTCTACGCACCGTCCAAGAAGATCCCGTGGTAAAGAGCGGTGTGCGCCGGTTCTCTCGAGCTTCCACATCCAACCTCACCTCGAGCAAGATCACGCCCAAAGAGTCCAAGGTGTGTATTTATTTATTGCACGACCAAAAGCATTGTCTGTTTTCAGATTTCGGGGAGAGAGTACGGGCTTAGGTATAGTGTGAATTTCTCGTTCTACTGCTACTTAAGTGTAGGTATTAAAAAAAAAGTTCATATAAGTAACTTACAACCAAAAGTTAACAAGTTAACTTATTAATTATTAATTAATATAATATAAAATAATAAAAAAAAATTAAAACAAAACAAAACAAATATTTACCACGCGTGCTCACCGCGGATTGGCAATTTCAAGCGCTGAGGTATTTGAACACATCCGACACTCAGGTTTCCTGACTTTACAAAATATACTACGATGATATTAACCCTTAGTACGTCCTCACTGCTGGGGCACGGGTATCTTCCTGCATCGCAGGAAGGTTAGGCCATACTCTACTACGGGGGCCAAGTCCGGGTTGGTGGAGGATTGTAAGACAATGGCGGGCATTACTGTCAGAAGTTATCAAGCCGCCCATAAGGCTTCTGACATGGCATAACGGCAGTCATTACATGACAGCCGGCACCAACGGTTTATTGGCCTTGCGAACCATTGAAGCGCTCGGAAAAAATGCCACTAGCGGCAGTCACGGGATGGTCACCCATCCAGCACCTGACCGCGCCTGTTGCTGCTTAACCTTAGTGATTGATTCCAATCACTCGGTTCCAGTAGGCCATGAGCGCTTCGTATGAAGTATGATGTGTGTCTATTATTATCGGATGCTCTGTCTGGGAACGTATTGAGGGCGGTTTGCGCCGGTTCTTTCGAACTTCTATTTTCAAGCTAACCTCGAGCAAGATCACACTATCACACCCAAACTCACCGGTCAAGAGCATTCCACACAGAAGGGTCGCGGGATGGGGGTGCGGACGCGAAGCGCTGTATAGAAAGAAATCGCACTCTTGCCCCGACTCATGTGTGGGCTTCGTCCCGTCCGTTCAGTATATTTTGTATGATGTCTTTTGAGCGTCTTTTCCCTTCTGTGTAGGCACTGGCAAACACATTCGCGAGCAATCGAGTGATAGGCTATCTATTCCTCTTTCTATCATAGTATGCTTTAGAATTCTCTTCAGGTACGTGTTTTGAGTCGTTTACGTCGGTTCACTCATGAGATCAAGGTGTAGTTATTCTCCAATCTGCGCATCGTGCGATCGGCGGTTAAGAGCGGCTTGCGTCGGTTCAGCAAGACTATTATGAATTGAATGATTATGAGGTGGATGCGTACTGATCTTAAGTAGTTCTATCTATCTATACAGCCCATTTATGTCGACCTTTGTTGGGCATAAGTAGGCCTCTTCAGCGCCAGCCTTTAGTTACATTGACGTTCAATCGATCTTAAAGGCGTTGGGTGCAATATCTACCTTTCGTTGTCCGTGATAAACAAAATGAATACGTTTATTTACTTTATTATTTTCCTTTCCAAATATGTTTGGAGAGCCCTATGTCCCTAATGAGGGTTAACAGGAACTGAGAAAGAAGATGATGATTTCCCTTTACAGGTGTCGAAACTGCGGCGTCTATCGCCGAACTTCTTCAAGCTGAAAAAGGACAGTCCTGGCGTTAAAGCGGACAAGAGCGGAAGAGATAATAAAACTCCAAAATTAGCTACCAGTGAGTGTGTTTTACATACATACACACACACACACACACACATACACACCCTTACATACATACATACATACATACATACATACATACATACATACATACATACATACATACATACATACATACATACATACATACATACATACATACATACATACATACATACATACATACATACATACATACATACATACATACATACATACATACATACATACATACATACATACATACATACATACATACATACATACATACATACATACATACATACATACATACATAACCTCACGCCTGTATCCCAGAGAGGTAGGCAGAGTTTGTTTTACTTGGTGTTTAATCTTTTTTTTTCGTTTTTATACTATTTATTCAATAAGTACACTTTGATGACGCTGTGTGGTGTCGGCCTAGAGAATAGCACTAACCCAAATTCTTCCCGCGGGTGTCGTATAAGGCGACTAAGGGACACAAACCGGGGTGTGGGCAGCAGCGCCTCCTGCAGTACAATTTCACCAAACTGCGATCCCCAACCCGCATGCCCAGCGTAGGGATTATGGGCATTACCCCCCAATGATGGCACAACCTTGCGCTATGGCGCTCATTAGGGGAGGGCTATGTCCAGCAGTGGACTAATGTAGCCTGAAGAAGAAGTATTTATTAATGTATTTCATCTTATCTCTTATTAGTAGATAAGATGAAATACATTACCCATAGCACAGGGAATCCTAGTTTGGGAGCCAGGACACAAATGTAACACTTTGCAGTAAATAAAATTTCTTTATTCTTTAGTTACAGCGGTGGTAGCTCAGTGGGTAGAACAGTGGACTCGCAAGCGAGAGACCCAGGTTCGAACCCCAGTGCGGACATGTACCAATGACTTTGTCTAATTACAAAGTTACGTACATGTGCGAATTTGTTGTGTCAATACCACACGCTCACGGCGAAGGAAAACATCGTGAGGAAACCCGCGGCTTGGTTGACCCCGCACGTATTGACTAGTCTTTCCTGTGGGCTAGGCTGTCAGGATGCTAGGTGCTGGGAAAGCCTACACCATCTAAAACTATGTCCCAGGCACTACAGCATCTGAGTGGTCCGTTCACCCATCTAGTATGAGTGAAGATGCCACTGGACGCTGTATAAATCATCTCATTACGTAGATACAGAAGCCAATGTACAGTCTTTTAGCTTCACGTCTAATCCCTCCAGCCGATTAGACGTGAAGAAGTAACAGACATACACATTCACAAACTTTCTTCTTCTTGTTCTTCTTCAGGCTATATTATGTAGTCCACTGCTGGACATAGCTCTCCCCTAATGAGCGCCATAGCGCCCTGTCTTTAGCTTACCGCATCCAGCATCTGCCTGCAGTTTTTCGCAGATCGTCATCCCGCCTGGTCGGAGGGCGTCCTACCCTACGTTTGCCGAGTTACACAAACTTTCGCCAATATTTGTTTGAAGTGTGATGTGATTAGTATGATGATGTGATGTGATAAAACATAAATTTGATTATCAAAATAAACGATATATCAAAATAAATGATTTGATTTACAGATAACAGAGTCTTCCCTTCCAGACGCAGCGAGACCTCGGATAGTCACGCCTGTGCGCATACCGCGCGCAAATTCCGACGCCAGCCCTAACGTTAGCGCTTCAAAGAAGAAATACAGCCACATCAAGTCGACTATACCTAGGCTCTCGTCGGTCAAGAAGGAATAAGTGTCTTAAGAGGCTCCAGGGAGTAAAGCTAGCGCCACCGAGGAAAAATCATATCGTCTTTTACAGACCGACTTTGCAAAGTGTCTGAACAATCTCCCCATCATTTTAAGAGCACTTAGGCAGAAAACCTAAAATTGGTACACTCTATTATATTCTTTATATTGCACTAACCCATGCTAAGGACAATTATAAAAATTTATTTGAGTCCCGCATAGGTGGAATTTTCAGCCTCTAAATAGGTTTTTATAGATAGACTTTTTATCTCAAGAAAGCGGTGATTTTAATGAAAATCTGCAGAAATAAAGACTTGCCTACCCGCATTCGTGAGAGAAAAAGACTGTAGCACTAAAGCAAAAACTGCCGTTTTTGGGATTTATGCTATCAATTCAACTATTTTTGTTCATTCATCAGTCCGCCCCTGCCCACAGCAAGGAATACGCTGTTTCCTCATGACGCCATCCCCCGCGGGCTCTCACCATACGCATCCACTGGCTTCCTGCCGACTTGACCATATTCGTCCGACCATCGTGCAGTCGGTCTACCCACCGACCGCCGCCCGGCTCTCGGCCGCCACTCCGTTACTGCCCAGATATTTACTCAGCCTGCAAGTCTCTGAGCCTGCTGCCCTGTCACAGATCACGAGCATCAATCTCAAAGCCTGCTGCCCCGTCACAGCTTATGAGCAATGGCTGCTGCTCCGTCTCAGCCTTCAAGTCTCCGGGCCTGCTGCCCTGTCACAGACCGTGAGCACTACTACGGCTGCTGACTTGTCTCAGTCCGTCAGTACTCCGCTGTTGCTCCGGCTCAGCCTGTACGCCTCTAAGCCTGCTGCCTTGTCACCGATCATGAGCATCAAGTCTTCAAGCCTGCTTGAACGTCAAAGTTGTTATTTTCACAAATAATGGATTATGCTGAGAATAAACTAACAAAGAAACCACATTTATCTAGTCCAGTATCGTGATCCTAGGTTCTTCGTCTTAGGTCCTAAATGTTATGGTTGCCAAACCTGATTGGGTGATTGTACAGACACTTTGCTAATTCTTTTTTTTGGTGTATGCTAATACGATTTGTAAAGATGATCTTTTTTTCATTGGGGACGCCAGTTAGCTCACAGAATGCCCTTCCGTTACCTTCACACGTGCAGGGTGTTATAACACTGTCACTCGACCAATGGAAGCAACAGGAAAGAAACGCTTGACATTGAAAGCATACTGGACAAACTACTTTCTCCATAAAATGTACTAGGAGATCAATTTATTTTCATTCGGTACAAAAATATCAAAAAAAGATCGCACGCAATTTTCAGCGTTCTTCAGAAAATTCAAATTCGTCTCCTAAAAGAAAGCTTAACAGTTCCGATAAGTTTTCTGCAAATATGCATGAAAATTGTGTTATTTTGAACATCAGCTGAAAGCGATAGCTTAGAAATAAGTCCACATATTTATTTTACAAACACAAAAACGACTGAAATGTCTTGTAACAAAGTCTTCTCTAAAATTAAATAAATAAATTAAACCTTCGTTTTGTTTGCCTACCTATACAAGAACATTTGAATGCAGGTAGATTTACAACCAAATTTCAACACCTACGTATCCGATTGTTCAGAGTTAGAGTAGCTGATTAATAATTTTTCCACTTCTTTTTCTAGACTTTCGTGCCTATTGACGTTGTGGTCTCGGGGCGTTTTGTTAGATTTCGACCTCGACCGGGAGTGCTTGGTGGTGTCCTTTTTGCTACATCGTGGCTCAGGCTTAGCGATGTGTTCTGTGGCTGGGAACATGACACCATCGATCAACTGTTCCTTGACGGCCTTCTTGCAGTCGCCTTTGCTGTGTATGTGTGAATGCTTGTGCCGCCGACCAGGCTTGCGCGTTTCTTCAGAAGTATCGTCTTCGCTTTGCACCGACATATTCTCTGACAGATTATCACTCTTCACGCGGTCCTGTATAAACCGCTCTTGGCTTCTTGTCGTCAGTTCCCGCAGAGTATACTTCAGGGCGGTCTTTTTCCTCTCTTTCTTCGCTAGCTTCAAGCAGATCGTAGCTTTGGGGTAGCCAGTGAACTGCTGATAGCTCTCTCCCTTTTCCAGACTGATGAACGGATTGAAAAACTTACGCGGGTGAATATCGTCAGGGGTTTCGTTAAGCAACGTATAAGCCTTCTTTAGGAACGCCTTCTTGTCTATTGGGTTCTGCATGTGAAAGAAGTCTTCTATTTGCTCGTGCGTTTTTAGTTTTCTTATGACGTTTCTTTGAACTATGTTGTAGGATACTACCGCCATTAATATGAAGGCTGGTTCGTTGCTCAAGATGTGATCCCAAAGGATGAACCACTCTGAACAGGTCAATACTTCGCTGAATGCTGTCTCGAGTATCTTCAGAGCGTACGTCTGACTGGTTACGCCTATCTCGCAGAAATGGTCCAAGAGATGGTTGTCGTGTTCCGCTAAGACATTTTCAATCATCGCCAGTATACTGATGGGTGGAAAGGGCGCGTACTCGAACCAGAGTTGGCAGTGATTCAGTAGAACAGTGGCCACGCACTCGAATAGCAAAAGCGGGTCCTTTTGTAGGACTTTTACGAACGGAAACACGAACGCCGGAAGGAACTTCATCACAGCGAAGAGCGGGCACCAGTGGGCGAGACAAGACAACAGTCTTTTTAGATTCTTCAGTGTAGCGGTGCTGTGTATTGTGAATTGTTTCTCTATGTCGCGATACGTCCGATGGATGCCTTTTTCTACGAGCGCCGTGTAGCCGTTCCGGTTTCGCGGCGTGTTCAGAAGTGACCTCCAAATCACCGCTCTAAATTTGACGGGATATTCTCCGTACTGCATCAATATTCGCCTCAGTCTGGCACTGTCCATACATGTACGCATTTTTTGCTCAACTTCGTATTTAGATGTCGAAAACTTCTTTTCTTCAAGCGCTTCTATCGTGCCTGAACGCTCGCGTTGCATTGACGTTGACGGCGTTTCTTTCTTCGAGACCTCGGACCTTCGCACTTCTACCGTGACAGCGTTGCGGGCCATCTCCAGCACATACGACGTCTTGTAAATATTGACTTCGCCCAGTTGCAATATGCACACGAAATATTTACCAGTGGGGCTGACCACGAACTTCTTTATGCCTGAGGATTCTGCTACAATACTTTGTATGATGGTCTGCGACTCCATGTCGAGGAAGTGAAGAATGCAGTCGCTACTAAGGATGGCGAGCACCTTGTTGGCACCCCCGTCAAACACTTGCGGGATGAAGGCGACCTGCTGCGCTCCTGTGATGTTGTACTTCGTCAGGTCGATGGACTTGAGCGCTTTCCACGTATCCATACTAAAGAGGATGAGCGTGGAAGTCATCCCCGACATGGCCATCGCGCGCCCGTTCATTGTGAACGCTAGACACTTCATGTGCTTTAGGTCACTGGGGATAATTTGTTTCACGGATTTCATGCTCTCGTGCCTCCATATTTGTACGGTGTTGTTTTGAAAACAGGCCACGAGGAAGTCGCCGCCGGGTGTAAACAGGATGTGTTGGATCTGGGCGCCTAGGTAAGTATTGAGAGTGAAGAATTTAGTGTAAGTGGTGAGCTCCCACAGAATGGCTTCTACGGCGCTGGCGGTGAGCAGGTTGCAGGTCTTACTGTTGGAGTATGAGATGTGCTTTACTGCGGCCGTGTGACCGGCCAGACTGCGTGTGACTACTCCACTTTCCACATCCAAAAAACAAATCTCGAAATTACTTGTCGCCACCACAAGCACGTCCATCATATTAGGTAGGAAGTGTAGAGCTGAGCAGACGCCTATGCCTGTTAGTTTCCAAAATTTGAGGTCGGCAAAGTCCAATATGAAGATGTTACCCCCGCCATCAGAGCACGCCAGCTTTTCATGGTTATCATCGAAGGACGCTGTCGAAAACCGTATTCTGCGCGTCTCGCCATTCGGACCGCGGATCGTGTGATGCAATTGCAGTATAACTCCATCTTTGGACTTAGATTTTAGCTTGATATCGTACTTTTCTATAACTTCGTTTGTGACCTTTTGTTGTTCCATCTATGAACACTTACACAAAGCTTTGCTCGATAAAAGAAATTTCTATTAGGAATTTTTTATCATTCTGTGTTTGCTGCGACGCTCTGCGTTGGTGTTATTTACAAATAATATTTTAAATTTGGCGGACGGATATGAAAACAAAATCTGACAACATTACAGTTTTATTTTGACAACTGGCGCGACGTTCGGATACCTCGTATTTGTGCATCGTTCATTGTAAACATGTTTTATTTGTTTTTGAAAAAGTAAATTAATTTTAATGCTATTTAAATGACCTCGACATCCGCGTTTGACACACATTCTGACGTTTTGTTTTGTTTGTCGCTTATGTTGCCATGGCTACATTATCAAAGTTGCCATACTTGCACGCAGCATTTTAAATTTATTTTTTGTACTGGGAACATTGACGGGGAAACACCAAGAATAAATAGTGTTGAAATTACTTGGAGTAAGTTACAGTAAAGAGAAACAATTTGGAAATTCTAAAAGTATCTGGTAAGGAGTTGATTGAAAACCACTACTTGTCGAACTTGGTTATAGCTATATTTGTTTTTATTAAATCCGGTACGGTTAAGCAAGATAGCATTGAAAATAAATGTATATGTTGAAGTGCTAACGACTCAAACGAACTAATACATTTTGTAACATTACGTTATTGTCACAATGTGATGCAAGTGATTAAATTACACGTATGTAAGGGTTGACGTACCTACTTCGCAAGTCAACCTTTACATATTGCAAAGTAGTTCGCTTGTAAAGGTCTAAGTTCAGCTCACGTGAAATGAAATGAATGCCGGTAGAGTCGATAGCATATCGACCTTTAAATACTTACGTGCACTCTAATAATTAATATTAAGTACGGGTGACTGTAATATTAACCCCCACCATTACATTAATGTCATGTATGTGGTCGAAGTGATTATATTACACTTATGTAAAGGTTGACCCAAGTCGACCTGTACATATTTATTACAAAGTTGTGAATATAAGCCTAATATGGTGCCTATAATATAAAACCCTATAAAGGTCGATGTACATCACACATGAAATGAATGCCGGTATAGTGGACAGCACATTGACCTTTAAATAATACTAGCTGTGCCCCGCGGTGTTACCCGCGGCTTATTGATTTTCCCATGGGAATAAGATATTTTCCCGCAGTAAAACGCCTATGTGTTAACCCAGGTTGTCGGCTAACTCCATACAAAACTTTATTAAAATCGTGCCAGCCGTTTAGACGCGAAGAAGTAACAATTATACACACTCACAAACTTTCGCCTTTATAATATTAGCGTGAAGTGTGAAGTGATAATGTGATGATGTGATGTGAAGTGTGATAATTATATATTGTGTGAAGTGTGATATGAATAACCAGCAGTTTCTCGTAAACGAACAATCTAGACATGCGCAAAATAGTACCCTATGAGAACATGCCACATGGCATGGCATTTCGTACCGCGCCATATGGCATTATAGCAGTACGCAGTACGCGGAACATGGCCTACCTGAGGTGTCGCATTATGACTCACAAGGGCCATGTTTAGAGTCATTGTCATTATGCCTACATGCGTACGAAAACCCGAGTGATAATGTATTGTTTATTGCTCACTGGGGCCTTTGCCCAGCAGTGGGATACAAATACGGCTGACTAAAAAAATGAATTGTCGAATACGTTATCACACGGTCGTTTAAATCGTATCTTATCGTAATCTTATCTGCTCCGCAATAAGGCACGTTTGCGATTTAAACTATATTATATCAAAGAGTCAAAGAGACGGCACTAAGGTCGTAAAGCTGTATATGGTTCAATTATCTCGCAGAATATTATCTTGTAAATTAAATTCACTATCGTCACGCATTTTCTGCTCCTGTATACAGGGTGTCTCATTCAAATCGGTCAGTATGGGAAAGTCAGAAACTATAAGACATACGAAGATCTGTTCTGAGGAACCATGTCATCGATTTTAATAACAAGAAAAACTGCATTCATACATTTTAAAAAAAACATCTGTACTCCGTTCGGGAATAGAAACCCGGATGTTTTGAAAAAAAAAAAACTTCTATTAATCAAACACTAACAATCAATTGAAAAGACAAGCTATGACACCGTTGAAGACCTAAAAGTGGCCATAGAGACAATTTTAACGCAAATTCACCACATGAAGATACAAAATGCAATAGTAAGATCGTTACCTAAACGTGTTGAATATTGTATTGAAAAAGGCGGCGGGTCACTTCGAGCACCTACTAAAATAAATAAGTATGTGAAAACAATGCATTTTATTCATTTTAGACATCATGTTTCATACAGACATTTACTACTTAATGAAATGAAATGAAAAGGTTTTATTCAAAGTAGCACAGAAACTGCGGCTTAATGAACGTTACAATTCAAACTAGGTGTCCATTTCAAAATCTAGATCATTTAGGAGAAAAAAACTCCTAACTTAGTCTTTTCAAAAGTCCTTAATTAACATAGTTTACATAATTATTTTAAACATAGAACTCATACATTGTACTGGCTTTCATTCCAGACCTCATTGTCATCTAAATAATCCTTTATGTTATAGTAGCCCTTTTGGCACAAAGTGTGCTTAACATATTTTTTGAACCGCGATTCAGGCAAGCTTAATATATCTTCAGGGATTTTATTATAGAAGCGTATACAATGCCCCATGAAGGATGTATTAACCTTTGCCAGCCTAAATAGTGGGAACAAAAGTTTATGTTTATTTCTAGTATTTACATTGTGTTGGCTACCTAAAGTTTTAAAGTTACTGATATTTTTCCTAACGTACATAATGTTTTCATATATATACTGACTGGCAACTGTCAGGATGTTAGTTTCTTTAAAGAAATCTCTTAACGAATCTCAACTACCCAGCCTATAAATGAATCTGATCGCTCTCTTCTGCAAGACGAAGATGGTCTCAATGTCTGCTGCCCGTCCCCACAGTAGTATGCCATAGGACATAAGACTATGGAAGTAACTAAAATAAACAAGCCTAGCAGTTGCGACGTCAGTTAGTTCCCTAATTCTTTTGACTGCATATGCTGCTGAACTAAGCCTATTTGCTAATTTTTCTATATGAGGACCCCATTGAAGCTTTGCATCAATTGTGATACCTAGAAATACAGTTTCATTCACAAGGTCTAATTTGTCATTCCCCAGTAAAACATTGCTGTCTACCGTTTTGACATTTGGAAGAGTGAACTTTATACATTTCGTCTTTTTTGAATTTAACAATAAGTTATTAGAAGTAAACCAATTTAGTACCCGAGAGAGAGCATTATTTGTATTGTCAAGGTCATTTTCTTGTCTCTTAATTTTAAAAATAAGAGACGTGTCATCTGCAAATAATACTATCTCTGACATATTTTGAACCATGAACGGCAAATCATTTACATATACGAATCTTACATATACTCGGAAGAGGAACGGCCCCGAAATCGATCCCTGTGGCACTCCTATCCTGACCTCTGACCCTGAAGATTTAGTTCTATTTATATCAGCTCTTTGAACTCTCCCTTCTAAATATGATGTTATAAGTTTTAGGCTATTCCCGTTTATACCATAGTGCTTTAATTTTAAAAGATGTGTTTTATGGTCAACGCAATCAAATGCTTTCGACAAGTCACAGAATACGCCTATAGCATCCTTGCGCTCTTCCCATGCACTAAATATATGTTTAACTAACATGACGCCGGCGTCCGTTGTAGAGCGCCCTTGCGTAAAGCCGAATTGCTGACCATGGAGAAGTTGATAGTCATTGAAATGTGTAAGCAGCTGACCTAGAACTATCTTCTCGAATATTTTACTCAAAACGGGTAGAACTGAGACTGGTCTGAAATTTGTGGGATCTTGCTTATCACCACTTTTAAATAAAGGAACGAGCCTACTATATTTCATTAGATCAGGGAATATACCCTCATCTAAACATTTGTTAAAGATTTTGGCTAAATGGGGTGCTAGGGTATCGATTACTGAGCTAACTACTGTTACTGACATACCCATAAGTCCTCAGTTTTTTTAAGCTTTAGCTTTTTAAACGATTTAATCACGGTATGGGCTTCAATATAGTCGAACGAAAAATCGTGATGGCATGGGGGGACATTGTCTTTCAAAATACTTTCAGCAAGAGCTGGAGAAGAGTCTAAAGGAGCTGTCGTTACAATTGGAACATTTGTAAAGAACTGTTCAAAAGCCGTAGCAATGTCTTCATTTGAGGTTATTAATTTATCATCTATTTTAAGTGAAAGTTCGCGATCTCCTGATTTGGATTTACCAGTTTCCTTATTTATAATAGCCCAAATTGTTCTGGATTTATTAGACGATTGAAGGATTTTTGATTTTATATGCTCACATTTTGCTTTGTGGCAGACGGCCTTAAATAATTTTGAATATAGTTTAACATACTGTATAAAACTGGGGTCATATGTGTATGTTTTTTTCTCATATAGCGCATATAGTGTGTCCCTGCTTTTTCGGATGCCGGCAGTAGCCCATTCACTAAATGCTACTTTATTTCTTTTTGATGATAACTTTTTTAATTTAAAAACTTTTTCAAAACTACCTGAAACAACTTTGAATAAATCTCCATAATGAGCATTTGCATTAAGGGTCTTATTATTTTGTGTAGGTAAGCTACTTTGTATGTAATTTCTAAATAATTCCATCTTTTTTGCTGTAATGGGCCGATAAATTATATCTTGCCCTTTTTTTTTAAATCTGCTTCAAAGTGGACAATTTGACCATTGTGGTCTGACTTTAAGCAAGTTACTGTAGAACAATGCGAAAATTCACAGTCGCAGAATACATTGTCAAGACAGGTGGCTGTGTTTTCGGTAATCCTAGAAGGCTCTAAGAAAATATTAACTAAATTAAAAGACTTGAAAATAAGTTTTAATTTGTTATTTAAAACGGAGTCTACCAGCAAGTCTATATTAAAATCTCCACATACTATAACTTTCTTGCTACTACTTGAAGCTACCTTTAAAACATCCTCTAGTACGGATTCAAATAAACTGTAGTCACTGGCGGGGGGCCTGTATACGCTTACTACAATATGCTTAGCCAGTTCAACACATGATAGTTCTACAACTTTTTCAACAGAAAGTCTGCTAATATCTTTTCGTTCTTTATACTTCAAACTACTATTTACTATTATTAAAGATCCACCATGCAAAGCAGACTTTCTATTAAAGCAACTGGCTATTTCATAATTATTTACAGAAAAATTCATTTGGGACTCTAGTAGCCAGTGCTCAGTGACACAGAGTACATCTACTCTATGTTGTTCTAGAAATAACTCTAATTCTAGTAATTTACCAGAAAAACCGCCCTGTAAATTTTGATTAGCTAAGATAAGTTTTTTTAAGGGGGGCTTTTCTGTTGTCTGCGCTGATAGTTTAAATCAGCAGTCAAGCTTAACCTACTTATACTAGGTTTTTTTAAAACCTCAGAATACAGAGGTTTGAGTGTAGAACTTCTACAGTTAGCAACTTTAGTTGGTCCCTGTTTTATTGTCTCAACAATAATGGGGTCATAAATATTGAATGCCAATAATTTGGCAATCTGTCGTTTCGAAGAAAGAGGCACATGCATTGTGTCCCTAGTCAATATAAAGTTTCGAATAAAATTATTCGTATCAAAATATAATACTTTGTCTCGATGGCCAAAGGTCATATTAAACAATAGACGATTTAACTTATCAAACCGGGCATTTTGTGTCTCTGGCAGAGTTTTTGAGTAAGGGAAAGCGCAAATTACAATTTTTCTTGCTTGAAGAGCTACTATAGAATCAAAATAATTTGTCAAATCTTGTTGCTGTATTCCTGTGCTGTCCCCTATTAATAACACAACAGTAGTATTATTATCATACTCCTTACTAAGCATGCAGTTAACTATTTGCATGTAAGATGCATAGGGCATAAATATATTTTCAACATGTTGTTTTAAGTTATTTTGTAGTCTACTGCCTAAACCTAAACCTAATTTATCTGAATAGATAATGGTTTTGTACAAACAACATGTTGAAAATATATGTATATTTTCAACATGTTGTTTTAAGTTATTTTGTAGTCTACTGCCTAAACCTAAACCTAATTTATCTGAATAGATAATGGTTTTGTACTGGATGTCATTGTCAGGAACTCGGTAGCTGGTGGGTCTAGACTGCGGCTGTGCATCCAGTATGGCATCAGGGGTCGGTGTTGCACTGCGCTGCTCGTTGACTGGAACTGAAGAGCTGGTCGGTCTATTAGGTGATACTCTAAGTCTGGCATCACAGGTCATTGGTCCACAGGTCTCAGCTGTCACATTCGGTGTTGCAGGCTGTCCACTTAGCTCGCCCCCATGCTGCTGTGCCATATCCAGCTGTAAAGTGGCTGGTATGTTGGGCATGCTGCACGGTGGACATAAGCCTAGCTTCTTACTGCCCTTTTCACTATTCCGTGGTTGCATGGAGTTCTGCTGTAGAGGGGCTGTGTCTCCAATCACGGCTAATGGTGGATTTAAGGGTAGCAAGCTTGATTTGCCTTCTGTGTCTTCCAAGTCCTGGATAAAGTTGGACTCAATGCATTCCAGGTTGTTTTTGCACAGTGCAATCAACTCGTTCATTGATGAAATGCAGTCACAGTACTGAGTTTGCATAGCTGAGTACTTGCAGGTGATGTCCAGCAACTGAAACTGCAGATCTTCAACTTGTAGTTGTAGTTCGGCCATCGCTAGTTCGTGGTCGACATTGTTGGTGAATAATTCCTTCTGACATTCGGCCATTTCTATTTCTAACCGCAGTTTTTGACGGTGAATGGGTATACTTTCTATACTCTTCCGGCTTCGTTTAACGAGTTTCTGAACCTTTTCTATGTACTTTTTTGTTTTAATGTACTTCTTAATTTTCCTTACACTGTTCATTTTTATACTGCTGCTACTACTGGCTGTAGTTAGGTCGACAGTTGGTATCCCTGTATCACTCATGACTTCACTATACAAAGCCATGGTTTTAGCACTCTCTTTTTGTTGTTCCTGCTCACTTATCTGCTGAAGCTCGTGGTGTGCCTCAGCAAGCTGGTGTTCAAGTGAGCGTATACGTTGTAATGCTACATCGTGGACATCATGGCATTTGATAAATGTGTTTACTTGATGTTGCAGCTCATCGCGCTGGGCACTTAGGTCTTGGCATTGGATATCCAACTCATTGAGCTCTTCTTTGAGCGCCGAGTTGGTTTTGTTTTGTTGACGGATCTCCTCTTCGCTGTCCTCTCGTTCTTGAAGAAGAGTGTCGCACAGCTCTTTACTCTTTTGGAGCTCTAGAAGGGTCGCCTTAAGCCTCAGTTCCATATCACGTACAGTCATCTTGCTTCGGGTCAACATGGTACTGGAAATCCTGAAAAGAAACCGGGAATCGGTGTCAGTGTCTGACCCACACTGATAACGAGTGGATGTCACGTTTATAGAGGTGAGGTGTGAGTTTTGTGATTGCTGAGGCTATTATGTTTAGTCTCAACTTTGCTTCCACTTGCCGTCAAGTAAAGAGAGCCAAAACTGAGCCGGAGCGATTGTATGGGACGTATCTCACGTACGTGAGGTTATGTATAGTTGGTGTAAGGAGTAAAAAGTGTGTTGTATGGCGTAAAATACAGTTATAAAACAATACTTCCCCGGATTAGTCGTTGCAATTTGAACCGTTTGACAGTTCAGCCGCCCGGTACAATTAGAGTACGTTTGTACTGTATTTGTTTGATTTTCACTAGTAACTTTTATTTACACTTCACTGCTATGTATTGTTTAATAAATTTACGTTTAATTGGACTCTAAATACACATAAAATTACTAATTATTCTAAATAATACTACAGAGCTACTTTTGAAGTCAGCTGTTCGGTCTGGGGTTGCCAGCCGAAATCGTAAGACCTACACAATCGATATCTAAATAGAAATAGTGTAGGTTTTTTTTCAAAACAACCGGGTTCGATTCCCGAACGGAGTACAGATGTTTTTAAAAATTATGAATGCAGTTTTTGTTGTTATTAAAATCGACGACATGGTTCCTCGGAACAGATCTTCGTATGTCTTATAGTTTCAGACTTTCCCATACTGACCGATTTGAATGAGACACCCTGTATAGTCTGTGTCTCTGCATATTAATGAGTTACAGCTAAGGAAGTGCATCTTCATCGTCTGAAGAGGAAGACTGCTATGACAAATAAATCAGTCTATACAATGACTCGTTGGGCCGTCTTTCGCCTGCTCTGCGCCGCGCCCGCGCCTTCACCTTACGCCATTTTGTGTAATTGGCGCCTCTGAAAGTAGCATTTCTTAATGATTCGCGATACATAGGTAGTTATATTTTCTTTTTACCTTCGTGGTTATATCTTAAACGGGTCTTCCAGGCACTGTCCTAATAGTGACTTGCCCGATGTGTAAGCAAGGTACCTACATAGGCATTTACTAGATAGTCCGAAAATATTTGCAACCTAAAATTTCATACCTACCTGCAACATATGCAATGCAAATTGCAATACGTGTAATCTCTCGTCGTATTATTTTGTCAAATTGTCACCTGTGATAAACTGCTTCAGATTTTATGTACAAATAAGGACTGAGGCATTTCTATAGGACATTAGTGCTATTAACTGTTCTGACGGTAAGTTTTGTCAGTTTTTAAACGCGGTGACCTACAAATATAAAAACCACTATCGCTGGCGGTGCAGTGGGTGACAACACAAATTGGTGACAATGTCTTTAAAGCCGGCTTTTGACAGATGTTCTGTGCTTTTGACTATGGGATGTAATATAATATATATAGAGAAGAAAGTACCTACCCATTTTTAAACAGGGTTTTAAACTAGGTATGGTAAAAGATTAATCTCGCTGGTGTTATGTGGAAATTTTGCTGTTATTCTGCTATTGTTGGTATTTTAGTCCTGTTCATATATTGTTAAGCCTATAAATGTACCACACGGTTAATATATTTAAATAAAAGTAAGTATATATTTTTATATCACTTTCTATTTATGTATATTATTTGTACCTATGTATCTAAGTATTTACAGTTAGGTAGTATAATAATTTTCTTAATTAAGCATGTGGACAGAAAATAAACTGATTACGAAAATTATTATACTAACTCTAAATAAATACATACAAATAATATACATAAATAGAAAGCAATATAAAAATATATATTTTTATAAATATATATTTTTTGAAAGTTAATAAATATTAATAACTAGCTGACCCAGCGAACTTCGTATCGCCTAACAGTTGATCCTTTAATTTTTTTTTAAATTTTTTCTCCTTAAGAACCATCATCATACTTCAAGAAATATTCTGATTTTTTTTTATCAAAATTGGTTGAGCTGTTCCTGAGATTTGCGCTTACCAACACAACAAGCGATTCATTTTAATGTGAACTCTGTCAAAAGACTAAGTTTGGAATTTTTTTTGGTCCATCGTTCCTCCAAATGATTTAGATTTTGAAATAGACACCTATCTAGATTGACTTGTAATATTAAGTCGCAGTTTCTGTGCTACCCTTAGAAAAAACCTTTTCATTTAATTTCATAACCTTTTAGTCCTGCATTTACCATTTTACCAAAATTCTGTCTTTTCAGGGGCCACCCAGTTTGTTTATTGGTATATACGGTATTTAAATATAAAATAATATAGGATTGTATATCTATAACATTCTAACATTCTTTTACTAGGTATTATTTCGACTAACATTCTTTTAAGTAGGTATTATTTCGCAATAATGATTTCGCGAACCACTTGGATCGCCTCATAAGACGACGCGATAGATAAGTAGCCACCAGTAAATATTTTTTCACAGAATAACTTGTTATTGTTAAACATGTGTCTTTAATAAAAATTTAAAAATAATTAAGAAAATATAGTTTGTTTCAGGTCTCCTTTTTTATGTTTTTCATGCTCTACGGAAAAAACTACCATGCAGGCACCAAACTTGTTGTGATTCTAACGACGATTAATAAAAACGGCCAAGCGCGAGTCGATCTCACTAAATACCAACTTTACATACCGATTTAAAAAAAAACCTGTTTTTTATAACAGTTTCTAATGTGCAGGGTGAACAAAAAAATCCCATTTCTAATCAAAAATTGGTGTTCTACTCATATTTAAATAGAGGAAGTAAAATATCCAAATTTTTTGTTAAAACAATTACTAAAGTTATCTGGTATCTGCATTTTTGTGGCGAGCTCCAATTTAAAACATTTGCTAGGTACCAACGCATTACAAACTTGATATGCACGCGATTATGTTGTTTTTAAGCAATAGGAGTAATCCTTTCCCTGTAATCTAATCAATCGCTTTAATGATACGACGGCTAACAATAATTAAAATGTAGGACACAAACACAAGTCTTGGGTGGACTGGACGGCGGAAGCAAGGTGTTGAGTTAATATCATCATCAACCCATTTGTCCCCACCGAGGGGCACGGGTCTCTTCCCCGAGGAAGGTATAGGCCGTACTCCCCACCAAGGGGGCCAAGAAAGGATTGGTGGACGCTTGCAAGGCTAGTGGCTAGTCTTACTGGAAGAAGTTTCAAGCCGCCCTAAGGCCTCTTGGCTTAACGACTGCCATCTATCGACGGCAAGCAACCGACACCAATTGCCTAACTTGCCTTGTGAAGCACGGAACCGCTCGGAAATAGTCATAGACGATCATCCATTCATGCACTGAACGCGCCCTATGTTGCTTAACCTTCGTGGTCGTTTCAGATCACTCAGGCAGCCGGGGTTACGAGCGAGAGTATTAAATATTGAATAGTAGGCCTCAGGGTTTGAATACGTCAGCATCCTGAATTGCCAATTCAAAATAACATAAAGATAGTCAGAAAAACAAGAACATCCTTGACCCTTAACTGTCATACCATTGAATTTATTCAATGGTCATACTTAATTATTGTAGTTTCATGAAATTCGGCCCAGACGGGACCTGTATTATAACGGGCTTATTTATGAAAACAATTCCTGTAGTGTCTGTAGATATGGGGACCTTGAGCAGTATGACTGTAGTGTTACTTTGAATGACCGGATAGGCAATAGCCTGATAAGAGAACGTTGTGGACTGAAAGAGGGTGTAGTGACTAGAATTGAGAACTAAAAGGAATGTTGCGTTCGTTTGGACATGTGGAGAGGATGAAGGAAGAAAGATTGACGAAACAAATATTGCGAATGTGAGTGGAAGGGCTGGTAAGGGACGTCTTAGGCAGACATACATCGAACAAATAGGGGATGAATTAGCAAAAGGGAAGATAAAAAGTACCCGGAACCGGCGTGCGGCTATGCAACGACTTATGTACTTCATACCTTTTTGGTCTATGCTTTGATGAAGCGAAGGTGATCTGTCAGAATCGTGGCACTGCCATTTGCCTCTGGTCTCTGCCTCCCCCTCTGGGATACAGGCGTCAGGTTATGTATGTCCTGTGAAACACTCTAGAGACTTTGGATTTAATCTGTGATTACATTTTCTTTTGTAAAATCTCCCCTACAGACAATTTTAATAGGTATTGTGTTTATATAAAATAGGTCGTAATGCTGTAAAGGAGAACTTAAACAATATAAAACTTATTGGAGAGGGCATGTTAAAAGTTGAATCACCGTACAGTTTTTTCTCTGCGAGTTCTGCGACTAATACTGTAACAACTGCGCCATCTTTTACATGTCATTGTAATTAAATCATCTATCGCCATCTGTATATTCATAATGTACTAGGGTAACCGAGGCTACGAAATATTGTTGACTCTGAATAAAATTACCAACGAAAAAACCTTTTGTCTTTGAATGTGCTCCACTAAATCTTCCACATCTGCTCTGCATCTGGAGACGATCATGTTGGTGACCCCGACGTGATATGAACACGCAACCTTCTGATAAATATAACAAATACTTTTCGTGATAACTATACAGAATAATAATATGGGTGCGGCCTCCCTTTCGGCCGTCATGGCAACTAAATTTCGCAACCGGTTGTGAAAAAGGAATTTTTATTCTTTGTCGGCAACTAGTTGCGAATAAAGATTTTTTTCTCTATACGCAACTAGTTGCAAACAAGGAATTTTTCAGAAATACTAGTTGCAGTGGCAGAATCTATTTTCTTCTTACGCAACCATATAGTAATGTAGTCGTTATCTAATACAATAATATAATAAATACTGATCTAAAAGTTTATTTAAAAATAACCCTGGCCAGTAATTCTAGAAATAGGATTTCTATACGGATTGACCGCAAAGATTGTCAACAAATGAATAAAACTTCCCATTACTTCTGTCGCAACTAGTTACCAAGAAAGAATATAATAGTACATTATGATATAAGTGCGGTAAGTTGAAAATTACAGCCGAGGCGATATTACTAGCCCGAGCCATCGGCGAGGGCTATAACGAAGCAGAGGCTGTAATTTTCAAAGCGCACGTATGTCATACGACGTTTTATAACATATTTACGAGGAAATTAATAAAAATCTGACTTTGTTATCATCACTATTGACGACATTTTCAAATAAAAACAAAACAATACATCGAAAAGAAAAAGCGCGCGGATTTATTTTTACTTGTCCACAAATAAGCGATGCGCGCGCATCAACTTTTTTTTGTAGGCAAAGGTACAAAAACAGCCAGTATTACTAATAAAGTAAATTAATATTTTTGTGTTTTTGTTACAGATAAATGGTTGTAATTTACTGTCAAAATTTAATTAAATTAAAGAATTTAATGTTTATTTGTTATATTTTATTTCCCAAAGTTAATTTTATTCATAAAATATTGACCACTTTCTTGACATAAAACCTCTTTGCTAAGATTTTTAAAAGTATCGTTCATTTTTAGACGGAGTATCTTAAAACTTTATTAAAAAAAAACACGAGCCTTTTACATTACATTATCGCACAAGTACATAATTAGAAACATTACGATATTGAAATTGGTGTAATTACAACCACGTTACGAGCAACCTTTGCCTAAAAAAAAAAGTTGATGCGCGCGCATCGCTTATTGGTGGACAAGTAAAAATAAATCCGCGCGCTTTTTCTTTTCGATGTATTGTTTTTATTTGAAAATGTCGTCAAGTAGTGATGATAACAAAGTCAGAGTTTTATTCATTTCCTCGTAAATATGTTATAAAACGTCGTATGACATACGTGCGCTTTGAAAATTACAGCCTCTGCTTCCTTATAGCCCTCGCCGATGGCTCGGGCTAGTAATATCGCCTCAGCTGTAATTTTCAACTTACCGCACTTATATCATAGTGTACTATTACACAACTGGTTGAGAAACTCAGTTGCCATGGCGGATAAAGTATTCTATGTAGGCAACTAGTTGCGAATAAAAAAAAAATCTTTATTTGCAACTAGTTGCCGACAAGGAATAAAAATTGCTTTTTCACAACCGGTTGCGAAATTTAGTTGCCATGACGGCCGAAAGGACGGTCGCTCTGAGAGAAGGCGTCTGCCCTGCGGTGCACGGTGGTACCGTAGTAGGTCATAGGACTCGGATGGCAATGACTGAGCTAAGCCATGATATCTGGCTCAGTTACCCACTAATTGTCATACTACCTGAGGGTATAAAAGGTTTCGCAATCTATTGTTCCCAACATTCCTTTTTCGGCATCCGAAGTGAACACAAGTAATTAGTCATCAACCTGTTATCACCAAGTGCTTTAATTAGCCCAAGACGCGACGCGTGTGTTTAAGTTCCAACTTGTCTGTGACCTGCTATTTTACAATGGAATTTGAAGTCACAGGTATGTATTATTAATTTACTTTACTATTTTGCCTTTTCCTTCTACATTTTTTTTTTAAATAGAGTGCTACGCCAACGTGGCATTTTTTATGTATTTATGTCTGTATATTTTTTACGTTGAAGCTTTTACTTATGTTTGTACCTACTTGTACCATTCAATTTGGTATAGAAATATGGGTTACAATGTCTACTACTAGGCCTCTCCAAATTTAGCTGCGTCATGCTGCGTCTGTAAGGTGCAGCCAGGTGCTACGCCGCGCGCCTGAACGCGTAGCAGGCGCGTAGCACTTGCTACGAAACATGTATCTATTTTGATCCGCTTTTAACGTATTTTTATTTTGTTTTAGGTACTAGTATTAAGTGTTCTTTCAAAAGAATGCTTGTACTAGATACTTGGCTGTCTATTAAAGACAGCAAATCTGAACTGGAGCGTTGGCATCGAGTTTTTCGAGACCTAATACAATTGCTGCCTGATGTTGAGAATTACATTGCTGATGACTTGGAAAAAAGAGTTACTAAAGTTTGTACAAGATTGGTAGCAATTTGGAAGCAAGTCACGCGCAACCATTCTCGCATGGTCTCTAAGTACGGAGACTGGCTGAACGAAATTGAAGTTTGCGTTCTGCCAACTTGTGCAACAGTAGGGAGCCACAACACCCAACGGCCAGCAGCAGAAGCTTCGACAAGCACCCAACAGCACCAGCACAGGAAGGACTTTGAGGAATGTAGCAAGAGATCAAAACGCCGCAGGCTTGCAGAGTTAAGTAAAGTAGACAGTTCTGCGATAAATTCTTTGTTGGACGATTCTAGTCTATCTAACGCCGCTGCATCTTTAAATTTCAGCACTGACGAAGTCTTGTCTCTTATAAATGAGACAAAACTGACTAAACATCAGTATCTTTTGGTGAAAGACTTCGTTAATGCAAAATCACCTAATGCATTACCATCTTATCAAAAAGTGTTAGAAGCTAAGAAGCGGTGCTATCCATCGCAAGAGTTTATCACGGAATCATCTGCTGAAGTAGAATTACAATCATTGTTAGATCATACTGCTTGCCGGATACTAGAATCCCAAAAACCCGTTTTGAATAATATTGACCCTAATAAAGAATTTGTTTTGATTGGAAAATGGGGTTTCGATGGGAGTACGGGGCACAGCGAATATAAACAGATTTTTGGAGATTCTGGTATCGATGATGATGGCAGTATGTTTGTTACTTCATATTGTCCTCTTCAATTGGTTTGTAAGTCCAATACCTCCGACCCAGATCAAATAGTTTGGAAAAATCCGCGCCCTTCTTCCACCAGGTATTGTAGGCCTATTCGATTCCAATTTGCCAAAGAATCCAAAGACCTTTCTGTGCAAGAAGAAGCTTATTTCAAGACTAAAATTGATAGTTTACAACCGACTTCTTTCACTCACGGTGAATATGAAATAAAAGTGCAGCATTCTTTACAATTAACCATGGTTGATGGTAAAGTGTGCAGTGCTCTGAGCGATACATCTTGTAGTAGATGTTATATTTGTGGTTCAACTCCAAAAGAGATGAATGACATTGATAAATCGCTGAGCAAAACTGCAGATAGTGGTACCTATCAATTTGGACTATCTCCTCTTCACTCGTATATCCGATTCTTCGAATATTTAATTCACGTTTCTTATAGATTAGACATAAAGAAATGGCAGGTACGTTCTTCAGACGAAAAAGCTCTTCTTGCACAAAAAAAACAACATGTGCAGCAACAGTTTAGGCAGAAACTTGGTCTAATAGTCGACAAACCGCGAAGTGGAGGAAGTGGCACATCTAACGACGGAAACACTGCCAGAAAGTTTTTTTCTAACTCAGCGGTTTCAGCGGAAATTACTGGATTAGATAAAATCCTTATTGACAGATGTCATAATCTGCTGCAGTGTCTTTCGTCGGGATACAAAATTAATAACGCCACTTTTAAAGAGTATTCTCTAGAAACAGCACGTAAACTTGTTGCTACCTATCCATGGTACAACTTGCCATCGTCTGTACATAAGGTCCTCATTCATGGGTCGGAAGTAATTGAACACGCATTATTGTCAATAGGTGAGCTTTCGGAAGAGGCCGCCGAATCTTGCAATAAATTAATCAAACTCTTCAGGCGTGACAACACGAGGAAAATGTCTCGGGTTGTCACAAACACCGACTTGATACATAGACTTCTCCTTAATTCGGATCCTTATATTTCTAGTTTAAGAAGGTTACCACAGAAGAAGAAGTCTATTCTATCAAAAGAAGTATTAAATTTGTTGTCGGTTTAGGAAAAAATGTAAAAAATAAGATAGGTATTTATGTTATTTTTTACATAACTCCTATTATGTAAATATAATATTTTTTGTCCAATTGTGTGTTTGTACTTAGATGTTAGTTAAGTATTTACTTTATTTGTAATATAAAATGTAAATAGTAAGGTTTAATAGTTATTAAGTTGCAAACCTTCTTTTAAGTGTAATAAAAATGCATAATTTTGTAAATAAAATAAGCTTTTTAAGATTATTTTGTTTTTTTTTTATTGTGTTATGGCTTAAAGTATTACAAAACACCATAATAATAATAATCAGCTATGACAACGACAGTCATTATTATCGCGAAACCCTATGACCGCTACTCTTAGGGCGTGGAACCAGTGTGCGGTGGGGCGTTTATAGGCTACCTCAGTGGTTCTTACCCGGTGGTCCGCGGACCACTGGTGGTCCCTAGAGGCATTCAAGTGGTCAGCAAAGCCGTTATTGCGAAATAATAATTAAATGAGTGTTAGCATTAAAATTAAGCGTTTTCATTTATAGTTATATGAAACAATGCTTTATCTATTTACATTTCTTAATCAATATGTCCCCACTGCAGAGGCTCTGGTCACGTCCTGCATCGCAGAAAGGTTAGGCCATACTCCACCACGGAGGCCAAGTCCGGGTTGGTGGAGACGTAAGACAGTGGCGGGCCTTGCTGTCAGAAGTTATCAAGTTTGACTTATTTTAGAAGAAGTTTGGCTTATTTTTTTACATTTAGGTACCGTACATTACCAATAAACCAACTGGGTGGTTCCTGATAAGACTGACATTTTTAAAATGGTCCGTCATGAATGTTAAGAACCACTGGGCTACATAAAAAACATGATAATTACGAACCTGTCAAAAAGTCATCCCCGTAACGAAAAACAAAAACGCGCCACAAATGTAGCTAACTTTGACGTCATACCATAACGCACTTCAAGGTGGCACTTCATAATTTAGGATGAAGCATTTGTCAATGTTTAAGTTGTCTTGTAAAATAATAAATAATAGGTATGTTTTTATGCATCTGCGCCCTTATCAGAAAACGTTTAAAGATGTACTTTACTGGAATTTGTCTACGTTTTCTATGGTATAAAAAAGCCATATCACTCCAATCTAAGTTGTATGTAAGTACCCCATTAGCAATAACTTTAAACTAAACAATAAATTTCTATGATTTGCTGTTCATATTTCACGTCCTTCGCCAACGAGACCTGAAACATGTCATTGTGAAGTCAAAGTCATTTGTTCGAGTTATTAAATTTGTCGGGCATTATATTAATTGTAGATCTAAGCACTCTGAGTGCTTAGTGCGAGTTTGATAGATCCAATCGAATAACTTTACTACCGCGTTAATCGAGCATTGAGTAGTGAGTATGAGTAAGTTAACCGTTCGAACTGGCAAAACGCTGTCACAGTACAACTCGCACTCGCGTTTATTCGTGTTTTGGCTGGTAAACGTGTTCACTTCTCAACGTAAACCATTACAACTCGCACTAAACAATTTTAGTTTCCATACTTGTCGCTAGGTGGCGCTTCCTCGATGCCATAGATAAACCACCGCTCCGATACTGCCCTGGTCCACCGGCCGTCTTCCCTTCTAGCCAAGTGTCCCGCCCATCTCCACTTTAAGTCTGTGATCCGCTCACCAACGTCTTCGACCTTGGTTTATTCGACGAATTTCTACGTTGGGTACGCGGTCCACAAGCGATATGCCCAACATGGCACGCTCCATCGCTCTTTGTGCAACTTTTATTTTGTGCATATTTTGCTTGGTGAGCGTCCATGTTTCCGCACCGTAAGTATGGGCAGGACACATTGGTTGTAGACCTTGGTCTTAAGAGATTGTGGCAGTTTAGTCTTGATGATGATGATGTATTTACGAAATATTTTCTTTTCAGTTGCTGCAGACAAGATGAGGCTAAGCAGAATTCAACCTTTATTTAAGAACCTTTTGAAGGACTACAAGATTGCCCCGGACAGCAAACTTGTCATTGATGGCAAGACGTTCTTCCAAAACACTTACAGGGACAGCGGCTGTCAGTACCTTCTCGGAGGCGAATACAATCGGTACGCGGAACACTTGAAAAAGATCTCCAAAAACTTTCGTAATAGCAATGTTACCTGCTACGTGGTCTTTAACGGGGCGGCGCCAACTGACATGGATCGTCGACTCGAGATTCACCAGAAAATCATCGACCAAACGACCTCTATTGACCCCAGTAAGCAGGAAAACGTCTACAGCGAACCAATTTTTGCCAAAGACGTATTCAAAGAAGTTCTGAAAGAAATGGGCATACGGTACGCCATCTGCGAATACGATCATGTCATCGAAATGGTGAATCTGGCGAAGTACTATCACTGTCCTTTATTGACAAGAAACATCGAGTACAGTCTCTTAGGAGTAGCATGTATATCACCAAAGTCTCTAAGATTCGAATCGAACTGCATAGCTTGCAAAATATTCGACCCAGACATTAGCAGGGAACGGATCGCATTACCTCATGATAAACTGTCGATATTCCTAGTTTTGATGGATGAGGGTAACAATTACCTTCGTGACTTGGAACCACTGATTGGTTTCCGTGAAAATAACTTGCTTTACAAGGTGCATCAATTTATGCGCCGTCAGACAAGGGACGCTGTTTTAGGCGACTTTAAGAAACAAATGACGGGAGATCGGTACAAAATGTTTTTGAAGGACTACAATAACATTAGAGACTCTATGTTTCGCAGAAAAGACTCTTTGGTTCAGGAATATTTGAGAGGTAGAAAAATGAATTCTGAGGATTGGTTTGCGAAAGGAGTTATTAAAGACAGAATAGCTGTTTGTTACATTAACTTGAAGAATAGCAGTGTGTTTAGTGGATCGTGGCTTATATGTGATACCAGCAAGGAAGATCCGATGCTTGCATCAATGAATATAGTCAGGCTTGTACACGAGTTGCTGACTAATTTCCGAAGCACCAAAATAACTTTTGTCGGTCGTGAGGGGGCCGAAAGTAGAGCCTGGGAGATATTCGACTCAATAGGCTTTCAACGCGCCAAAGGAACTTTTGGAGAAGTCTTCAAAAATGATAAGGTACCGGACTATTTGATGTATTTCTTCGAAGTGCAGTTGCCTGGTATAAGTTTCAACGCTCTAGAACTGGTTCCTGAGGACTGTCGAATGTTAATGATGGCCCTCGTGTATTACTCCTTCAAAGTCGACGGTGATAATACGGCACTGTTGTATAGCGTGATGCTCTCTTACACCATGCTTGGTCCAGTGACAAGAGTCACTGGAATGTTGAAAAGGAGCAACTTCAGCTTAATGCAGAACGAAAATTTCGATAGCTATGTTACAACTCAGGATGGGTTGGTAGAAAGGGACTGTTATGCCGCGGCCAGGGCTTTGATAAATTACTTTTACGCGAGCGAATTGGAGAAAAAGTTTGATCGGGAGGTTCTTCATATGTTCGCAGAGTTCCAGCATTGCCTCCAGCAGTTGAATTACTTGAATAAGCTTTGTGGTGAAAGGGTGCAGTCGACTATTTACCACAGTAGCTTCAATGCGACTTTCATTTACAACCTGTTTCTTGAAATAAGGTATATGATGGAACCGATGGGGGAAATCGAGGAAATGTTGAAGGAGAGTCCCTCGGTTTTGAAATATCTGAAGCATGTGGCTGACGTCTTTGAATGCTGCATGGAATCTTTGAAAAGAACATGAAGCCACGTCTCACACGACACGTCTTTTTTCTCCTTATAGGTACTTACACATGCCTATTATGCTAAAAATAAGCTTACTTAAATCAATAAGATAATGTTAGATATGCTTATAATGTTCCACTGTATGACTGTTTGTATCGTTAAGTAATTTTCAGCAACTTTATTTCTGAAATAAATATAGATGATAAAAAAGCATGGTGATTTTGACGTCAAGACCTAGACGCTGTTTCATAAATCTTAAGTAGGTAAATTAAAATTTTCCATCAACTTCGCCGGTCTTTCGATTGGTCGGTTGTACGAAAATAGGTTTTTTTATTACTAACTAGCTGACCCAGCGTACTTCGTACCGCCTAAAATTCGATTCCTTCATTTTTTTCTCCGTAAGAACTATCCTCGTACTTCAAGGAATATTCTAAAAAAATAATTAGCGAAATCGGTTCAGCTGCTCTCGAGATTTGCGCTTACCAACACATTCAGCGATTCATTTTTATATTATAGAAGAAGATAGACTAGCTGACCCACCGAACTTCGTACCGCCTAACAGTCGGTTCTTTATTTTATTTTTCCCTCCATAAGAACCATCCTCGTGCTTCAAGGAATATTCTAAAAAAATAATTAGCGAAATCGGTTCAGCTGCTCTCGAGATTTGCGCTTACAAACACATTCAGCGATTCATTTTTATATTATAGAAGATAGATCGATCTAGATAGATTGCACAACCAGAAAAAAAGAATGACAACTATGATTTCTTAAATCTAAGTAATAAACTAATCATAAAGCTTTATGAAACCGAGCTCGAGAGTAGTTGGTAGACAGTCAAGTCCCATCTTTTACTCGGCACGACCAAATGATAATGTCGCAGAACCAAATATCTTTCACGGCTTGTGAGTTGTGACCCTGATTATTTTCATCCGTGCGTTTTCACCTAAAATTGGTGTCAATTCTCTGTTCACGGAATGTAAACAAACGAGTCTTACAGAAATGTAGTTCTGGAACCCGCCTCTGTGTGTCTTGTCAAATACTTTTATTTAAATACTAGCTGACCCAGCGAACTTTGTACCGCCTAACAGTCAATTCTTTCATTTTTTTATTTTTACTCGTCGTAAGAACCATCCGCGTACTTTAAGGAATATTCTAAAAAAATAATTAGCGAAATCGGTTCGGCTGCTCTCGAGATTTGCGCTTACCAACACATTGAGCGGTTCATTTTTATATTATAGATTGCACAACATTGGCAAACTGACGAAAACGAATCTATAATAATACACTATACATAGAAAAATCACCGACAAGACAAATCATAGATCAAGAACCGTGACACCTTTTGATTTTCGTCTAGTTCTCCTTCCTCTTCTTCACAACGAGCTCCCAATCCAGTCCATCAGCCAACAAATAGTTGAGCATTATTTACCAACTGTTATTTACCGGAACGAGCGTATCCGCATTTGTTTACCTCCGCTACCCATAGCATCGCAACAGACTGCAAATGGTCTCGTTGGCTGCTCGGGAAAATTAACGCGATTTACTCCATGCGATGGGGCGGTCGAGTGCGGCCGCGCCTGCGCAACGCTCCCGCGGCAGCTAACCTCGCGTTCTAAATCCAAAAACAAACTTACACTTCCTCAATAAAAAAGAATAACACCACAATTCATTGTTGGCTTTCAACACGCGAAAGCTTAAAACAAATGAAAGAGAGACGAAACATACTAACCGTCTTCGCCGTTTCGTCGCAGTGATTAACAGCCAGTTTCAGCACACGGAAGATATAAGATCGCGGCTCGTGGCGATCTGCGCGCCGGGAAACTAAGAATTCCTGAGTAACGAACCGAACGCGATGTTTTCACTGCCCTGAATGCCGACGTACAGGCTGGTGGAGACAGCGGGCGTGCTCGGCCGATTCGTACGGAGGCTCAAGATGTGCTTCCTCAACGTGTTGAGACTCCACGTGTCGCAGAACCAGCGCCAGAAGCGACTCTACAAGCAGTACATGGAGCAGTTGGCTGGAGCATACGTGGAGAGGTGTACCGACTTCAGCAGCATGCACTGCTGGGACCACAGATACGCGTATAGAGCTGATACGCCGGACTGGCGGTACCCTGTGCCTTGTGAGGACTACTGGTGTGAGTCGCAGGGGTCCCAGTCTTGTTATGGCTCTGAGTGCGGTGACAGTGGACGCTGCTCCTCCCCCTGCTGCTCGGAGGTCATATTCAACGGAGGACAACACTTCGGCGGGAAGAATCCGACACATCATGTCTGTCGGCGGTACCCAGTCTGCTATCCGGGCAATTTTGGGTGAGTAGATTTCTTAAGTCCCAAATCATGAGCGATTCCAATGGTCTAGCTTTCAGATATGTGTGGAATTTCAAAATTAGGCGATTGGAATAGTTTAGGATTAGGTGAATTTAGGTGTATATAACTAGGTAACGTGTTGGCATCCCCAACAAATTATTGTACCACTTTGACATGGCAACAAAAAAAATCATCTTCTGTCACCTAACCCCACGGATGTCTTTTTTTGACATCCGTGCCTAACCCTAACCTTCCGTGCAGTGCCACAGATAAAAGAAAAAAAACCCTAACCTTCTTCCAACGTGTATGTAGGTATCTCTGTGCGTAAAGAAAATTAAAAAGTGTCTTCAACTACGAGCAGACATTTCTTTTCCTCAACGTCTTTAAGATGTGACCAGCACACTAGGGCAGCCACCCAACACTAGGCCCCTGAACGGGCTCAATCGCTTTTCAGGCTGAAAGGCGCCGAAGTTAATAAATTGCCCAAAAAACATAATTTTGTAAACCGATACCTACACTTTCGTCACCAATGGAAAAAAAGTCGTACCTCCGGGTTCCCGTACGCTAAGTAATTTAATCTGTTAATTTACTGTTGCTATTGAACGTCCGATTTTAATTGAGTATGACGAAGGCTTCGGTTGGGATTGGCTCACCTTTTGTACAGTCCTAAATGGTCACATATTGCCACTGCTGCACATTTCCCCACTGCTGGGGCACGAGTATTTTCCTGCATTGCAGGAAGGTTAGGCCAATACTTAAGTATTTATTTAGCGAAATTATCAATTCAGAAATCGGCCATTAGCCGATTTGTAAAATTCTCAAGTGAATAAAGGTTATTCACATTTTTTGCCAATTTTGCGAGAACCTTCTCAGGGAATATTCTCCTTCGCCCAACACTATATTCAGGACATTTCGGCTGTTTCGTACCATTCGGCACCGTTGCTTCGTTGGTCTACTGGTTAACATTCTTGACTACCGAAACTGAGGTCGTGGGTTTGATTCCCACTTTAGTCCGCCGTGCTTGATTTGTAAATAGCCTTAGTTTCGTTGTATTTTCTATTATTTTGATGTCATTTACTGGATACCGTGTCTCTTGGTATCTTAGTTTGAGACGAGGAAGTCTATTGTCTGGAAGTTACATACCACCCGCTTTACGCATTCGCTAGAGCTAGCAAAAGTGTATTTAGCTGACGTTCGTCGTGGTCTCAATGTAAAAGCTGTTTGTTTTGAGCATTACAATTCACGTACTCATAAATAATAAGTAATATCTCTATAAAGAACTTTCCGGAACAGATCTGCGTCAGACTCTACACTTCCGGTGTAGAGTCTGACGCAGATACATAGGATCTGCGTCAGACTCTACACAAGAATTCTCCACAGTCGATCGAGATATTAAAATACACATAACAATACAATCCCAACCAGTAGGCGTCAATATCAGCGTGGGACAATACACGCAACTTTTTTTAATACAGCGTTACTATCGAAGACGATAAGATGGGAGGTAAATCACACTTATAATTCTCTGATTTCCTTCAGCAACTTTCCGACATAAGGTGGTCTGGAAGAATTTGCTTATAGTAATAAGTCAGCCAGTTGTACTCTGCATCTTTACAAGTTTTATAATATGTGCTCGGGTATACAATCAAGAATATTCTGATCTTAACCTATACTATAATATTTGTAACGTTATTTGCGAAGTAACTATGAAAGATATCGCAGTCGTGCAGTAATTCTGTGTCACAGAATATTACAATAGTCTCTGTTTACACGACTGTCCAAATAGAAAGGTAATGTGTTGTTAGTAATTATGTATGTATATTTGTCCGCTTCCTTATTCAACGATAACTTCCAAAATGATTGAACCAATTTGAAAAAATGTCGTGTTACAATTCTTTATGTCACCCGGCAACGTAATGAACGTGAACTAGGCAATGTGGGTTTGGTTTTGTAATAATTGTACATGGTGTACCTAATATTCAATTCTTATAATTCGGGATGCAAAAAAAAAGTGAACTGCCTGAATCGAAAACCATTTCGAGCTTAGCATCCAAACTACAGTATTTTTAATGTAAGAGATTTTTATCATAAAAGATGAGCTTTATTTTGAGTAAATAATAATATTTAAATGCCCTTCATATGACCTCTGAGGATCTCTATGATGACGTCACATGTTAATTCGTCTGTGGTAGTAGTTATTCTGTGGAAAAACTACCAATGGCCAGTCAACTTCATCTGTCAAACACATCGATGTCATTCACATGTCACACTAAACCACAGACAAATCCAATCGCGAGCTCTATCTACACACAGAGTATGTAACATATGACGAATAATATTAAAATGAATATTATTCGTCACGCCGAATAATATTCATTTTAATTAAATAACAATGATAAACTCGATTAATCACGAAAAAAATGAAATTAGTTTCTTAAAATTACCCTCCGTCCACTTGGATCCATTGATTGGCTCCATTAAGGTATCCAAGGACACTTTTTCCTCCTCTTGAATCCATCGTTAATATCAATGGATTCAAACACACTAACACAGTACACTTGGATCCCCTCCGCCATTGCATGGCTCCATTGAGGGTTCCACGAAAACTTTTTCCTCCTCTTTAATCCATTGTCGAAATCCATGGATTCAAAAACACTTCGAGGGTTCTCTCAGATCCTCCAATACTGATAGCTGAAACTCTCTTTGTATTGGAAGTACTATAAAATAGAAAAGTACCTAACGAGTAAAACAAGTTACTGAATCAATTGCTGAATTATTTAATTTATCTTAACAAGTTATGATGATGATATACGTCTACTATCAGAATATAAAATAACATCCGATCAAAAAAAAAAACTTTGCATCCCTAAACGTCCTACAAGGGGTTTTCTGAATAGGAGTCGACGCTTTCGGCACGAAAGAAGAAGACCCAGGCCGAAGAAGAACCAACCAGCAAATCCTGAAAAAAAATCAGCCTGTACATGCGGCATTTAAATATATGGAACGGCTGATATTTTTTTCAAGATTTCGAGTTTTTCTCATGGTAAAAGTCTTACCCGTAAAAAAATATTTTCGTCAATACTAACATATTGACGGTTTCGAACATATTAAAGATTTTCAGATGTATATGGGGAGTTTTTAACATCCCGTTTTTTTTTTATTTTTGCTAATTCGTTTTTTAAAATATTCCTTGAAGTATGTATGTACGAGGATGGTTCTTACGGAGAGGAAAAAAAAAGAATCGACTGTTAGGCGGTACGAAGTTCGCTGGGTCAACTACAGTGCGTTCACATTAACTTGACGCGTGAGAGAATTGGTAACAAGGACATAACATGTGAATTAGCTTTTTTACCTAATCGGAAGATGGTTAAACAAGCCCTCAATCCTTTTATTTTCCCCAAGTAATGGGAATGATTTCTTATTTAACATGGTAACAGTAAACATCTCAGTATTACCAATTCACTCACGCGTCAAGTTAATGTGAACGCACAATAGTTTCTAAATAAAATCGTCAAAATGTTGACATCTCGTTATTCAGTAAAAAAAAACAAATAATACGTCTTTTACGTTTGCACATGACATGTATCGAGTCATGGTATCCTGGTAGTCATGGTGGCCTCGTCGTAGGAACATAGTAGACGCGCTCGGTGCATGACGTACATCCGGTTTCTAAAACTCTGGTTCCTCTTTTCGCTTTCAGACCAAATCGGAATATTCAGCCCAGGCTTTAAAAAAAATACCTATTAGCTCGAAAAAAAAACCACAGGTCTTAAGTTTTCAGGATAATGCCCAAAGTTACCAACTAGTAATGTATTAATAGTAATGAGGAATTATCCTTATCAAACCGGCAGGCCCAGGCACCCTGTTACCCTAGGCACCCAGGCCTAGGCACACGGCACAGTTAGAACGAGTGAACAAAAAACGCCGTGTTATAAATCAGGTACAGATAGCATATAAAACGGTTCAGGCAAAGAACAAAGAAACAAATTATAAATTAATTTTTTCTATAATTTGTAGAAACACTACACAGAGTTATAGGCGCTGCGCGCGACCAAGTTGATAAGTGACCATAGACAATAAAAAAAGTAGTCTAGGAACGTAGTGTTGGGCATGTGGCGCAGACAAAACACACCTGACGGATTATAATTATATTAGTGCGCAATTCCTGAAATGCCACAGTTTAGTGTTATACAACAGCTAGAAATATTTTTGTTCAATGTGAGATTATATCTAACTAGCTGTGCCCCGCGGTGTATCGATTTTCCCATTTTCCCGCAGGAAAACGTAGCCTATGTGTTAATCCAGGGTGTCAGCTAACTCCATATAATATTTTATGAAAATCGCTTTAGCCGTTTAGACGTGAAGAAGTAACAAATATACACACTCACAAACTTTCGCATTTATAATATAAGTGTGAATTGTGATGTGATGTAAAGGTTTAATGTAATGCAATAATTCGTTGGTACCGTACAGTATGTACAGTCAACAGCTCATCAATTGACAACATTTAAATTTTTTAGCATACGTATTTTACTGTCTTAAAGGAAACTAGATACGAAATAAAACGACCCATATTTTTTTTATTTTCGGGAATTATTAGATTCTGAATTGTGGATAATACATTAGAATCTAATCGAAACAAGCAAAACATCCTTGGTAGAGGCGTATTCTAATGATTAGAATACGCTTCTACTAAGGATGTTTCGCTTCTCCGTATTCTGATATGCGTGACTGTATAGAAAAGAATCTGCGTGCGATGGGGAAGCTTACCAACTGGCAGAACTTCGCCAAGCATCGCGATAATTGGAAGAAAACTGTGGCCCACAAAGGGCCAGTCTCTGAATTGTGAATTTCAATAAGTAAATACTTAACTGTAGTGCTTTCTCTTCGAATTTCTCAGCAAAGAGCGTGACAGAGCGTCAAGTATTTACTTAGCGGTTTCTAAATTGACAATTTAGAAACCGCCCTATGGGTTGTAGCGATACAATGAGTAAGTAAGAATACGCGTCGCTATATATTATAAATCCGTAAATGTTTATAATAATCATGTGGGGTTTCGCTCTCATTGGTAGAGACATTGAATTTTAATGGTAGAGCTTAATCATTGTGAGTAGGGACGGAGCTTGTCGATATCGACGGTTTATCGCTCTCAAGTAAGTTTATCCGGTTAATTTATTAATTTATTTTTTATTTAAACTTAGTGTGAATGGTTCCGAAAGTTTTAATTCAAAGACTTTGAAAAGACTTAGTTTGGTGAGTTTGCTAAGTTGTCCATTTTTTTTCCAAAAAGGTCTAGATTTTGGAATGGACACGTACTTTAACCGTAACTTTTTAGATTTTGCAATGGACACGGAGGCAGATGCTGGATGCGGCAAGCTGAAGACAGGGCGCTATGGCGCTCATTAGGGGAGGGCTATGTCCACCAGTGGCCTAGTATAGCCTGACGACGACGACGACGTACTTTAACCTGTAACGTTCATTAAGTCTGTGCTACGTTGAATAAAACCTTTTTGATTTGATTTGTAAGTTATATTCCATAACAATGCGAACATCTTTTAATTTAAATGTTTTCATGATATTAATTGATTAGAATAGAAATTAATCATTTTATTTTACGCATTTTTGAGACCTGCGAAATCCCGACAAAAATATGTTTCAGGGTATTATTTATAATTTTGTTATTCTTTGCCATTTGGCGTAAATGCAATGTCACTAAACCAATCTTTGAGAGGCATGTTCCACATTTCCCAACTACTCTGCTGACCGTACAGAAGCCATGCGCAGTCACATGGAGCAAGAGGCGCTCTGCACTGATCATTACAAGTCTGTTATTATTTTACCATCACATTGGCGTTTTCATTGCTTTGTTTTGACTTAGAAAGCACTGATAATGGTGCTGGTGCGGCATAAGTACCAACTTAGGTTATATATTTGCTTTACTAGTTAAAACAATGGTTCCCAACCTTATTCGGGGACTATTTTAATTGTGTGCTTGTTAGCAAAGACGTTAAGGTGCTTTGGGGTGCTTATTATTTATTCTGCCAAAAACGGCCGTTTTTGTCGGAAATCGATTGGTAAAAAATAGTGTTATGGTAACCAGGCGAGAATAACACAAATATGGAAATACGCCCAGACTGAGACTATTTGTATAAACCTAGTACGGCGGCCTTCAGTGGGAATCGAACCCACTACCCTTTTTATTGAAACCCGATTCTTAACGCCGTATAAAAAGATTGCGGTAGTGATTTTATTAGGGAAAGACTTCTATTTGTACTCCCGCGGTAGATTCCTAATAAGGAGTTGGGCTCTGCCTCAGGTTCCCAATGAAAAATGTTGGCAACCACTGATCTATGAGACAGCAAAAGCTCTGGGGATTTGTGGACAAAAAATACGCAAATCCCCACTCCTGTGGATTGACAGTTCGGTTTACTCGAACAATTTTTTACTCGAAAAATGTAGTTAATTTTATTTAGTACTTAATTTAATTTTATTTATTTTTATTTTATTAGGGTAAACAAACAATTGTACAATAAGTTTATTACACTATTTTTATTTTTAATGCACTAACCCGTGCTAAGGAACAAATTTAAAAACCTATTTAGAGGCTAAAAATTTCACCCATGCCGGGATTCGAACCCGCAACCTCTGGCTATCCGTACCAGCGCTCTACCAATTGAGCCAATGGGCGACTCACGGCATCAGTGAAATTTCGAACCTCTTTACAATATTCTCTGTATTACGTACAGGCAGCGACATCTGACTTAAGCAAATTGCATTACTTACAGCCCCGACTACCTACTTTGCAGTTAGGTTTAACATCGGAACGATATCACTGTACCCACATGATTACACTATTTTTATTTTTAATGCACTAACCCGTGCTAAGGAACAAATTTAAAAACCTATTTAGAGGCTAAAAATTTTCACCCATGCCGGGATTCGAACCCGCAACCTCTGGCTATCCGTACCAGCGCTCTACCAATTGAGCCAATGGGCGACTCACGGCATCAGTGAAATTTCGAACCTCTTTAAACCTAAATTTTTATTGTTAATTTAATGTTAAACCTAACTGCAAAGTAGGTAGTCGGGGCTGTAAGTAATGCAATTTGCCTAAGTCAGATGTCGCTGCCTGTACGTAATACAGAGAATAGTGTAAAGAGGTTCGAAATTTCACTGATGCCGTGAGTCGCCCATTGGCTCAATTGGTAGAGCGCTGGTACGGATAGCCAGAGGTTGCGGGTTCGAATCCCGGCATGGGTGAAATTTTTAGCCTCTAAATAGGTTTTTAAATAAGTTTATTTTAAAGTTTATTGTCTGAATTTTCCTTTACTAATCCATATTGTACTTCTTTAACGCATTTTTTTCTATAAAGCCTATAAACGTCCCATTGAAAGACCAGGCCTTCTCTCAGAGAGAGAGTATGGGCTTAATTACCACGTGTGCCCACCGCGGATCGGCAATTTCGAGCGTTGAGGTATTTGAATACAACAGACGCTCAGGTTTCGTCACGATGTTTTCCTTCACAGTTAGCGAGTGGTATTGCTACTATAACTTCACAAATATACGTAACTTAGAAAATAAGCATTGGTACATGCCCAGACTGGGAATCGAACCTGCGACGGTCGCTTCAGAGTCCATTGTTCTACACACTGAATTACCGCCGCCTAAAACATAAACACAAAAAGGGAAATTAAAACAGATAAATACTAAATTGGTTAATTTGATATCCATCTTTACTTGATAATCTGCCCCGGTTTCTCGTATTTAGCAAGCTGTTAATATACTGTTAACAACTTTAAGTGACCAAAGTGCGTGCAAAATAATCAATTGACAACCTGTTTATAGTAGTTTCACAGCTTGGTACTTCTCGGGAGTTAAAAAAACGCAAAAGTAAGTCTGTACTTTGGAATTAATTTCTATCGAGAAAATTTTATCCAGTTGCGTTTTCCAATTACCAAAACCTAGAGAATAATTATAGTCTAGGATCATATAGTCTGCAATCATATGAAATCAAATCTATAAACCCTGTATCAATGTCATACGAACAAATTAAATACTCCTAATATCAGCGTTAGAGCGTCTTAACTCTATTTATTTATTTTATTTTTTTACGTAAGGCGAAGAAACAGATACAAGTACAGATAACATTTAAAAACAAACCGATATAAATAGACATAAAGTAGGTACTGCATCCTTAGACCTTCACACTGAGAAGTAATATTAAAATAATATAAAGGTTGATAAGCTGTCGACTACGCTTTTTAGCCTAAACCATTACGTATAGGGTAGGACTACTTTTAAAAAGTACCTATCTTTGTATCATGTTAGCAGGGCCTCGATTCTGTTAGTGCGTTATAGTACTATGACAGCAATGGTCGGGTCATGACATGTCGTGTTTTTTCATACTATTGATTAACGCCTAAAAGGTTTGGTATATGTGCGCGTCTAAACTTTCATGCAATGGTCATCGTAGTACAATGAATTACAGTCTGTTAGCTTTTAGAATATACCTCGGGCTCTACAGGAGGCTTCGGTTTTCGCCGAAAGCACACGAGTGTAGGTAATACTACTTCTTGCTATGTACAAAACATTTCTTTACTAGTTTGAAAAGTTATGTGTCATATTAGTTCCGATATTTTTATACACGAATATATCCGATTCTATTTGATAGTAGCCGAGGTATAATCTAAAAGCTGACATAGATTATACCTCTGCTGAAAACAGGCTAAGCTGAAACAGACTATGGCAGAATAGCAGAGGACCCATGTTACTTGTTGTTGAGTAGCCGACTTGCACACCAAATGTTAAAGATTAATAAATTGCTCAATAAAATAAAACGAAAGCGAAACCATTGTCATGCACCATTACACCCAGAAATTAGATTATTAAAACGTTTTACGATCATCGAATGATACCTATTGTTTAATTTTTTACTCTACACTAGCTATGCCCCGCGGTGTTACCTGTGGTTTATCGATTTTCTCATGGGAATAAGATATTTTCCCGCAATAAAACGTAGCCTAAATGTGTGTGTGTAAAATGTGTTAATCCGGGCTGTCAGCTAACTCCATACCAAGTTTTATCAAAATCGCTCCAGCTGTTTAGACGTGAAGAAGTACCAAACATACAGACTCGCACACTTACAAACTTTCGCCTTTGTAATATTCGTGTGATGTGATTATAATTAAGTAGAATGGATGAATGAGGTTCCGTAGAGCTTAAGTTATTCTAATCATCAATACAAACAACTTTTATAAAGGTACCAGCGCGCCATAATAAAATAATATATTCCTTCCGTTCCAAATTTTTATACTTTCTCTAGCAAATGTCAAGTTTGTTGTATGGGAGCCTTAAACCATTAATTTAATTATATTTATTTTTAACCCTTAACCAAGTAATGTACTTTATAGGACCACATTAAATTGAACCCTATCAACTTGAAATAAAGTCCAAAAACAATGAAAAATTTACACTGCCCATGAGGGTTAAAGTGAATATACAACTAAATATTTGAAGCTGTTAGGTACCCTTAATAATGTCAAGCAAAAAACTGCAACAAAATCGCGTTTGTTGTATGGTAGCCCACTTATGCATTTAATTTTTTAATCTGTTTTTATTATGAAATGAAACTGTTTTTATTGTTTTTGTGATATGTGACAAGACATCAATGAAATCAAGATACGAGTATCATTGGAATCAAAGTATTTTATTCAATATTACACAGAACCTGTGACTTGTTGAATGTTACTGTAACAGGTATCCGTTTAAAAATTTAAATAATTTTGGTGATAAAATGGACAAAAAACTCCAAACTTACATTTTAAGAGACTTGTAATTAACAGAGTATTAATGTATTGTTCTATATGGCATTAATTCTAGACATTTGTGTGATTTGAATAATCTGTAATGTTATAGTAGGTACCTACCCTTGTTGGCACAAAGTGCTTTTAAGCTTCACATAGTGCCTTAATAATAATTATTATTATTATTCTTTATTGCACACAAACATTTCACAGGACATTACATGACATCCAGCAAACAAGCTTGTTATATCTTCAGGGATTTTATTGCAGAAAGGTATACAATGCCTCAAACGATGCACCAACTGCGATGATGTTGACTGCGAAAATTTAATGTACATTGAGCACTCGTCTGCGCAATATACACAGGTAAAAGTAACTTAATAGTAGTTTTTAAAACGCGGCCCTAACAGTTTCAAATGTATTCAAAAACAAAGATCTTTGAAGATTGCAATCATCACGTGTTAAAATAGAAAGTAGTATTGAAATAATTGTCTCGAATGGCAGGTGTTGTCGAGATGTGGATGAAGCTAATTCACAAATAAGTATAGACTTTAGTTGAACGAGTGAGTTGTGCAGAGAGTAACATACTGAATGACAGTTACAGTGCTCGCTGATTAGTATGGGGAACAAGTTATTAAACTTTCGCGACTTGAACACAGTGCAATAAGTAAGTAAGTAGTAAGGACGCAGTGCACAAAGTCAAAGTGGCACAGAGAGCAATGGAAAGAGCTATGCTAGGAATCACACTTCTGGACCAGATCCCGAATGTCGAAATCAGACGCCAAACAAAGCTGGTAGATATCGGCTAATGGATTGCGACTCTGAAGTGGAAGTGGGCGGGACACTTAGCCAGGCGGAATGATGGCAGATGGACGAAGGCATTGACAGAGTGGCAGCCGTGGGAGGGGGAACGGTCGGTGGGCAGACCAGCGGCCAGATGGTCAGATGACCTAAGTAAAGTGGCCGGCAAACAGTGGATGAGACTAGCGCGAGACCGTGCTGGCTGGCGTGGAAATGAAGAGGCCTATACCCAGTGGGGTTTACCGGGCTGATGATGATGATGACTTGAACACATTATTAGAATATTTTCGAGGCTTAATCGCGTAGTAATTTATTGCTATTTTACCTCGACGTTTCGACGACGTTACAGTCGTCCCCCGATTAAGCCCCGAAAATATTCTAATAACACGTTAGTTTCTTGTCATTGTAAAACCCTTCAAGATCCCCTTAATACTTTTGCCAAACTTAAAAACCTATTTAGACTAAAACCTTCGTAAGCACAACTGTAGACTGTAGACACATTGTAGACTTTTAGTCCGGATTTACTTACGGGTGTTGTTATATCGGAAAAGTCCGACCAGGTTTCGCTCCGATTCGCAGAGCTTAATCAATGGTGAGCAGAGACGGAGCTCGCCTCATCGGTTGCTCATCTCACACTTTCCTTCACACACTTTTCCGATATAACAACACCCGTAAGTAAATCCGGACTAAAAGTCTACAACCTATTTAGAGGTTAAAAATTCCACCCATGTCGGCACTCGAACCCGCGACCTCTGGCTAAACGTGCCAGCACTCTCCCAACTGAGCTAATGGGCAACTACAGGCGTCAGTGAAATTTCGAACCTCTTTACAATACTCTCTGTATTACTTACAAACTTAAAAAAATCTGTAAATAAAAAAAACATACAGTTTTTCCTTATTTATCAAAACTCGCTTAATTTTGCTGAGACAAGAAACTTGGCAGGTCCTCAATTTTGTGGTGTATTTTTTTGGGAAGTGGGTCAGTTTTTTTAAATGTATATTTTGGAGGTATAATTTATTATGCTAACCAAAATGATATAATAATTTGATGATACCTACTTTTGAATTATTTCTGAACGATTTACTTTAGAAGGCGGCAGAAAGGTGGCGGGTTGGAGTTTAGGGGTAAACTTCACCCGTGCTTTGTTGTGACTACTAGTGATTACGATGTTGCGTGACGTCAGATTCGACGCCATGGCACTGCGAGCTGTTTTGTCGCAGATTTTTAAAACAATTTTAGAAAAATGGCTTTAACTTTCGTTAAACATTATTTTATTTTTGAAATATAGGTTTCTTTGTAAATAATAAATGAGTCCCCAAATTATGGAAGAGAGTTTAAAAATCTTTCGCTATGCCTATTGTCATTGTATCGTAGTTACTGTAGTTACTAATGATGAGTAGTATCTAGGGCCTGGGAGCCGATTCTCGCCCATGCGAATTGAAAACGCATACGCAAAATTTTCGTAGGCTTAGACATTCGTTGCATAAAAATTATAATATAAAATTACTCGACAGAGGCATTAGACATGGGTATATTTTCTCATTCGAATTCAATGTAGAATACAGACTTTGACTGTCGCTCGACTTTTTATGTCGAATTCACAAGTCGTAAGCTTTAGAGTCGTATACGAATTATTTACTAATGAAGTCAGAATTCGCTTCCTGTGATCTCTGTTGTTGATCAAATAGCCGCCGTTTGAAAGACATCGCAACGACCGACCACAGTACTTATCAACGACGCAGTCCGACTTGCCTACATCCGTAACATTGCGTGCGGCTAACCATACATCATCCATCTTACTAAGGTATGCTTACTTACTACTTACACTAGTGACGTGACGGGGCGTATACTATACGCACTTGTCGATTGGAATCATTCAGCCATCTGCACTGGACCCTGTATCGATATCAATCCTCATGTCCCCTCTGTTGGGGCACGCGGATCCACCACGGGGGCCAAGTCGGTTGGTGGAGGATTGTAACACAGTAGCGGGCCTTACTGTCAGAAGTTATCAAGCCGCCCATAAGGCCTCTAAAATGACTTAGCGACTGCCATTACGTGACAGCCGGCACCAACGGCTTAACGTGCCTTGCGAAGCACGAAAGCGCTCGGAAAAATGCCAGTAGCGGTAGTTACGAGATGGTCACCCATCGAGTACCCTGTTGTTGCCAGACACAAGTGATTGAATCCAATAACTCGGTTTCCCTAGGCCATCGGCCACGAGCGCTTCCCTGCATAAATCATCTCATTAAGCAGATGCGAGCACCAGGTGGAGCGACGACATTTGCAAAACGGTGGGCAGTGGCAGGAAGAGGAGAGCCGAAGATCGGGCTCAGTGGCGTGTCTTAAAACAGGCCTGTTGTAAAGCAGTGGACTGACAGAGAGGCCTGTTGTAAAGCAGTGGATTATGACGATGAAGTAGATGCAAAGACCGATTTTTTTTATAGGATGATTTGGCAATTTTGATTGGGTTAAACGTCCATAAAAACTTTGTTACCGTTTGTTATCCCGCCTAATGAAATAGGTAGACGTAAGCGCTGGAAATTGCCCATTGGCGGTGGGTACACGTGGTCCATGTGTTTTTCTGAGATATCGCCTGTGCCCTGCAAAGTAATATTCCATAAATGAATAAACAGTTTTAAAATACATGGTTTGAAAAAATGGTTTCGAAAACGATGGAGTCAAAGGGTATAAGTTTGCTAATGATGATGTGTGATGTGTGTCTTTAAGAATAAATAAATGTTTTTTTTTAGACTTTTAGTCCGGATTTACGTACGGGTGTTGTGCGAAACCTGGTCGGACTTTTCCGATGTAACAACACCCGTAAGTAAATCCGGACTAAAAGTCTACAATGTGTTGTGCTTACGAAAGTTTTAGTTCAAAAAATGATTTATTTATCTATCTACGAGTAATATACTTTTAAAAGCTGTCAGAAGAGTTGTTATGCACTTTTGCCAGCTGACAATTGTTAACACTAGATTTTCTTAAGCAGCCTATATTGCAGGACCTTCTCTGATAGAAAGAGAGAGTGAGATTAACACTAGATTAACAATAGAACATGAATGAGAATCCGGGAAAAAGTAGTATTGAACGTCTGTTTTCGATTGTATGTGACAGCTTTACCCTCTGTTTCTCGGTCCCTGTCTTTGTTCTTTAACTGTGATAGAGAACAGAAATAGAAAACACGATTGCTGTTCAGCAATCGCAATTACAAATATGTCGTCGGTATTACAAATTTGTAAAAACACGATTCCTCTAAAGCACTGGTCAGAGGTAGTTTAATGCGCATTAAAAAAGATCCCGGCGATTTTGTTCGCAATGCGTGCTAAGCCTAAGGGTTAAAACTTTTTGAAGAACAAAAATTGAAATGATTATCGATAAGCTACAGTTTAGTCTACTTAATAATAGCTCACTCCACAGGCGTCAAGTTTTTTCCAGCCTCGGTCAGCCGATGCGTAATGTCCGCTGTCTACGTATACGTATAATGTTACATTCTTCCGGTAAAATGTACATGACATAGAATTTAACTGAATTACCCCCACGTTGCGAAGTTTTGTTCCTTATTCGACGGTCTCTGTGGCGCAGCGGTAGCGCATCTGACTACCATGCGAGAGGTCCGGGTTCGAACCCAGGTCTTGGACGTTGTGATGTCGCTGTTTCTGGTTTCCACTAAACAGGTTATCCTAGTGTGGGGCTAGAAGCAATGTATGTGCCTGCATGTAAATGTTATCGTTATCATTTGTTGACATAGTTTTGTTTATTGCTAAAAGATGTACAAAACAGCGTTATAGACATACCATTACATTTAAGTTATGTCAGTGTGTTTGTCAAAATAACACCAAATATGTATAAGATAAGAATATTATTCTTTATTGTAAACTGGAAAAAATAAATACAAATGTCATAGTACAATTGGCGGCCTTATTACTAAATGAATGAACGAATGAAAAGGTTTTATTCAAAGTAGCGCAGATACTGCGGCTTAAGTCAAACCAGCCCTATTACGTAGCACTCCACTCTATCGAGTGAAGCATTTAGAAGACTCATATCATAAGTGCCAAAAAAATTTATGCAATTGACAGCCGGAGTAGCTAAAAAAAAGTAAAAAGTAATCAACGTCACGCGACTCAGTGGACACTTACGTAATAATACCCCAGGTGTCCATTTCAATATCAAAGCAATTTATTCCAGACAACCTACAGCATACATACAGCATGAAGCAACTAACACACTTAAAATAACAAAACGAACATATGAGACTATAAAACAAGATTACAAAATTAAACTCCATTTCAAGGTCTATTTCAAAATATAGATAAGTTTGGAGAAATATTGCACAAAAAGCTCCCTTTGCAATTTCTCGGGGATAATACGTAATATACTCATATAGTTAGTTAGACCTGAGATTTCCGCACTTAGCCTCATAGTTGGGCTATTGTACGTAGCAAGTTGGGGTACGCTAACAACTTAGACACTAGGGTTTCCTTACGATGTTTTCCTTCACGGTCACTGAGTAGTACTGCTACTATAATTTCACAAATGTACATAACTTAGAAAACAAAGTCATTGGTACATGCTGGGGTTCGAACCCACGACCTCCCGATTGAGAAGCCGGAGTTCTACACCGCTCTGCTACCACCGCTCTTATATACTCATATATAGACAAGCCCTTCCCGGAAAACCGAAAAAGGGATAATTATGAATGAATGAATGAAAATTCTTTATTGCACTAAACATAAAGTGTACAAAGGCGAGCTTAATACTGGATAGTATGAGTATTATGATTATGCGCTGGTGGTCAATGCATGATTTTAATAAATTGTTTAAGATATATGTAGATATCTTACTAGAGGACCGAACAGACGTAGTCCTGCATGCCGCGCTATCTGCCGGGATAATTTGTGAATCTAAACCATCCAGGGCGCCACCTTCTTCTTTTTCTTCAGGCTTTATTATGTAGTCCACTGCTGGACATAGCCCTCCCCCAATGAGCGCCAAAGCGCCTATCTTCAGCTTGCCGCATCCAGCATCTGCCGGCAGTTTTTCGCAGATCGTCATCCCACCTGGTCGGAGGGCGCCACCTAACCGCATACGAAAAAAATCATTCAAATCTGTCCAGCCGTTTAGGAGGAGTTCAGTGGCATATACACGTAGAATTATATTTGTACTTAAAGATAAGCTAGAACGTAAGGATTGGTATGGGGTAGCGTTTTTGAATTCATAGATTCTTGTTCAGATTGTAATAATAATACAAAGTTGGCAGGGAAATGCACAATGCTTGAAACACGTCCATTGGAGTTCATGGCTTACAATTCAATTAAATTAATTTATTGCGATAAATTACTGTTACATTACGGGTCTAAACAGCGGTGGTAGCTCAGTGGGTAGAACCATAGACTGGCAAGCGAGAGCCCCAGGTTCGATCCCGAGTGCGGGCATGTACCAATGACTTTGTTTAATTTCAAAGTTACGTACATTTGCGAATTTGCAGTCGCAATACCACACGCTAACGGTGAAGGAAAACATCGTGAGGAAACCCGCGGCTTGGTTGGCTCCGCACGTATTGACTAGTCTTTTCTGTGGGCTAGGCCGACTAAGCTGTCAGGATGGTATAGGTGCTGGGCAAGCCTATATCATCTATAAAACCATGACCCAGGCACTACAGCGTCGGAGTGGTCCCTTCACCCATCTAGTGTGAGTGAAGATACCACTGGACGTTGTATAAATCATCTCATTAAGTAGATGCAAAAAGGCCAATATTATTATTAATTATTATTACGGGTCTAAAGTAATGATTATGTAATGCTATTGTAAGTATAAGTTATTTGTCACCAATAAGATCTATTCTATTTTATCTTCTAATATTCTCAAATTAAAATAGGTTCTTATAAGTTTTCAAAGTTCATCACGGGAGGGGTTCATTTTTCTTTTATTATTTTTATTACTCGATGAAAGCGGCATTTTATGAATTTACAACGGCCAATACAGTTGCAAGCAGTAGCAAGCAACTATGTTGCGCGTGCGCGTGCGTGACTGCTGCGAAGCTCCATTTACATTTATTCCCTGCTGCTTGCACCTGCCATCACCAGAAGGGCAGCATCTGTCCCTTTGCGTTCGACGTTTTTGTGTTACAAACACATTTATTACTTATGAAAAACCTATATTTCAATGTCATGGCGTCGAATCTGACATCACACCTAGGTAATCAAACAACATCGTAATCACTAGTAGTTACAACAAAGCAGGGGTGAAGTTTACCAATGTTAACCTAAGCGTGACGCCACGGGGTGTTCTAGGTGTTTCAGTCAAAATGGCTGAAAGCATAATACTGCTTTACTAACAGAATAATATAGCCTCTAAATAGGTTTTTAAAAAAGCAGTATCTCTAATTTTATTGAAAATATTGGTAATCGCTTTTTTATATAAAACTGAATCAGTGATTTAAATCCTTTTAGTATGTACTTTTTGATTATTTGATACTGTCGTCACGCCTATTGTTTAATGTACCGGAGTGGAACCGGGCGGAGTAATATATATGAATATATTTAATAAATTATTTGTAGTCACAATCACAATTTCTAAACCCGAGGGCTGGCGTGAAAACTTTATCTCAATCTTTCGCGTTGATTATTTCGCTTGCAAGGGGCGTAATGTAAACACAGCATACGATTTATATTTCCAGCCGTGCAAGAACGACTGCACATTATTGAGGTACATGAGTGTTGTTTTATTGACCATTTCCATTTATTTCAAGTCCATTGTTTACGGAAATGTTTGTCGTGCCTTTTTTACCGTAAAAGTGAACGGTGGCTAACATTTTTACAGCCATTTATAGTTTTTTTGAGAATTTATACTACTTATTGGAAAAATGTAAAAGTTGTGAAGATGTTGGGATGGTTGTTACTTATCACGCAATAAGTAACGGAGTTACATGAAACATAATTATAGACAAATAAACAAATAGCCAAAGGTCTGAATTAGACATAGTAGGATCTTGAAATCTCGATAATGCGTTCCCGTGGGATAATATTTTACTGTAACCGAAGCCTTTTTTTTTATATATTTCTGGCACTGCACTGTCTGTGCTTTCAGCCAATGTCAAGTATTATAGGTTATATTATTAAAGGTAGGGAAACACAATTTATGAAAGAATAAAAGGAAATGGAACGGAATTTGGAAAAATACTAGGATTAAGGTCAGTTACGGTTGAAAAATTTATACACATATTTAATAATATAGATGAAAAGAAACTAAATTTTTATATCATTTTTTCGTATATACTTAGCAATACATGAATAAATATTTACATTGAAATTATACAGAAGACAGGGGATAGAGGAAGGAAACGGAACGTGAAGGAGAATTAATGTTGAGAAAAAAGAGGAACGGTCATACAAAGGGCAAGAAAAAAACATATGGTTAATGGTTTAGATCCCCCACTTCAGCACCGCAGGAACAGGCAGGGCTCCGCACAATGCCAAGTTTAGCAAGATGCCGAAGCCTTTTTTGAAGTCAAGATCTAAAATATTTATTTATTGCGTTGCCATGGTAGCAAGAATTGTATGACCGAAAACAACTCTGGGGCGGTACGAAGTTCACCGGGAATCGGGATAGCTAGTAAATAATGTAGTAGGCAACGCGTCACCTAGTGATGCTTGCTGAGACGCAGGGACCGAGAGGTTGACTAGTTATACAGTATTTTTAGCATCCATCGGTTATGAACAAAAAAAAAAGATTGGCTCATGCAACGGAAACAGGCTACATTTGTACAAATGAAGCGGGAATCGATCCCTAGACCTACGAGTTGACAATCAAGCGCGTTACCGCTAGACCGACAAGGCAGCAGTCTGATATTTTTTGTTCATCTGAAGTGTACAAATTGGACATTAGAAGACAAATAAGCGTGCGAAACAACAAAGATTCGGATCGCGGATCGAATTGGTCTAAAAAAAGGGAAAACGAACACTCGACCTAGTTCAATGACCCAACAAATTGATCGTTTTTTGATTGCACAATCTGTAATGTGATGCTTTTCGTTTTATATTTATTTTATTTATTTATTAGACACATCATCGTCAGGCTATACTAGTCCACTGCTGGACATAGCCCTCCCCTAAAGAGCGCCACGTTGTGCTATCATAGGGAGTAATGCCCATAATCCCCACGCTGGGCATGCGGGTTGGGGATCGCAGTTCGGTGGAATTGTACTGCAGGGGCGCTGCTGCCTATCCCCCGGTTTGTGTCCCTTAGTCGCCTTTTACGACACCCGTGGGAAGAATTGGGTTCGTGCTATTCTCTAGGCCGACACCACACAGCAGACACATTGATAGGGAGTAATGCTCATTATCCCCACGCTGGGCAGGCGGGTTGGGGATCGCAGTTCGGTGGAATTGTACTGCAGGGGCGCTGCTGCCTATCCCCCGGTTTGTGTCTTAGTCGCCTTTTACGACACCCGCGGGAAGAATTGGATTGGTGCTATTCTCTAGGCAGACACCACACAGCAGACACATTAGACACATAAAATCGTCAATTCTTATCATCATTCAGCCACAAGAAGACCACTGTTGGACATAGGCCTTCTCCATAGATTTCATGAATCAGGTGTATGTTTTTAATTAGACCTGAGATTTCCGCACTTAGCCTCATAGTTGGGCCATTGTACGTAGCAAGCGCTGAGGTACGTTAACACTTCAGCCTCTAGGGCTTCCTTTCGATGTTTTCCTTCACGTCAGCGGTGGTATTGCTACTATAATTTTACAAATGTACATAACTTAGAAAACAAAGTCATTGGTACATGCCGCGGTTCGAACCCACGGCCTCCCCATTTAGAAGGCCGGCGATGACGGCGATCTACACCGCTCCGCTACCACCGCTTTAATGTTAATTAAGGACTTTGAAAAGACTAAGTTTGGAGTTTTTTTGACCATTTTTCTCCAAAATTATCCAGATTTTGAAATGGACACCTAGTTTTAATTGTAACTTTGATAAAGCCGCAGTTTCTGCGCTAATTTGAATAAAACCTGTTCATTTTATTTCATTGCATTTCAAGGTGTATGTTTACGCTAAAGCTTGCAGAAGAGCGGGGCAATAACCTGCAAAGCTAAGGGCGATCGAAGAAAGTGCTCGTTTATCGATGCGCCGGCGCATGACTGAGCAATCATGGCGTTTCACTCCCTTTTCAATGAACGCTAAATGGTTTCGCTGAGTGCGATCTAGAGTTAAGATAGGGCTGGACAGAACAGTTTTTCTCCTACGTCAGTTGATTAAGCGTGAAATAAATGTACGTGTAAGACCTTTGTGGCCCTTGGCATGATCTTGCCTCAGAGGCGCAGCGGTTTGGCACGCTGCTGCAAAACCGAAGGTCTCGGGTTCGATCCCCGGCCGGGTCAACTAGGAAACGAACTTTTCTGGTTTGTCTCGGGTCTTGGATGTTATGTATGTATTTATTGTATTAAGTCTATCGTCGAGTTAGCACCTATAAAACAAGTCACTTAGTTGTACTTAGTATAGGGCTAACGAGATCTGTGTAATATGTCCATGAATATATATTTTTTAATCCTTATGATATAAACTCACGCCGGTAGGGTTTGCCCATTTGCCACGATCCTAACAAAGCTCTATTGAGCTTAGGGGCGCTAACGAGCGTCGTCAATGGAATATAAATCATACTTCTTTTATTATACGTTTGTTTTTTAAAAAGTAAATATCAAAAATCTTAATATCTGTGATAACTATTTTTAAAACATCTAGCCTATTTTGAGAACATTAATATCCTAGGACTTTATTCGCTAAAAACGGCCGTTTTTGGCGGAAATCGATTAAAATCTTAGATTGTTGACCCTAGGTTCTAAAATGTAGGTTCTAAAAATATTTATCACAGTTATTATAAGATTTTTCGTGTTCACTTTTAGATAAAAACGTATTTTAATACAAGTTATGATTTTTATTACATTGGTGGCGCTGGTTTGCACCTCGTTATCAACCCTTGTATGTCCCCACTGCTGGGGCACGGGTCTCTTCCTGCACCGCAGGAAGGTTAGGCCATACTCCACCACGGGGGCCAATTCCGGGTTGGTGGAGGATTGTAAGACAGTGGCGGGCCTTACTGTCAGAAGTTATCAAGCCGCCCTGCCGTGTCGTGACAAGACACTGTAATTTAAAAACAGGCATTTTCCAGAAAACGCCAAAAACATTTTGTTAAGTAAATTCCGCATAGATACAACAAATCAAAACAGATTACTTTAAAAATGTTACATGTGTTAAATAATAGTGCACATAATTATGCCGTAACTAAGTAGTTAATTTATATTTTTTGTATATAGACTCTTATTGAAAATCTAGAATTTTCGCACTGAATACCTGCTTTTTTTCTTGACAAATAGGAAAAGGTTTTAAAGTTGTTATGACAAAACACTGCATCTACAATTATTTGGCATAAAAATCACGAGCATGTTTTGGCAAAACACGGTACCTATCTATAGAAACAGTATTTTGTCAAAACAGGTCTCTATAATATTGGCTATACAGTCTTATTTACTATGACTGATTTGCGTATTATTAAAACTTTATCCATATTTTTTGATGCCATACCATGTACGTAAGGGTGAAGAATCGAATTATTCATGTTACTTCAAAACACTGTATCTATAGATACAGTGTTTTGTCATAACACGGCAGCGCCCATAAGGCCTCTGAAATGGTTTAACGACTGCCATTATATGACAGCCGGCACCAACGGCTTAACGTGCCTTGCGAAGCACGGAAGCGCTCGGAAAAATGCCACTAGCGGTAGTCACGGGACGCTCACCCATCCCGCACCTGACCGCACCTGTAGTTGCTTAACCGTATAGATTCCAATCACTCGCACTCGGTTCGTTTGCACCTCGAACCACCTTAATTAGTTGTTGCATGCCATGCACGCTTGCTGGTTATAGGCCAGTTACGGAGCATTTTTTCTTCACGTCTGTACGAGTATGTGCTGAAATCTTCTATCGGAGGTTGACAACCAATTTGGCTAGCTTGATTTTCAAGGCTGCCAAACTGACAACAGAGATTGAGACAAATAAGAAACGATACTCTGTTCAAGCTATTGATTTCTAAAACATTACCTAGTAGCTTAATTCCGGACCTGCTGGACTGTTCCGATAAAAATCAAGTACCTACTTAAATGAGTACGGAATTAAGTTAATAATTATATCTCTATATTCTTTTTAATGCACTAACCCGTGCTAAGGACAATTATAAAAACCTATTTAGAGGCTAAAAATTCCACCCATGCTGGGACTCGACCCCGCGACCTCTGGCTAACCGTGCCAGCGCTCGCCCAACTGAACCAATGGGGGACCACCGACATCAGTGAAATTTCGAACCTTTTTACAACACTGTATTACGTACCGGCAGCAACATCTGGCTGAAGTAATTTGCATCACTTGCAGCCCCGAGCACCTACTTTGCAGTTAGGTTTTTACATCGAAATGATATCGCTGTACCCACGTTGGGAGAGCGCTGGCACGGTTAGCCAGAGGTCGCGGGTTCGAGTCCCGGTATGAGTGGAATTTTTAGCCTCTAAATAGGTTTTTAAAAATATCTTTGCTCATGCAGGCCTCCGTCTTCGTGGAATCTTGCCTTGTATGATGTTTTGATGTAGACTTAGGGCCATTTTCTGAATTGAAAATTTCGCTAAGTAAACACTTAAGTAACGTTCTTTCACGCTCTTTTATGAGATATTCCAAGAGACAGCGCTACAGTTAAGTATTTACGTAACGAAATTATCAATTAAGAAATTGGAGGTACATTTTGCAGGACTTTGTCTTCCAGTCTAAGTTCTTCTAGTACCTACTATTTTAATGACTCCTATCTCTCGCAATCCACGGTCTAACCCAAAGACGTCGATTGTTCCTTTTTTATTCTTTACTTTTTTTTCAACCTCAGGTAAATTACTATAATTGCGCTCATAGCAATGGAAAACGGGGCTATGTTGGTATGCATTTTCATTACCTATGACGTGGATATGACCTTATAATGTAATGTGCAAAGAGCAGCATCATAGAAAAAAATGATCATAGAATTTGACAGATATGACATCTTAATTCTATGATGAATATAAGTTTACGTGGTGTCACGCATTACATTTTCGAATTACCTACTTTGCTTCAGTTTTTTGATGGTGGTAAGAAGATTTGCTTTCTCTTTTTCATTCTATTTAGAACGGTAGAATTATGGATCCTATCGAGCCTTGGACGGAATCCAGGAAAGTCTAAGCATCCTGTGGTACACCTAAATAACAATCGGTTTTTGGGTTGAGTGAGTGTCCACGGGTTAGGGGTACCAGTTTGGCAGTACGTTGGGTGTACGTACGATGGGAAATGCTTAGGATTTGGTGCGCGTAACGTAATAGATAGATAGAGAACACTTTATTGTACAAAAAAAGGAAATTAACAGAGATATTTCTTAACCTAAGAGTATAGATGGCGTAATTATCACAAAAACTCTTCCAGACAACCTTTGGATGGACTGGAGTAATACATTCGAGAAAGAAGTAAATGTACAAACAAATCCAATTATTTCAGATTTATATGAATTACACATGGTTATTGAACTCAGGTCCTCTGTATTGGTAGTGAAACGTAATATTACTAGACCAACGAGTTAGATTTAGCATATCATTACGATTTACAAGACCGGATTGTGACGTTAACGTTAAACGTTTGTGAGATTGTGACGTTTGCGTATTATTAATATTATTTTTTATTTATGTATTACCGCGTCGCTTTTGTTGGTTTATAAAATTTTATATTGTATAGCCTTTTGAATAGCCCTCGGTGTATAAAATTTTAATAAATCGTGATTCGCGCAAAAATCCTATTAGCGCCACCTGTGGCCGAGTAGACGAACTAACACAAGTTATGTTTCTTTGTTATGTAAATTAGTTCTGCTTCTGGTCGTTAGATGTCGCACAATGTAAATGTAGAGCTCGTAATGAAAGGAATGTACTCTAAAGTTTATTGAAGATGGCCTTTGCGATAGCAAAGCAACGTTTTATTATTGTTAATTAATAATAACTCAAATGTTTTATCTATGTTATTGTTAATTAACGACAACTCAAATGTTTTTATTAGTCTTTCATTCATGTTTGGTGATTTCTCTCTCACAGTGTGTGTCGTAAATAGAAAACTTTTATTTTATTTTTTGCTGTTTTCACTTTATGCTAAGTAAATATTCTAACAATTATTTAGTACTGAGCCAATAGTCGACAAACACAATTTTCAATAACGATACACTTGAGGAAAAATTATGGTCCTTTCTCAAAATTAAATAAAGTAGGACCATAGGTACTACTTCCTCTTTTCCACAACACAAAACAGGCTTAATAATAAGAATAACTTCCATATACCTAATATAATAACTTGTCCTGTTCCCAAACTTGGATACTCTGTGCTATGGTAACCAGGAAAGGACATCACAGACATCGAAATACCTACATCGAAACTGAGGCCAGGTGTACAAACCAAATACCTCCAAACGCCTCCAGCGGGAATCGAACCCACGATCTCTGTCATGTCAGTGAAACGTGTTATCGCTAGACCAAGGAGGCAGTACACACAATCTTTATATTGATTAAGCCGAGGAATGACCCATGCCCACCTATGTTGCAAGCGCACTAAAAAGTGATATTAAATTTTTAAAATTACAATTAGGTACCTATTGCTCCAACCTGCTCGAAGTAGGTAATCCAGATTCAAACAGGTAATAAATTATAATAAACAACTGACTTTAACGGCCTACCGATCACCGAGCGAACACGGATATATGCTTCCATACGGAATAAAATTATAATTGGAATTTTAGAACGTATCGCGACGCCAAGTATGAAATCATCGTAGATTCGTGACAGGTGCAGCTTTCGTAACATTATGACAGTGGTTCTCAATCTGTAATAGTAAAACTATAAGCAAGTATAGTCTGTTAGCTTTTGGAATATTACTACTATCCGGCTACTATCGGATAGAATATCGAATATATACTTGTAATAGAAATATCGGAACTAATATGACACTTTTACATATACCGAGCAGGAAGTACTTTTACACTCGTGTGCTTTCGGCGAAGAGCCCGAGGTATATTTTAAAAGCTAACAGACTATAATGTTAGCTGTCGAATCGCTCGTACTGACTGAGTGATCTTAAACGATCAGTGCATGGATGGGTGACCATCTATGACTAACGCTAGTGGCATTTTTCCGAGCGGTTCCAGGTTCGCAAGGCACGTTACGCAGTTCGTGTCGGCTGCCGTCGATAGTTGGCAGTCGTTAAGCCAAGTCAGAGGCCTTAGAGCGGCTTGAAAACTTCTCACAGTAAGAGCATCCACTAGTCTTGCAAGCCTCTACTAAACCGGACTTGGCCCCAGTGGTGGAGTAAGCCTATACCTTCCTCAGGGAAGAGACCCGTACCCCTCGGTGGGGACATAATGGGTTGATGATGATGAATGATAGCGACTCATAATAAAATGTTGTTTCTAATACATCTTTATATTTTATATCTTTACATTAGATTAATGTGTATTACAGTTAGTTAAGTTTTACATGCGTGATGCGACAACCTATAAGTGGGTGAGCAATTACCGTGTTATTTGTGTGTTTTGAATTTGAATTGGTTGTCAAATCAATTTTAAGTTATTTGTCCTACTTAAATAAAATAAAAACAAAATAAATACGTATTATTGTAAATATACATTTGAAAGTAGCCTGGGAACACATAGTACAAGGAATCCTAGTTTGGGAGCCAGTAACCATTATTGTAACCCTGTTTTACAAGTTTTTTTCGTTTCTTTCATTTCATCAGTCCGTGCTTCGCAAGGCACGTTGAGACGTTGGTGCCGGCTTCCATCTAATAGCAGTCGTTAAGCCATGCCTTATGGACAGCTTGATAACTTCTGACAGTAAGGCTCGCCACTGTCTTACAATCCTCCACCAACCCGGACTTGGCCCCCAAGGTAGAGTATGGCCTAACCTTCCTGCAATGCAGGAAGAGACCCTTGCCCCAGCAGTGAGGACATACAAGGGTTGGTATCGTTGGGCGCCAATGAGAGGTTGTGAAGCGTTTTATCAATAATAAAAACTGGAACGACTTCAACTCTGTGTTGTTTTATTTATTTTATGTATAATATAAATAGAGAACTTGATAAAAAAAAAACAGAATTGGCAGATAAAGGATGATTTATTTAGTAAGGTCTGGTTGAAAAGTAAAGTAGTAATGCCAAAACTTCAAATAAATGTCAAAAACACGACGTAATTTAAAATTTTGAAATGATAGACAGAATAATAACTAAAGAAATATCAAAAAAACTGGTGTAAAGAGGTTTGCTCCGTTACAGGTTTATTGAATAATCAGACTGATAGGTGAATCAGATAGTTTAGATTTTGTTATAAATTGCTTCTTTTAAATATCATGTGGTGGCTTAAGCTTGGGAATCACTGACCGATCATATCTGAAGAGATCAGATAAGACACGTAGATAGCATCAACATAATATAAAATTGGATAAATTGAATACTTGTGATAGACGAGTCATTACAGCAGGTGATTTATTCAAAAGACTGTCAAAGTAGATTGTAGATTCATTGTAGGTGTATATTGTACACAAATTGTAGATTCAATTTCCGTAGGCAACCTTTGTACATTTAATTGAAAAAATTGCTAAAGACTATTGACTTTGACACCTGGCAATGCTAAGCCATGTCAGAGGGCTTATGGGAGGCTTTATAACTTATGATAGTAAGGCCCGCCACTGTCTTACAATCCTCCACCAACCAGGACTTGGCCCCCGTGGTGGAGTATGGCCTAACCTTCCTGCGATGCAGGAAGAGACCCCTGCCCCAGCAGTGGGACACATATGGGCACGGTTGATATGGATATCGATATTGAAAGCAAACGCAAGGATACCTATCCTTGTATCTATTTTACATACGGATACATGTATAGATTGTACGTACGCAAAGTCTGCTAAATGGTTGCTCTACATCGTTGCCAAATGGTCAGTTCAGTGAAACTTAGGTAGATAGTCTATACATGCATATAAACAGCGTTTATTATGACATCAAATATGAAATCGCAAAAAAATATCTACTTTTTCATGGTATAGTATCGACCCTTTGTATTTTCCCACTGCTGGGGCACTGGTCTCTTTCTGCATCGCAGCAAGGTTAAGTCATACTCCTCCACGGGGGCCAAGTCCAGCCGGCTACATTTTTAAACGTAATTCTAATTACACGAGTGCAACAGTTAGCGAGCGAGTCCCTTACGGTGATTGGCAAATCCTTTCACCTCTATTCTTTGCCATCGACACACAAAGAAGACGATTACTCGGGACTTTGTGAAACAGCCACAATTTTATCACGATTTCGGAGTCAGGGTTTAAGTAAAAGTTTATTTTATTTTTAAGCAAAAAAATGCACTAAAGTTTCCCCGGACCTACAGAAAGGTATGAAATTAATCTCAGATAGCATGCAGTTTAAGGAGCGGAAATTGGATTCAAAAGCTAGTTTAGGCATATGCCATATATATCGACGAATGATTCAAACTTGTAGCAAGTATATACTTGCTACAAGTTTGAATCATTCGTCGACATACAAGTGTCCAAGTGATTAACCCCCAGTTTCTCGTACACTAACAATCTGTTAATCTACGGTTAACAGCTGTCAAATGTTTTTTCTACATGCACTTTGGCTACTTGATAGCTGCTAACAGTAGATTGACGGCTTGTTAGTGTCTCAGAAACCAGGGGTTAGGGTGCTTAAGGATGCTAACTAGAGCCACCAATGGAAAAAGAAATAACTGCCTAGAACCTATGATCAATAGAAAAGTCTTTGGTAGTTGATTCTAGACTTTAGACTGTAGGTTTTAGAAATAGTTGTTAGCATTGTTATGATTTCTCAAAGATAAAAACGTATTATAAAACAAGTTATGTTTTTTTTTCATTGGCGGCGCTAATACTTAAGCGCCCAAAACGCCTTAAATAATTTACAACCTACTACTTTCATATAATTTTAGTGGAATAATCTATTTTTCACTGTTTACTTTTACAATAGAAGATTTGAATAAAACTTCCTAGTTACCGCTAATGAAGCTCCATGCTATCTAAGACAAAAGACAATAAAAATATCTTGAAAGGAAGAAACCGATGCACGTTCTGTGCTTTACCTGTTCGTTTTCTTGGCACTGTGGATACGAAAGTGACGTGACTTCAAACTTCGAACCTGTTCCCACGCACCTTATTGTTGTGCACTAACTTTATTGTCATTGAAGTTGTTCATGGAAACTCGATGAGTTAGGAGAAGCAAAGGTTAGATTCTTGAGCAAATTAGCTCGCAACAATTAGCTAATCTAACCTTTTTGCTTGTTTGAAAATCTTGTGGTGTTATGGTGTCATTACTGTCATATAAGTAAATTGCACTATGTACCTAATAGAGAACACTTCATTCCTTTTACATGCAGGGCCACGGGTATGCCACATGGAGGGAAAGTACCTTGAATATTATAGAATTGTAGATGGAACATTTTGGATTAGATTAGATTAAAACTCTTTATTGCACACCATACAATACCTAAGTTGCATAGTATTATTGCAGTCTTATCGCTAAAAGCGATCTCTTCAAGACGACCTTAGTATGGATAGAACTCATAGATTCGAGGTTAGATTAGATTAGATAGGTTTAGACTGCATTCTACTGCAATTAGGCCACGAGCGATCTAAGAGTTTTAAAGGAATGTTCTTGTTCATGTTCTTATAAATAAGACTATAAAGGCTTATTTCCAAAATGCCATTTCTGAAACAGCATATTTACCTACAGTAGGTATATGTTTTAAAAAAATTGTTTGTGTGTGCTTTTCCTCAGAATTATATTTAATTATGCAAATTTACTAAATTCGCACTTTACGCGCTCTACCAATGCCGCCGCCTGCTGTAAATAATTGTCCTATAAAGGAGAATATCTACACTAATGAACAATAGTTTTAAGCATACTCTATCAAACATCTCTACTACACATCTACACAGAAAAACCACAAAAAAACATTTTTTTTAATCAAAATAATGTCAGATCTAAAACCTAAGTTGTTGTTGTATGCCAGAAACTCTAACTGATAATATTTCAATAGTCGCGCATTTTAGAAATACCCCGCAGTAGCAACATCACTCGCTAACTGTAAAGGAAAACATCGCGAGGAAACCTAAGTGTCTGAGCTGTTCAATTAACAGCGCTTGAAATTGCCAATCCGCGGTGGGCATACGTGGTAATTAAGCTCATTCTCTCTCTCTCTGAGAAGGCTTGTGCCCTGCAGTGGGACGTTTATAGACTACATAAGAAATCGCTGTCATGCTTGGTCCAAAACTACAGCCTAGCTAGCTTTTCCGAAGAAGCATGCAGGGTGCGTAAAAGAGAGCGCATCTCGCCGCAACGGTGATGTCGTACATACTAAAACATACCCAAGTCATCGACTCGAGATTTGCATGCCGCGTGTGACGCGAGGCAAGGTCGCTTTCCCAATTCGCCGGTAGGTACACTCGCGAGCGGAAGGCTTAGCGGAGCCTGCGTCGCCTTCTAATGTAGCTGTCATGAGAAATAACACACATACGTGTTCACACCTCCGCGCTTGAAAATGCCAATCCGCGGTAACTAAGCTCATACTCTTTTTAGTGAAAATGTTTCACTAAAAAGAGTATGAGCTTTTTAGTGAAACTTTCTGTGCAATGCAATGACGTATACAGGCTATATAAAAAAAGACTTAATATAGTGCGTTTAAGACAGTTGTGAACGTAATCTAGTTTTTTAAAATAAGTTTTGCGGGACATTGCTGAGTATACGCCTTTATGCTCGTAGATTTCAGTCTTGCAATCTCGCTTGCAACATTTAGAAATATTTAAGAAATTATTTTTAATTTATTATTATTAAAACTCTTTACTGCATAAAAATTTTGCACATAGGTGACCCTAATGCTGCTTAGCATTATCTACCAGCTAACCAAAGTTTACCCGTTTCTAATTTATTTTATTTGTTCTACGTCTATGAAAAATAGCTCTTCGAAATCACTGTGATATAACAAAGGTTTTTTTTTTCTTTTTGTGATGCATGCAGGGCAATACGGCTTTTTTTTTCTTAGCATATTGTGTGTTTAGTTTTAAGTAATGTAAGTTTTAATTTCTGAACCGATAATAAATATATTTCATTTTCATTTTCTCTTAATGAGTCCGTCAATTGTACTTAAATAATATCATAGGCTCATGAAATTTAATAAGAAATATAAAAACCAAGTGATACCGATATAGGCTGCATTTTTTTTACCTTATTACCTTGCAGGACCAAAACACTTCTCCACTTGGCATTACCCGGCCGTATCTCTACACCTGAGTTGTAAATAATAAACGGCGGATAGATATTAGAAAACATGTAACCGTCCGGCCGGCCTGCCTGACCGCTTCGCTTTCGTTCGGAGCCTGCCCCGGCTTAGGCTGCTCGCACACTGAGTCGGCACTTGACATTGGTCTACCTTCAAGCTCTTAAACAATAGATTAGATTAGAACCGTACTTGTTCACGCTAGGAAAGAAAAATAAAATACCTAAATAAATAGCTTTGGAGACTTTGAATAAAGTATGTTGAAAATACCATTTAGTTTTGGAAATTTTGACGAAATATTTGAATGAAATAAATATCTCTGAGATGAAGGAGAAACGAAAAACTTGGGGCTACCATGCCCAGCCATGAACAGAGATAAATGAAAAGCTCTTGTGTCAGCCCCAACCTCCACGAAGGAGTAAAGGCACCAAAGAACAAGAGAAGAAAAATCTTGTATCTTGTTCTTTGATACGACAAAATCTGTGGTAATAACAATAACTATTAGTAACCTGAAATTAAATATAACAATCTTGTTTGTGTTCCTAGGGTACCTGCTATATGGTAACTAGGCGAAGATATCACAGCGTTAATATATCTAAGTACTTAAGCTGAAGATACACTTAAGTGGAGGTCCGAAATCATTAAATTTAACGCAATTTTATTTGAGTAATGTAAATTTGTAACTAGTCCCAAAATGATAAAAATGTTTTTTTTTAAATTGAGAATTTTGCTAAGTAAATAGTTAATTGTAATGCTATCTCTTCAAAATTCTCAGAAAAAAGCCTAACAGAATTCACAGTTCAGAAACCGTAGTGTTTGAAAGTTAATTAGATTTAATTTCGCTCTTTATTTGTAGTTTAAAAGTAGCTACGTATTACGAGGTAATTTGATCTAAACATTTTTTTTATGAAAATAACTTAAATAAGTCCCCACAAGAGCATTCAGACTCATACACGTAGTTTCCGATATAGTTTAATGATCAGTTGCAAGCGTCGTGTCAAACTAATAGATGTGCAGGTCGCCTTAACCCGGCAATAATTTGAATAGTTTTATAACACGACCATTTCATCCAATATGACGCAGTATTACAAAATATATAGTTAGAGAAGTGAAAATATGGAGAAAACCATCTCTCTAGAATATGTTTAGTAGTTGTTTCTATCAACGGATGATTCCGTTTACATAATATGCATAATTTAATTCGATAATGATGTGGCAATGGCATAGAAATAAAGAAGCTTTAGCTAAAGCCAGTGTCTACTATTATATATCCGGTTAAGAAAGGACAAAGGAGCTTATCTCTGTAAGAGATAAGCTCGCCTTTGTACATGTTATTTCTTATGTTATGTCCTTTTTAATGTTTCGTGTGCAATAAACTACAATTATAGACAAAGTTTTTCTAGTTGCACTCACACAAATGGCCTTGTGGTTGGCTGTATAAACGTTCTCATCGATGTGGCGGTTGTTGTTTTTATTATTTTTTTATTTAGTCCATATACGGATTGGCAATTTAGAAAGAATGAAAAAAAAAATAAGACATTTATTATACCAACATGACACATCACATCACACAAACAAAAAACCAGACACAATTAACACAATATGAGCACAACTGAAAAAACCGTTTCTAACGCTGTTGTTTTTGAGCACTTCAAACACTCAGGTTTTCCTTCACCGTCGACGAGTGGTGTTGCTACTATAATTTCACAAATGCACATAACTTAGAAAACGAAGTCATTGGTACGTGCAGGGAGTCGAAAGAACTGGCGTTCTACCGCTCCGCTATTACTGCTCTGGGCTTTACTATGTAGTTTACTAAAATTTTCAAGTGAAAACAAAACTTTTACATGGGCATTTTATCCAGTCTCCGCCGAATTTAGTTCCATTTATATGCCGAGGGTTATATACCACTTGCTGTTTCCACGACTTTGTTCGCATGGGATTCGAACAAAAGTAGCCTGAGTCACTGATCCGATTGGGCAAGACTATCTGTGGCAAGAAATCCCGTGTGTGGCACAGAAGAAATCAGAACGGGACAAAAAATTCTACTTATGCAGCGCGTTGATGTCTTTTGTTGAAATATTCGTATTTACAACCGAAGCATTTATTTCTACTTCAAATAAATTCTTTTTTTGTGGCTCCCCGTCCCGTGACTACCGCTAGTGGCATTTTTTCCGAGCACTTCAGTGCTTTGGAAGGCACGTTAAGCCGTTGGTGCCGGCTGTCATATAATGGCAGTCGTTAAGCCATGTCAGAGGCCTTATGGGCGGCTTGATAACTATGGCCTCACCTTCCTGCGATAGAGGAAGAGACCCGTGGCCCAGCCGTGGGGACATACAAGGGTTGATAACGATATGGCTCCCCGTAGGATCTAGCATTCTGCCAATGTCAGGTTTGTGGAGATGGCACTTTTTCTTCCAACAGTCGTCGACCTCACTCTTCGCTTTTGTAAGTCAAGTTTTCTTTTGTGTAATGTCAAGTATGACATTCTATAGTCCGACCCGTATTTATAGCATTCGGATTTTTATTAAATGTTACAATATAAAATTGTAGATATATGGTACCTAGTGTTGCAGAATATTTATGTCAGTTTTTATTATGTTGGGGAGTTAAAAAGAACATGCCGTCTCCACAAACCTGACATCGGCAGAATCCTAGTGGTGACATAAAACAATTGAATTCAGTTTTTGGCTTTGTTTTAGATGCGTATAATTAAAGCCTCCATATCCCTGTAAACCTTTGCTAGTCGGAGAGGCTCCATAAGAAGAAGAGCAATTAGAAGATGATTTTGGTGAATGAAAATTTCAAAATAACATAACATTTACACACAGGTACATGCATTGCTTCCGGCCTCACACTAGGATACCCTGTGTCGTGGGAACTAGAAACAACGACATCACAAACATGTAAACATCCAAGACCCGGGGTTTCTTTTGTCCCCAGCCGGGGTTAGAACCCGGGACCTCTTGCATGGTAGGCAGATGCGGTACCGTTACGCTACAGAGGTCGTCATAAATAAATAGATAGTTAAGTAAAGCTCCCACATTGTTTTGTCTATTTTAGTTTTACTAAACAACTTCCTTTTTATTTTAGTTTTACTTAACATATAAAATTTTCAGAGTCGGTTTTACATTAGTCTTTGTTCCGTCAGACTGACCCACAGCGCCAATTTCAAACAGATGCGTCTGAAACAATCACCATTGTCACTGTCACACACATGTCTCGGCCGATTGATTGTTTACGCAGCCTTTCGTTTGTTTGAAATTACCAGCGTAGCTGTAAATCGTATCCCAAAACAATTCTCAGTATACTCTACAGTAACGGCCTAAAAACACAATTCCTTAAAGCACTTCGAAATCGCCGACTAAAAGAGATAGATAGATAGAAAACACTTTTGTACATAAAAATGGAAATAAAATAGTCTGTGGCAGATATTTTACAAGGAAAAGAGGTCACCACAGATTTAATAAATCGCCTGGAGGAGTGTCTTAGTCGAATCGTGTATTTATACAGGGCCGTAAGTCTTGTAAAAAACAATTTATTATCGATTTTTGTTTTTCGGTGACGTACAACTCAATATCCTAGACGACCTCTGTGGCGTAGCAATAGCGCATCTGCCTGCCATGCAAGAGGTCCCGGTTTCGAATCCCGGCTGTGGACAAAAAAGCCCAGGTCTTAGATGTTTGCATGTTTATGATGTCGTTGTTTCTGGTTTCCACGACTTAGGGTATCCTAGTGTGAGGCCAGAAGCAATGTATGTAAATGTTATGTTGTGTTGTTATAACTAACCTAGATATTGCCCTGCGGGTAAAATTGTATTTTGTAGTTGTAATTAGGCGTGATCGTTGCAAAGACGAACCGTTTTATAAGACCGTTTTGTGTTCCGCGACGATAGGACCGTTTTACGTTTCATTCTAAAGCAGTGCCAGCGACTCGAAAGCAGTGCCAGCATTTGTTCGTCGCGAAACCAGTCCTTAGATTGTTTGACGCGGATATGTCCTTTAGTGCTATATTAATAGAGCCTAGAACGTAATGAGATCATTGCGACGTCGTCGTCGGCTCCTTGCTCGTTCCGTTCGTTTTGGTCTGTGATACAACAAAGTAATCTTTATGTCTATGAGTATACAGTCGAATATCGTGTAAAACAACTTATTTTTTCCGATGTTTCGTGATTTCGTCTCGTTTGCACTCGTTTGACCGTCCTCTGCGCCTTGCTCGTTCGCATACAATGAAACCAGTTGCGAACGAGGACCGTTTCGAGGACCTGTTTTCGTTCCAGAAAAAACGGTTGCGTTTCGTCGTCGAAAAATCGGACAACGACCCACTCTTAGTTGTAATACCACTCGTTTTCTTCGAAGGAAATCGTCGCGAGGAAATCTGATTGCTTCAGCTCTAAGGAATCCGAGTACCTTAGTGCCTGAAAAAGCCAACTCACGGGGACGCTTGAAGGTTAAGCACATACTCTTTGTCTCGCCCTCTATGAGAAAAGACCTTTGTTGTGCAGTGGTATAGGCAGCTTATAAATGCATCATTTGTAAGTAAAACTGGTAAGCTAACTGGTAGGTAAAACTGGTAACGTTGGAGTCATCCAACCTTTTCACCAAAGTAAGGATGTCTGACATTTACGGCAAAATCAAATGAAGTAATTTGAAAATGGTCAAGAAAATGAAGCAGGTTGCATGGATTAATAGGTGATGCGCCGTCGACTGTACGATGATGTCAGTCGCGCGTTTCATATGTCAAAATTCGTGACTTTTCAGTACACTAATTGTCACGTTCTGTCACAAAACGCGTGACTTGTGCCATCGTAAAGGGTTTACGAGTTTTTTTTCCATGAACCCCCCATAGTTTTTTCTTTTCATGGTTCTTCTAATCCATAGTTGGTTTAAAGATAATATTTAAAACATAATGCACATTCTTCTTTGCAGGGTATTGATCAAATAAGGGATAGCGCGACTTTATTAAATTTATGTAAAGCCTGATAAAAATATGTAACTGTGGACAAAAGTTGTCTATATAAACTCTAAGGCCCACTTGTGTCAGCCCGGGTTAGCTCATTTAACTGGAGTTAAGCGGTTAAATCGATATTTTGCATGTGAAATGATCAGTTTAACCGGTTAACTCGAGTTAAATGATCTAACCCGGGCTGACGCAAGTGGGCCTAATTGGGTTCCTTCAGGCGTTGCTCATGTTACAAATAACGCAATGAACCAAGGGCCATGTACCTACCAATCGCCCACTTATCGAAGCCACAGCCGCATAGCTCAAACGCGTGCCTTGTGATGCAGAAATGCACTGCCCTAGACCGGCCGCGGCGGCCACTTTTTTCACACACAAAACATAGACCACGGGCTGTTATCTCACCACACGGGCCGGCGTGAACGTAACCTGTGCGTGTGCGTCATGTGGGGAAGAAGAGGCGAGCGCATTCGCACAGCGCAAACCGTGCGCGTTGGTTGCATTCACCGCCGCTGGTTTTAAAGAGAGTCTCGGCGCGCGCCATGTTTTTTCTGAAATTCGGCGCGCGAATTTAAGCATCCAGTGTCTGTGTTGGTTCTTTGGATTTTCAAAAGTGAAGTGGCTCTTACGGTGCATTAATGCAATCCATATACGGATCTAAAGTGGATTGTGGCTTCGCGACAGGTTACGATTGGTGAGTTTAGTGGATTAGTTTTGTTTACAGTAATTAAACACGCTAAAGATAAGAGGTCGGTGCGTGGTTGAAAACAGGTGCTCTCTACTGGAAAGTAGGTAATTCAGGCCGTGAAATAAAGAAACGGCTACTAAAAATGTAAAAGCTTACAAATGTAGAGGTTAATGCCTCTAAACCCTTATCATTGTGGTTTGGTATTGTTGTTTTTAACGTCTCTAATATAGGTTATTTATTAGGTCAAACGTAATTACCTTAATTCCCGACGCGATTAGACCCGTTTAATATATAAGTATACATGAGCATCGCGAGTCGTTAAGAAATACTAGATAAAAGTTTTGTCTAGGCTATGCCTGATCCCTATTTTATAGAACAAAACATCAATTCATAGTTTACTATGAATATTCGATGTAAATTGTATAGCTGATTAACCAGCAGATTTACAAGGAGGAATACTAATAATTATACATATGGCTACGCAGTATGCATCGATTTTTAGTAATAAACTATGAAGTTATATATTAGACGGGTGTAATCGCGGTTACTTACTAGGTGAAATGTTACATATGTGTGAGCTTCGCGGGTCATTAAGAAATACTATAAACTATGGAATGTAGTTTTATACGCGGCCTAGCGAGGAATACTTCAGATCGTAACAGCTTACAAGCTTTAAGTATAAGCTTCAACATAGACGGTCTTATTAATAAAAACACTGATACAATTTAACTGCGTTAATGAGAAAGACATGTTAACTCGGAAGCAAAAGCCCCAGGTTCGAATCTCAGTGCGGGCATGCACCTATATTTATTTTCAAAAACATGCGTTTGGGCATCTGACAGTAGTAACAGTACCACACGCTAAATGTGAAGGAAAAGACCGTGAGAAAACCCGAGACTCCGTCGAAACCAGGCACTGAAGGGTCCGAGTGGTCCCTTTACCCATCTAGTGTGAATGAAGGTGCTACTGGACGTCCCATTACGTAGATGTAAAAACCCAAAAGGCATATTTAAACATCCCCTGAGAAGTCTTTTAAGAAACTGTATTTTTACAAATAAAACCTTTAGGCTTGAAACCAACCCCTGATTCTATTATTACCCTTGCCATACTAACGAATATTTAACATAAATTAGTGCCTGACTACAGCTATTACTCCAAACTCATAAATTACGCTGGCGCATCTTTTAGAGACGCTGGAGACCACTTAATGCATTATTTGACACTTTCCCTGTTTAGTGTGAAACGCCATATAAAAGACCCATTTGTTATCAACCATAATAAAATATACGACTCCACAATATGCCGACATAAGCCCGCCAATCAGCATTAAACGCAGCGCAGGCGAGCAATCGTCAACTTTCTACGAAAGTGCTGCGCTGGATCAAGCTCAGTATGATAGCGGGCGATTCTGCGACTTACGGTGTGTCTATTGTGAACCGATGTTAAGGATTCGGAACCGCTAACCTTGTCTTACGTATGCCTCGTAACAGCTAGTATTGGATATTAACGTTCTCTCTTCCTCCTTGGTCGTTGCCCAATATCAAGTTTCCTTCCGGGCATGAAAGCACACTAACCTTGGCGTAAAGAGTGTTCTACTTTAATGTATGAAACCAACTTGTAGTTTAAATTCTTGATTTATAATATTTAAGTTCAAAAAACTATAATTTGCGAGCAACTTTGAAATTTCATATACTTTACTTTATACTTTATTGTAAAAAAGGGAAAGAAATATTTACATAGAACATAAGCGTAATTAAAATAAACGAGTACATAGGCGAGCTTATTTCTATATAAATTCTTTCAGTCGTAAAAGGATATTTTTAAAACGGTAAGGGAATAATGACTGCGTAAATAATAATAATAATAATAATAATAATAATAATAATAATAATAATAATAATAATAATAATAATAATAATAATAATAATAATAATAATAATAATAATAATAATAATAATAATAATAATAATAATAATAATAATAATAATAATAATAACCATCTCGTTAACCATCTGAGGCGGTTGGAACTCCGTGTGGGCATGCTTCCGGCTATCATGCAGAAGGCGGTGCTGCTTGATACAGCCCGGATAGTCCGGCGTTTTCTCTCGCTGTCGCCCTGACCTCCGGCCGCTTGGACTCCTCAGCCGGAGGGCGTCCGTCTGGCCATCCTGGTCAGACGAGACATTTACCTTTTTTTTCCCCACATAATAATAATAATAATAATAATAATAATAATAATAATAATAATAATAATAATAATAATAATAATAATAATAATAATAATAATAATAATAATAATAATAATAATAATAATAATAATAATAATAATAATAATAATAATAATAATAATAATAATAATAATAATAATAATAATAATAATAATAATAATAATAATAATAATAATAATAATAATAATAATAATAATAATAATAATAATAATAATAATAATAATAATAATAATAATAATAATAATAATAATAATAATAATAATAATAATAATAATAATAATAATAATAATAATAATAATAATAATAATAATAATAATAATAATAATAATAATAATAATAATAATAATAATAATAATAATAATAATAATAATAATAATAATAATAATAATAATAATAATAATAATAATAATAATAATAATAATAATAATAATAATAATAATAATCTTTTATTCACAAAAACACGGTACAAATTCTATGGAAACTTATGAATTATAATCATCAACATGATGAGACATAGTAATACAGACTTTGATTCTGTCCCCATAGACAAATGTGTTGTTATATTTAAATGGAGTGTATTGAGACTATAACTACAACTTTAGGATTAAAATGATAATAAAAGACGTCGGAGCTCTATTAGGAATATATGAAAAAAATATTGTTACGAAAAATAATAGCACTTGTGAAGTCTTTTATATAACCATTTCTTAGAACTCTGTTTCATGGTTTACCATGACGATTTTATGTACTCGTACCAACCTAGGTCGCGTTAGGTAAATCTAAAAACCATTATTATAATATTTTTTTATTGCACAAAAGATAATGTATAAAAAGTGGATTTAATGCTAATACAATGAACAGCACAGAACATCAACGTTTACATGCGTGCACTCTATTTAGTTACAGTTACAGTGGATGTACTGTCCACATAGATGTATCATCGGGTACGCCTGTATCGTAGTGCAATTAGTCTTGCTTCTGGTTTATTGGCCTTACTTCTTAATCTTCTACTTTAGTCTTAATTGTTAATTGTAGGTTAATCATCTACGCAACATACATCGAATGTCATAATAATTATCGATTGCCCTGACTTAGTTATCGTACCCCGTCACCGTTGGTTCGTGATACGCCATCAACCAGAAAGGTATTGGACTGTTTCCAGGCCGTATCGATCGATAACGCCGACGTGTGGCTATTAGGTAAACGTCGCCGAAGAGTTATGTACGGTTATGAAATTACTTCTCATACTTTATACCGTTTCGAGTGAATTTTTCACTGTAATAGTGACACATGTGATGTTACTGTTTTTTAATGGGTGGTTACTGTTTAAGGTGGTGGTTAGACAGATCGCAATATATGATAAAGAGCAATGATTTATATAGTGCATGGCGTATCAGTGTTATTAGTGTTTTTAATTCAAGGCGATAATAAGATGACTGCTTTTGACATTTCCTTAAACGAGTGCTCAAGGAAAGCAACGGTGCGAGAGGAATGACAGAGGATTTTAAGGCAGGCCACTACCCCGACGTAAACTCGGGTACGAAGAAGAATAAGATAGAGATAGAAGACAGAGTAATATGTCAATCCAGGGGTACAACCTCTCATCGAGGCACTTCTCGCGAAGAAGATCGAATCGCGAGAGGCGCCGAGTCAAGTAGCACGGGTTTTAACATTGCAATGCGATTGGTTACTAGACTGCCGATAGTGTGAGTGAAACGACCATTACCGGACTAATATGACTCTATTGAAGAACTATGCATTTTAGAGACTCAACCGCCTGGTCCCAAACTGTGATACCCTGTACTATTATACTATTCTTATTTTTAATGCACTAACCCGTGCTAAGGACAAATTTATTTAAATTTAGCCTCTAAATAGGTTTTTAAACCCTGTACTATGTTAACCAGGCAAGGACATAGTAATACAGGGAGTTTTTTAAAGAGGTTCGAAATTTCACTGATGCCGGGAAGTCACCCATTGGCTCAGTTGGGAGAGTGCTGGCACGGTCAACCAGAGGTTGCGTGTTCGAGTCCCGGCATTGGTGAAATTTTTAGCATCTAAATTAGTTTTTAAAAAATTACATAGTATTCGAAGTGCAGTCTACCGCACATCAAGTTTACATACGAGGGCACTACTAGTCAGTTTTGTTACTGGCGTTCTTGCAACTGAAATGTAGATTGATTTGCTATATAGAATACAACGGCGTTGCATATGGGACCACGATTCCTCTAAAACATTCCTCAAATGTAATTTTCCTAGACCAGAAGGTTAATGGGAATGTGGATGAAGCAAAAGAGGCGTTTCAGGATCAGAGGGGGCGATTACATTTGAGCAAATAAATAAATAGACGATACAATCATACATAACATAAAATAAAAGTCATCACACTAAGTCTTAAATTTGCAAATTATAATCCGTTCAATTATGTTGTTTAGTACTAAATAGTTTAAACGTAAAATAACGAACAAATACTATAGAATATAAGATATTATAGAGTATTGCCTTGGTACAAATTGGTTTTAAGTGCAATACAAAATTTTCTTTCATTCATTCACAAATCCATTCATTCCTTCATTCGTTCATTAAATAATTAATTAATTCATTCATTTATTTATTAATGCATTTTTAGTATAGTCATTTATCCATGCATGTTGGAATGCCCCTACTGCGCTCATGCTGTGATCCGAAATCTAATATTTAAGACCATATAATGTGCCACATGTCGCAAATAAATAAATAAATTATCTGAAGTCCCCCTCCGCTGTGTAGGTAATCGGAGAATTTTACAGTTTCTCTGCTGTAAATCTTTACTAGAACAAAATTTTCAACGTTTGTCTGTGCAATGTAATGTGGGCCAAACCATCCAAGTTAGGGTAAGCACATGGCAATTTAAATCAAAATATAATTCATTGCACACAAGATGGTCGCTGATACCGCACTGAGCAATTAGAGCGTGCCATGTGCGCGCGCGCCGGTTTGTTAGTGCTGCTTTATCGTGGGATATAAAAGAGGTACACAGGGGCATATATTTATTAGATACCTGTTCAAAGTTTTGTGAAAATTTGCAATACAGCATGTACATGCTGTACAACCCAGACATTAAGTGGTAAGATTACAGTAATATTTATTATCTACATTATCAGGAACTTTCCCTAAAATTTATATTTTTAGAATAAATAGATTTATTGATAACAAAGATCGTAGCAAGTGGCAGTCTCTGATCTCTGCCTACCTCTCTGGGATACAGGCGTGAGTTTGTGTTATATTATTGATAACAATTGAGTACTTTTTTTTAAGTAGGACAGGTTACACTTGACCCCAGATGGTAAGCGAAGACGGGGTCTCTGATGTTACGTGCTTACCTGGTAAATGCCGGCTACTTTTAAAGACACACAGACACTTAAAAAGTAATTGACTCAGACACTTAAACACAGACGACCTCTGTGGCGTAGCGGTAGTGCATCTGCCTACCATGGACGAGGTCCCGGGTTCGAACCTCGGCTGGGGACATAAAAAAACCCCAGGTATTTGATGTTTTATGTTTGTGATGTCGTGGTTTCTGGTTCCCACAACACAGGGTATACTAGTGTGGGCTCAGAAGCAATGTATGTGCCTGTATGTAAATGTTATGTCATGTTATTGTACCTTTTAGATCTGGGAATTCTACTTGTGGCACCTTCTAATTAGAATTCACTAGATTGAATGAGTCCAATAGAGGAGGACGATTTTAGTTACTTGGAGTATACTTTGTTGTAAAGTATACTTTTTATAGATTTGTTGGACAATTTCTTTTCATTATATATAGGACCAACGAACACGAACGTTTTGTTCGTTGGTCCTATAATTGTGTTTGAGTCTTCACACGTCAGTGCATTTTGCACTATCCATCACTTGATCGATTTAAATTCAGTAACACTATATCCTTGTAAATAATGTTTTTATAAAAACGAGAAAAGTAAAAAAAAAATACTCGCATTTTGTAAAAGTGTTCGGAAGGGAAGCGGATTTAGTTTTGCTTAACTGATCAAGTTTAACAAATACATTCGTGTCGTGAGCAAGTAAAGTTGGACCAGAGATGTTCCTTAACCTCAAAGTTCGGCCATTGTACGTAGTAAGCGCTGAGGTATTTTAACACTTTGACACAAAAGGTTTCCTCACGATGTTTTTCTGCACAGTTAGTGAGTGGTATGGCTACTATAACTACACAAATGTGCAGAACTTAGGAAACAAAGTCATTCGTACATGCAGGGATTCGAACCCACGATCTCTCGATTGAGAAGGCGGCGTGCTACCGATCCACTACCACCGCTTGAACAATTTGTTTTTGCATATTTTACAATCGTATAATCTTTTCTACTACAAATTACAAATTAAGCTGTTGAAACTCTTTGCTGTAGGCTGTATGAATAAGATGCTAGACCAAAAGAAAACAAAAAAAAAGTACATAGCCCGGACTCACTCTACTTGACTAACTGACCGAATTAACTGGCCAGCTCATTACCAGAATACTTTGACACGACCCTACAATACAAACCTCATACGTTTCGCTGGTCAGTTAACTGGACGATGCTTTGGTTTAAACAGTCTTTCTCAAAGTGTTTGTTAACGCCCCTTTATGGGTGACGAATGCCTCTACGAGAGCTGCGGAAGGCTCTAAGATATCAGGGTCCCTTAAGCGGCATTTTTCTTACCATATCGAATAAGCTTAAGGATAAGCCTATGTCAAGTTTTTGTATTATAATGTAATGTGGAGGTGTGGATTACGGATGTTAAAATAAGAACGACATAACAGAGCGTCTTGTGCCTCGGGTCAATTTTCAGTCCAAAAGACAATATGGCTGCCCCGCCAGGAGTTGATATGTAACAGTAGATGCATACAGAGGAAAAATTATAAGTGTCCCTAAAGCAGCTTGGTATATCTTTTCACGGCTTGCCATCGACACGCTAAGAATTTATGCAAGTTAATTGGTTTTTAATTATGAATTAAGTCAAGTAAATTGAGTTCTAAGGGGTAAGGCTGCGGGTTAGGAAAAAATGTCATACGTCAGAAGATAAGACATAGCGCACTCTCATTTTGATACACATACTTTTTATTACATATAAAGAGTTATTTGCAAAAGGGGATTAAGACATACTTCATCCCTGAGATATCAATCCTCTCAGTTTCCTGCCAGTCATTCATTCCATGTAATAATACACTTTTAAAATGATATTTAGAACGAGAACACGAGAAAACACTCGAATATAGAATACTTAGACTACGTTACTTACATTTATAAGATTTAAGAATTCTGTGGCTGTGCTATTACTTTATTAAGTGTTCTCTACTTCTACTTCTTCTACAGGCTATATTAGACCACTGCTGGACACAGCCTTCCCCTAATGAGCGCCAGTGTCCTCTATCTGTCTATTTATCTATCTATTGAATGTTAACCAAGCAAAAGAGATCCATCACGATCGTAGCAGGTGGCAGACCCTGTTCTCTGACTTTCCTTCCGAGATGCAGGCGTGAGTATATATTATGTTACTTATTAAATTCTCAATTCAAAAACTGGTCCAATGTATCCCACATTGGGCCAGTTTTTGAATTGAGAATTTCACTAAGGAAATACTTGAGTAACGTTCTGTCACGCTCTTCTCTGGGAAATTCAAAGAGACAGCATTACAGTTAACTATTTTCTTAGCGAAATTCTCGATCCAGCAACTGGCCTTTAGTTGATTTTACGATAAGCACTTTTATGTACCAGTTACTTAGAAAATGTTGAGGGCTCTACATTATTAAATTCTTACTTACCTTTTCTAAGCAGTTTGAGAACCTATGTGTTTGAGACGGTTTCAGTTTTTGAAAAGTTACTCAATTTGCATAAATGCCGCGCTGATGAGCAGACGATTCTTTTGTTACTATATGTTAATTTTATAACGTGCAAAATCATTGATATGTTAGGTTACAGAGTTAACAGTTGGCTAAGATCACAATTATTGTTATAGTACGAGTATATACATAATTACACAATTGTAATTTTTTTCTTTTTTTCTATTCATTTTTGGTTGTGCAATAAAGTGTCTACATCTGATGTATGTTAATGCAGCGAAATACATCTGTCGGGATCGTAGCACGTAGTCCTCCTCGGTCTCTGCCTACCCTTCCGGAATACAGGCGTGAGATTATGTACGTATGTATGTGTATAAAATCTTTTACGGTCTAAGAAAGTCTTTCGTTGCCTCTATTTTGGGTGTTATGTCACCTCCATTCCGACGCTCTAAGTAGCTTAATTAAAAAAAGCGATTGAAAATGGCGACAGTCCTATTTGCTTCTTACTTATACTAACAATAATGTTTTCTTGAGTGGCCAAGGACTACATGAAAAAAAAGACAGATGATAATAGTTGATCGGCAGCTTTTTAGAGTACTGTGAAGGAAAACAACATCAGGAAACCAGAGTATTTTTTAAAGTGTTCACATAACTCGGCACTCAAACATACCTCAGCGCTTAAAATTACCAATCCGCGCTCTTACTCTCTCCTTTGTGAAGCTCCTGGACGCTGTATAAATCATCTCATTACGTCACGATACGAGGCCAAAGTTACCCCAGTACAAACTTCGAAATATATAATATAATACATGGCGTATTAGGTATGCGTGGCGTCCCTTAAATAAACCTAACTGCCGTTACCAATAACCAAGTTAGAAAGTCAGCGGCGCAGTCGAAATGTAAAGTTTTACTGCCATCATGTATTTTAATTGTCATTCCCAAGGGCGTTATTAACTTAAAACTGCCTAATAACTGTACAAATAGCGTGTAAGGCTGTTGCTTTCTATTTGCAATGCGTTTGCGACATTTTTCGAGTATCACAACTGATATACAGTGACCTGCAAAACTAAGTACCTACTACAGTTGTAATTTTGTTTTATCTAAGCAACCCAAAAAAGTTGAGTTTTTTAGCCAGGTCTTAAAAGAAGGTTTCCTACTATGGAGGAAAATAAAATAACAAAATTAAACTCTTTTCGAGTCCTTTTTATTTCAAAAGTATATTATCTTGTGCACTTAAAAATTTATTGTAGTTTTAAAATTGTAAAACTTAGTTTTGCAGGCCAGTGTATTTCGATGCTGTCTCTTTTTCTTAGGTTTATTTGAAGGAAAAGAATGAGTTCTCGATGTATATTTGTTTAACAGATGTATATCTAATATATAAAAAACTAAAAAAAATGTGTCACAGTATTTGTTATCGAACTCAACTGAGACGGCTTCAACAAACTTTGAATGTCTTGTGTATATTTGATTGATTTGAGAATTGGTCTTATACTAATTAATATGGCTAAACAACCTTTGCCGAGTCAGTTATTTTATAATAAACCTACTTACCTTTTAAAACATAATAACGTCGTTGATATTATAAAATGTTATATTATGTGAAATATATGACTTTCGATTTTTTCATTTAAATTAAAGGAATGCTTGACTCTTTAATATAAGTGTCATCATCATCCATTTGACGCCGATTGCAGGGCATAAGCTCCCTCATGGTTTTCCAAGCTTTACGATCTTGTGCCGCCCACATCGTAGACGTTTAGTCCGGATTTACTTACGGGTGTTGTTATATCGGAAAAGTCCGACCAGGTTTAGCTCCGATTCGCAGAGCTTAATCATGGTGAGCAGAGACGGAGCTCGCGCATCGGTTGCTCGTCTCACACTGTTGTGCTTACGAAAGTTTTAGTTCAAAAATTGTCCGCCCACATCCATAATGTAAGTGTAAGATTTTATAACCTCAGCCTGATCAGGTACGATGATCAGGTATGATGGCTTGATGTATTTCTATATTTTAATTTTTTACACAAGTTTGATGAACAAAAAGTAAATCATATAAGATTTTGCAATATCAACGACAATAAGAGTTTTTTTCTGTGGACATTTTTGAAATATTAATAGCGTCGTTCTCCATCGGACTATGTATACTCGTAAGCATCATGCTAGGGTAACTTAGTCGGTTTGCCGGCCACCTTCAGTTTTCGGCCATCACGCAGTTTTTACGAAATAATAAGAAAATAAAATACGCCCGAGTAAAAAATCTATTGTTACCGCATAGATTCTAATGATTTCTTTGCCTACATAATTAAGTATCTTAGTAGCGTTTCATTTGTTTCGTCAGTTTTCCCTCGCGTTTCAAGCAATGTGAGTGTGTGTCGAAAGCAGAGAAAAAAATAGTGCGCGCCAATTATTTGCATGGTAAGTTACGACATTGTGTATTGATTTATCCACCAAAATATTACTATAATGCACAGTTAATATGTTAAACTGATGTTATTTTGATGAAAATGTCTATAATACTTAGTACTTTTAGTAAATATTAGGTGGACGGATAACTAACTTAAATTTTGACGAGCCAGTTGATTCTCGGCCGCCTGGCCGAAATCTGACACCGATCCTACGATTATAAATTCATTACTTTACCATTGAATAATCACTTTTTCCAAATCATATTGTTAAGATATAATTTAAAAATTATCCTGATTTATGCAGTTAGATTTCGGCCGCATGTTTACTAATTGCATTCGAGCTTAAAATCCATTTTAATTGTTTTGTATAACGGTGCGGCCACCGTTATACAAAACAATTAAAATGGAGAGGGACTTAGTAAATCCACTTTTCGGCCTAAGTGTAATAAAATGACCGAGAACTAAGGATATTTAGGTTATTTTTCGGTCATTTATAAAAGCGGTGATAAATACTAGTAAATCTATTTATTTCAATAAGTTTCTCTTATATTAACTAAGATCCTGATCTAAGAGAACTCTTTCATCCTTGATTTGTTCGAAAGAGTTTAATTATATATTGACATTGGCGGCCGAAAGTTAACTCCTTCAAATTAGGTTGTCGGCCATTTTATGCAAGGTGGCCGAAACCCGGGTTGACCAATTTTGTTTATCGGCCATGATTTATTGAGAGGCCGGAAATTGGTTAATGTTTTAGTTTTAAGTAAACAATATTAAAAGCTCTTTAATTTTTTTTACTCATTTTATTGTTATTTAAAAACGATACACCACCATAAAAATAAGAGTTATTAGAAAAAATAAAAATTGGCCGAAAACTAACAAAACAAGTGGCCGTAAACTGAAATAGGTGGCCGGGAAAGGGCAAAATCCACACCTCACGATATTTTTATTTTTTATAATTAAACGATAATGTTTTCTTAGATGAAGGTTTGAAAAATGGGAATTGCAATAGTTTTACGATTCAAAAGTATTTTATTTGTCCATTTTTGTTTACTCTGTCATTGAAAAAAATCGCTCTGAATATGAAAATGTCCTTAAATGGCCGAAAACCGGCTAAACTACCCTATAAGGTGTATTTAGTATTAGGTTAGACAATCGGTTGCGCGTGAGTTGTTGCCCGTAGGAGATTAGCGCCGCGGTCCGTTACTAAGAAATTGCGCTGAGATGCGCTGGCGCATCGGTGCCGGTTGCTTGCTTCGACGAGCGTATTAGTTAGGGATGACATGGCACAAAAAAAAACTTGAAAGGAAATATCCTTTCAATTGATATGCAACATGATTCGTAAAGTGGTGGTGGTCGGGCCTTCTGCTTAGACGGGAAGACGGACGATGGTCAAATGCGGTCACAAAGTGTTGGCCGAGAATTGGTCGTCGTTCGGTGGGTAGGCCGCTTGCCCGATGGGTTGATGTCTTTGACACGGCGAAAGAAGGTCAATGCACGAAATTGGCAGAAGACCAGCGAGGTTGACGTGGCTGTGGCCGTGAATAGGCTCCTGCCCAATAGTGGGCGTATTTTATAGGCTAATCAATGGAAATCAGCTGCTGTAATCGGTAATTAATCATAGAGCTAAAAATTGTGTTCATTTCGAAAGATGCGGATCGTAGTGATTAATTTAAAAATAACAGAGAGAATTAATGTGAAATTAGTTCTACGGAGCGATAGAAAGTTTGATCTTGGGCTAATCACAAAAGTTAGTACGTTCCTTGTTAATCTACAATTAGACACGCGAAAGTTTTTTACTTACCTCCAGATTGAGAAAAAGCAATTAAATTTATTCAAAATGCGGTACAGTCGAACACTGATGTACCTTTAAAGTTTGGTTACAAAGTGGTCTGAGAAGGTCTTATTTATCAGATAGGTTTTAAATGTTATAAAATAGCTAAAATACATATCTCAAGCCATACTAGTATCAGAGGCCTTATGGACAGCTTGATAACTTTTGACAGTACGGCCTGCCGCTTTCTTACAATCCTGTACTACTTGGCCCCCTTAGTGGGGTATGGCTTACCTAACCTTTTTGCGTTGCAGGAAGAGACCCGTCCCCAGCTGTGGGGACATACAAGGGTTGATATCGATCCGATCCGTAAGTAAGGAGGTGTCTGAAGAGAGTTAACATACCTCAGCTGACGTACATATTCAATTAAATGCAATTAATTTCAACGTAAGGAATTTAAATTCTGTTTGCTGAATGTCAAAGTACAATGTAACATGAAAGCAAAAGCCGCTGCCTTCGGGCTGTAGTGGAGAAAAAGGCAGCGGAAAAAACTCCACTCTGACCATCTTTTCTGAAGTCATCTTAAACCAAATACATTGACATTCAGCAAACAGAATGTAAATTCTTTACGTTGAATTTCTTGTTGATTTGATTTGATATTGAACAAAGATTGATTAATAAAGGCTTACATAATTTTATTACATTCGTGCTTTATGCATTGTCATTCATAAAAGATTGTCCAAGTTAACAAATACAATTTAAAGATCTATCAAGAAGTGCTAGGAAAACCAGTTATACAACAGAAAACATAATATTCATATTTATATAATATTTTACTAAAAATATTATTTTAATTTATTATTTTAATAATAATATTCATTATTATACTATTTCTATTAGCCTCTAAATAGGTTTTTAAATATTCATTATACTATTTTTATTTTTAATGCACTAACACGCGCTTTTGAGCCTCTATATAGGTTTTTAAATTTGTCCTTAGCGCGGGTTAGTGCATTAAAAATAAAAATAGTATAATCATGTGGGTACAGTGATATCGTTCCGATGTAAAACCTTACTGCAAAGTAGGTAGTTGGGGCTGTAAGTGATGCAATTTGCTTAAGCCAGATGTCGCTGCCTGTACGTAATACAGAGCATAGTGTAAAGAGGTTCGAAATTTCACTAATGCCGGTGAGTCGCCCATTGGCTCAATTGGAAGAGCGCTGGCACGGATAGCCAGAGGTTGCGGGTTCGAATCCCGGCATGGGTGAAATTTTTAGCCTCTAAATAGGTTTTTTAATTTGTCCTTAGCGCGGGTTAGTGCATTAAAAATAAAAATAGTATAATCATGTGGGTACAGTGATATCGTTCCGATGTAAAACCTAACTGCAAAGTAGGTAGTTGGGGCTGTAAGTGATGCAATTTGCTTAAGCCAGATGTCGCTGCCTGTACGTAATACAGAGCATAGTGTAAAAAGGTTCGAAATTTCACTGATGCCGGTGAGTCGCCCATTGGCTCAATTGGAAGAGCGCTGGCACGGATAGCCAGAGGTTGCGGGTTCAAATCCCGGCATGGGTGAAATTTTTAGCCTCTTAATAGGTTTTTAAATAATATTCATATTTATATAATATTTTTGTTTTTTCATAAAGAGTTTTTTCACTCGAAATCTTCATACGAAAACTTACTTAATAAGTTCTCTCTTTCTTCATTAAAAAGTAGGAGGATCATGCTAGATCAATTATTTCTGTTCAAGTTATGTCACAATAAATTTGATTGCACAGAGCTAACTAATAGAATAAGCTATCGCATCCCTAGTCGTTCTCACAGAATTCGGGATACTTATCCACATTATTTGTTTATGACTTCGCCCTGCAGGACCAACGCTGGTGAGAGAGCACCACTAAATAGAATTGTTAAAAACTATAATACCAACTTTCACTCGCTTGATATATTTGCCCTCTCTGCGGGGTTGTTCTGGCAGGGTGTATTGTCCTTGATGGGTGTCGGGCCTTTATAATAAGGGGCTCGATATGAGGAAGAATATACGCCCTTCTAAATAGTTTTTACTAGTTCAAGTGTACTTTTAGTGCATTTCAGGTTAAACTGAAATGCACTGAAAGCATACATTGTTTAAAATAATATGATATTAATCTGGTTAGTTATGTTGCCTAATTCAGAAGTTAGCTTTTTTTTTTTTTTTGAATAGCTCTCCTTTCTTTTTCTCTAATTCGTGGTAAGCGATGCTGGTTGTACAATTACTTAATACTTTAATGTTACTTAAGATGCTGTTACCACTTATTGTACAATTTTTTGTTTACCCTAATAAAATAAAATAAAAAAATAAAGAGTATTCATGTCTTATTTTAAAATAAATTCAAAATATATATATAACATGCATGGATGACATCCGTGATAACATGTAATATATTATATGTATATTGTATAGTCTATTAATTCTGAGACTTAATAATTTTGACGTTATCAAACATTTGTTTTTGTTAAGATTTTTTTTCTATTAAATTGAATCAAATTGACCTTGGTTTGCTGTGCGTAGTTTGGTGGATTTCAATATTAATTAAGTAAGTATGAGTTAAGATATTTAATTGCTATAAGGCCGCCAATAGTACCTCTTCGTTTGTAACTGTTGTCTCTGTAATTATTTTCTGGTGTGTACAATAAAGAATATTCTTATCTTATCATATCTTAATATCATTATTATAGGTAGAAAAAATTCTGCTGTTATATTACATATGCATATGATATTACACATTCTCGACATTAATGTTATCAAATTGTAAATTTTATCAGCACCAAATGTTCATTTGGAGGGCTACGTACTAAATAGCATTTTTCTCTTGCATATCGATCTGTGTAATCTTATGACACTTATATCCTATTACAGACCTTTATCTAGTAATACATTACACAAATAACCCATAGTGTTCCAAGTAACGATCTCTTAACACGCAATCTAATTGCAAACACAAGTGTAACAAAACAACAATTTCCTCATTCGACGGTTAATTAATGAGAATAATGCTGAAGAGCGCTGGTTTAATGATCGAAACGGCCTTTTGCTCCAAAGTCATCGTCCAAACACACTTAGGTACTTACATGAAATATCACTTGTTAATGATCTATTTCGTAATGTGTGTTGTAGTTTTGTTTAAGGATTACACCTGTAATTAAGTCACTTAAGGGGCAACCCGTTGCTAATCAGAGCAACGAAAAAAACATCATCATCACCAGTCAACCGCTGCCCACTGATGGGTATAGTTCACTTTGTGCCAAAGGGGCTACTATAACATAAAGCATTATTTAGATGACAATGATGTCTGGAATTAAAGCCAGTACAATGCATGAGTTCTGTCTTTTATAATAATTATGTAAACTCTGTTAATTAAGGACTTTGAAAAGATAAGATAAGATAAAAAGATAAAAAATATTTATTTGCAATATAACTAATCTAAGTTTACATTTACTGGCGGCACCCACACTAGGAAACCCCGTATCGTGGGAGCCAAGACTAAGCTTAGACATTTTTTGTCCATATTTTCTCTAAGATGATCTAGATTTTAGGTGTCCATCCTAGTTTGAATTGTAACGTTTAATAAGCCGCAGTTACTGCGCTACTAAAAAAATCAGTTTATTTTATTTCATATACTCGTAGGCCTTGCCCCCCCCCACCTTTCGCGTTCATGCACTTTGACTACTCTAATTCAAAAGTCATATTCACTATAATAGGAAAATGTTTACTGAGAGTCAAAGCTGTTGATTTTACAATGAGTACATTATGAGGAGAGAAATCTAACAAAGAAACGCTATATTTATTCATTTTTTTTAATGTTTTCTTTTATAGTTACACTAAACCCAAAGGTTGTCTGGAAGAGATCGCTCTTAGCGATAAGACCGCCAATTGTATAACATTACTTAGATTTAAGAATCATGGTTGTAATATTTTTCTGGTTGTGCAATAAAGTGTTCTCTATCTATCTATATATCTACACTAGACACAATCGGCCCCGTTACCATTATTTAAATGATAAACATCTTTGTCTTCCAAATAATCTTTAACCGATAGATTTAACAAATCATGGTTGTATTCTTTTATTTGGTTGTGCAATAAGGAGTTCTCTATCTAACTTAATCTTGACCTTGACTTGATCACATCGTCCGGCCATCGGGCTTTGATGCTGTTAGTGCATTATAGTTCCATGACAGATACGTGGTCGGGTCACGTGGGGTATTTTTTCATACCATTGACGCCTAGAAGGTTCGATGTGTGTGCGCGCGTAAACTTGGAACAGTAACGAAATTAATCGCGATGTTCATACAGTTATCATCGACGACCTCTGTGGCGTAGCGGTAGCGCATCTGCCTAACATGCAAGAGGTCCCGAGTTCGAACCCGGGCTGGGGACAAAAAAAAACGCCAGGTCTTGGAGGTTTACATGTTTGTGATGTCGATGTTTCTGGTTCCCACGACACAGCGTATCCTAGTGTAAGGCCAGAAGCTACGTATCTGCCTGTAGGTAAATTTTATGTTTTGTTATGTTATCATTGTACCACAATGCATTAGTATAATCTAAGCCCTGTAGTCTACCTCCTAACCATCCAGTTATCGGCCGATACTACCCAATACTACACGATAAGCCGATACCATAGATACCTCAGAACACAAAAAGAAGACCGATACTGATTAACCTCCAAAGCATTTTTAGCGGAAATTTATTAAATCGTAGGTGCTGCCCATAATATTATTATGTACTAGGCTACCGGTTCTATCACAGATCTATCACAGCTATTGAGATTTATTGATCGCTTTTTGCAATAACTTGACCATTAAGCTGCAGTTTCTGCGCTACTTTGAATAAATTCTTTTCATTCAATTTTATTTCCTTTCATACATACATACATACATACATACATACATACACATACATAGGCCGCAGAAAAAAAAATACTCCGGGTCGCCCCTTAAGTAACTGTTGTAGTTATTTCTGGAGGAATCTAGTGAGTGTGCAACCTTGGTCAAACTGCACGCATTTCCTTTTTTAATCTGCTTCATAAACGATGTAACACAAAGCATACTTCCTTTTCAATTAAGCACTCTAAGGATACTTGCCTCACTTCCGCAAGATAGATTCAATTCCGACATATACCGACCAAATAACAATATAAATATGTTTTTGAACTAGAACCTTCGTAACTACACATTATTGATTTGCAGCCGGATTAACTAGCTTGATTTTTTGACGGAAGAGTCAAGTAAGTTTTGTTATTGATTTGCAAAGGGAATCAATCCACAAATCAAGTTCAATAGCTTTGTTTTCCTTTGCTGGCGCTTCACTTGGCTATTTGTATTCGCCGACGACATAATGCATATTGCGACGCTACATTGTAGGTTGTACACTATCGGTGTTAAGGATTCCTTATAAAAACCTTCTTCTTCTCGTGTCAGCGATTCGAGCAGGTTACATTTTTCCTCCCTGCAATTGATGGCTCATATCATATTTGCTGATTTTTTTTTTCAATGACCCATTATGTCCCCACCGAGGGGCACCTGTCTCTTCCCTGAGGAAGGTATAGGCCATACTCCACCACGGGGGCCAAGTCCGTGTTGGTGCAGGATTGTTGATAACTTCTGACAGTAAGCAAGCCTTACTGTCAGAAGTTATCAAGCCGCCCATAAGGCCTCTGACATGGCTTAACGACTGCCATTATATGACAGCCGGCACCAACGGCTTAACGTGCCTTGCGAAGCACGGAAGCGCTCGGAAAAATGCCACTAGCGGTAATGCCACTAGCGGTAGTCACGGGACGCTCACCCATGACCGCGCCTGTTGTTGCTTAACCAAGTGATTGATTCCAATCACTCGGTTCGCCTAGGCCACGAGCGCTTCCATTTGCTAAATACAAGTATGCAAATATGAGTGGCCAGGTGAGGTGCAAGGTTTAGTATGTTTTACGTACATTTTATGGCATCATCATCATCAACCCATTATGTCCCCACCGAGGGGGACGGGTCTCTACTCTGAGGAAGGTATAGGCCATACTCCACCACGGGAGCCAAGTCCAGGTTGGTGGAGGATCGTAAGACAGTGGCGGGCTTTACTGAAGAGACTGAAGAGACCCGGAAGAGACCCGTGCCCCAGCAGTGGGGAAATACAGGGGTTGATATCGATTGTATTACATTAATACGGTAGTGTTTACATACAACATAACCTCACGCCTGTATCCCAGAGGGGTAGGCAGAGACCAGGGACTGCCACTTGCCACGATCCTGACAGATCACCTTCGCTTCATCAACGTTCATATGTCGTTGCATGCACGCATGTACTAGTGTTTACAGTAGTGACATTTTTTATAAATCGATAATGATTATAATTATCTACACATAAATTATACAGAACCAAAAAAACAAAGGAAGATTCGATTGCTGCTTACCTTTGTTTTCTATAGGTTATTCTCAGTAGGTTCTAAGAGGGCTACAATATTTATTGAGATTTATTATGAAATGGGCAGGAAACCTGGCAAGGCGGGATGGCGGAAGATGGACCAGGGCAACCACAGAGTGGCGGCTGAGAACAGGTCGACGGCCAGTGGGCAGACCAGCAGCCCGGTGGTCCGACTACATTGTTGAGTCAGCGGAAGGTCCGTGGATGCGGATGGCATGGGACAGTGAGAGACGGCATCTGGGGAAAATGCCTATACCCAGCAGTGGGCACCGCTGGGCTGATGATGATTATGTTCACTTTTTCCAAAGACACGTTACAAAAGTCGTCGTCAGGCTATACTAGTCCACTGCTGGACATAGCCCTCCCCTAAAGAGCGCCAAGTTGTGCGCTCTTTAGGGGAGGGGGCCCACAATCCCTACGCTGGGCATGCGGGTTGGGGATCGCAGTTCGGTGGAATTGTACTGCAGGGGGCGCTGCTGCCCACCCCCCGGTTTGTGTCCCTTAGTCGCCTTTTACGACACCCGCGGGAAGAATTGGGTTGGGGCTATTATCTAGGCTGACACCACACAAATATAAAAGTTATAAAAGTGATTTTTTCCATTGGTTTCGCTAGTTTGCTACGCGTAGCACCTTAAGCTAGGGTGTATTCTGGACGAGATATCAGTGTCTCCACTTTCACATGCGTCGTGGATCGCACCCTCTCTTTTGCACCCGAACCAGCCTCAGCGGCTTCCAATTATTTCTGACACAGTTCTCGAACGTGTACGCAATCTCATTACCATATTCGCCAATGCTCTAGATATAATTGATCGATTGGGCATATGTTATTTATTAAAATCGGAAGAATGGAAGCCTACATATTGCGTAACAAGTTGAAATTGGAGTAGATCACAGAATGTTCGCGTGTAGCCGCTAAGATGGATTACTGTGGTGGCTAACAAGGTTGTCAGTTTTGACAGTTAGTCGCCAATATCATATTAGAATATCCCGACTATGAAAGTGAATGTTTTTCGGCTGTTTTATGTACTCATATGTATGCAGGTATGTATGTATGTATGTATGTATGTATGTATGTATGTATGTATGTATGTATGTATGTATGTATGTATGTATGTATGTATGTATGTATGTATGTATGTATGTATGTATGTATGTATGTATGTATGTATGTATGTATGTATGTATGTATGTATGTATGTATGTATGTATGTATGTATGTATGTATGTATGTATGTATGTATGTATGTATGTATGTATGTATGTATGTATGTATGTATGTATGTATGTATGTATGTATGTATGTATGTATGTATGTATGTATGTATGTATGTATGTATGTATGTATGTATGTATGTATGTATGTATGTATGTATGTATGTATGTATGTATGTATGTATGTGTGTGTATGTGCGGATGGATGGATGGATATATGTATATACGAGTATGTAATTATGTTTCGTTATAACCACCCAGAGGCCAAAAGACCATACATCTTTAATTTAGTACCTCTGTTTGAACATAGCAATCATGAAATTAAAACAATACCTGAATCACAAGAACGCAAATAAATTATGTACAATTTGTCAACATAATTATTACATTTCAATCATTCCACATGCAGTGAGAAGCATAATATTATGTATAAACTAATTATATAAAAAAAACTCACATCAACCATACAATTAAATTAAATGAAATTTATTATCTCAAATAGTAAGAGTAATTTTTTTTTCTATAATAATAATGATAAAATACATTTCAATCTTTCAACATACAGAGAGCTTGAAGCTTAATCATTAACTTCTAACAAATTGAAAGAAAATGCTGTCTGTTAGCTTTTAGAATATGCCTCGGGCTCTAGAGTAATAGGCTTCGGTTTTCGCCGAAAGCATACGAGTGTAATACTACTTCCTGCTCTGAGAGTGTGTCTGTGTCATATTAGTTCCGATATTTCTGTTACACGAATATATCCGATTCTATCTGATAGTAGCCGAGGTATATTCTAAAAGCTTACAGACTGTACTATAGCGCACCTTTGTATAGATTTGTTTTTAGTGCAATAAGAATTATCATTCGTTCAATTGGGAATATCCAAGACGCCTGAGTGAGTAATGTTGTATACAGCCTGCTACAAACGAACGTTACTATACCTGTAATTAAAAACCGCTAACAATCTGTGCTTGCCGAAATATATGACGGCATGTGCGTATTGCACAATCCTGATAAATCGGCGATAGGTCAGTAAGGTCGCATTACGCAAGCGTGGGAAATTGAAAAGTAGGCATTCGTCTTTAGAAAGGAAATTTATAGAGTCATGGGCGGTTTTTTGGTCGAATGCGTTGCGAATACAAAAAGTGGATCAAACTGCACGTTTCCTGTAAACACTTCTCAGAGTGCTTAGTGCGAGTTTGACAGATCCAATCGAATAACTTTATTACCGCGTTAATCGAGCATTGAGTAGTGAGTATGAGTAAGTTAACCGTTCGAACTGGCAAAACGCTGTCAAAGTACAACTCGCACTCGCGTTTATTCGTGTTTTGGCTGGTAAACGTGTTCACTTCTCAACGTAAACCATTACAACTCGCACTCAGCAATTTTAATTTCCATACTTGTCACTAGGTGGCCCTTCTTCGATGCCATAGAAATATGAGTTTACGTTAAGGCGATCGAGTAGTTAAAAAACTCACACTAAGCACTCAGAGATAGTTTTCTTATGTAGCCTATATAGGTTATCACTGCCGGGCACAGACCTTCTGTTATAAATGGCGGCCTCGGTGGCGCAGCGGTGTGGCACGCTGACTGTAAAACCGAAGGTCTCAGGTTCGATCCCCGGCCGGGTCGAACTAGGAAACGAACTTTTTCAGACTGTCTCGGGTCTTGTATGTTATCTATGTGTTTATTGTATTAAATTTATCGTCGAGTTAGCACCTGTAACACAAGTCATTTAGTTGTACTTAGTATGAGGCTAACAAGATCTGTGTTACATGTCCATGAATATTTATTTATGTACTTATTTATTTAAAGGTTTAATTACCACCCGTACCCACTGCGGATTGGCAATTTTAAGGGCTGAGGTTTTAGAAAACGTCACACACTCACGTTTAGCGAGTGGTTTTGCTACTAAAACTTCTTCTTCTTCCTCTTCAGTCTACATTAGTCCACTGTTGGACACAGCCCTCCCCTAGTTAGTTAGTTAGACCTGAGATTTCCGCACTTAGCCTCATAGTTGGGCCATCGTACGTAGCAAGCGCTGAGGTACCTACGCTATACCTCAGACACTAGGGTTTCCTTACGATCTTTTCCTTCACCGTCAGCGAGTAGTATTGCTACTATAATTTCACAAATGTACATAACTTAGGAAACAAGTCATTGGTACATGCCGGGGTTCGAACCCACGACCTCCCGATTGAGAAGCCGGCGTTCTACACCGCTCCGCTACCACCGCTCTTAGAGCCCTTCCCTTATGACCGCCATATCGCAAGGTTGTGCCATCATTGGGGGTAATGGATTGGAAACCACCCGCGTAACACCGTAATGTTGTTTACTCCCAAAATTAATTTGATTTCTCATAAACAAGCACAAAAATTCAGAATATAGCCAGATAACTACGTAGTCTAAGGTCCATTAAATACTGTGTTGTAAGTGAAGTGTATCCAAATAGTGCTCAAAATCAATTATAGTTGATTTTATATGTGACACAAGTGCAAAACAAACTTTGCGAAAGTCTCTCAGTGAAACGCGTAAGCGACGCAATCTGCACGGCGCATACGACGTTTTTGCCACAGACTCGGGCCAACGGACCAGTAAGTAACCGGCTTACTACCTACCTCTAATATGGCTACAAAACGCACACCTACGAAAAAGCAAACAGAACCAAACATAAGTAGTGTTGCATCTCCTAATAACGAGTTAAACTACGCAAATAACCGAAACAAGCGCCCACGAACCGAGGATTCTCCCACAAAAACCGAATTTCGGCAATTTAGAAATGAAATAAAGGAGTTGTTTACACAGTGGAAGATTGATCAGGATTCTTCCTGGGCCCAGATGCTTGCTGAACATACGGCTTTATACTCAAGACTCATTTCTGATGTTGCGGAATTAAAAAAACAGAACGCCCAGATCCAAAAAACAAACATCGAGATTGAAAAATCCATGGAGTTTCTCTCAAGCGAGTATGAAGGGATGAGGAACAGGATGGTCAGATTAGAAGAAAAATGCACTTACCAAGAGACACGTATAAGGCACCTCGAGAATGGCTTGGAAGATCAGTCGCGAAAACAAGTACAAAATCAACTGGAAATTCGTAACGTCCCGCAGCAACCGAATGAGTCCAGCGATGACTTAATCAAAACTACAATGAATGTCTTTCAGGTAATATCGGCGAATGTCAATGAATCCGACCTTTTAGACATTCGTAGATTACCTTCTAAGTCGGATAAAAAGACTATCCTGGTTTCTCTCAGCTCTGCGCTGCAGAGAAAATCTGTTCTTCAGTCCGCCAAAACATACAACATAAAGAACAAAAGTCAAAGATTGAGTACGGGAATGATATCTACACACAGTCCTCCAGAACCCATCTACATCGACGAGCACCTTACTCAAAAGGGAAAAAGGCTGTACTACTTAGCTCGGCAGCTGACCAAAAATGGTCTTTTTCAGTTCTGCTGGACCACCAACGCTAAAGTGCTTTTACGCGAGAAAGAAGGTGCGAAACCGATATTGATAACGGATGAAGCACAGATCGATAGTCTGAAGAAGTACACCGATAAATGACTAGCTCTAAGAAGACTATTCAACACTCCTCGCGTTGCCTTGGGATGTTACCTAAACTCAAGACTAAACTCAATTCTGTATAAACCTACAATGACTACGATATTATATTTCTCGAATGTCATACTGATTAAACAATTCCCATGCATGTATCGAACTTGTCAAAACAAATACACCCAAGCTATTCATCGTTTAAATACCTATATTATAACCCTTCCAGCCAACAAATACATACAAAAACTGTGTAACCCAGCAGCCACATCTCTAACCACAAACAATACAACATACAAAAAAACACAAACTAACCACAAGTCCTGTACTAGTTCTCAACCTTTAATATTTCTTATTAGAAAGACTCACATCTTACCCAAATGTTCTTATAAAAACACCCACCTAAAATGCCTTAAAATTCGCCGCACATAATAATATTATTAAGGATATAGATCAAACAGCCGTTTCTACCAGTGAAAAATGTAGCCCTGAACAGTGCATCAAACTCATAAGGAATCCTGAAAAATCTTTCAATATACTTTCGCAAAATATTCGCAGCATATCAGCCAACATATCTGACTTCGAAGTTCTCCTAAATCGTATAAACGTAAAAAATGACCTAATCATATTTACAGAATGCTGGCTAAAGTATAACCCTAAGGTTCCACCAATTAATAACTATACACATTACACCACAACAAAACCTGTTAACCAAAATGATGGAGTGATAGCCTACGCAAATAACAGCATAAAAAACGTCGCATTTTCTGAACCCCCTATCGCAGACTCGAGCTGCATACTAATAACGATCGCTCAAGACATTGCAGTACTAGCGATATATCGCCCACCGTCTTACACTAATATAGACAATTTCTTACACAGTCTACAACTGTTTCTCCCTAGTCTCGTATCATATCCCACTGTCATCGTAACTGGGGACATAAATATAGACATTCACCCACAAAGCCAAGACCTACGATCGGAAGAATACCTTAATGCACTAGCAATGCATGGACTACTTCCAGCGCATACAATTCCCACACATGGTTCTACTTGTCTTGATCACTTTATGATGAGATCTGTCTATCAAGCTAATACACTAATAATTGAGAACACTGTCACTGATCATTATACGGCTCTTTTATCACTCGATGCGAAAATTCACAAAAATACATCCAAATATCACACCAAAATAAATTATGCCACACTACGAGAAGATATGGACAAATTAGATTTATCACGAGTCTACCAAGAATCCGACGTCAACGAAGCGGCAGATCTCTTAATTAACACCCTCCGTGATACAGTAAAACAAAACTCAACAGTAACAATCTTGCCCCGACGTCACAGACCAATAAAACCTTGGATAACGACAGGTTTAGTCAAATGTATTCTCAACAGAGACAATCTACACAGAAAATTAAAAAAAACACCAGATTGCGAAACTCTTCGACTGACATACAAAAGATATCGAAATTTCTGCAACGACTTATTAAAAAAAGTAAAAAATCAATATGACAAACACAGACTTAATGAAGCTGGTACCAATAATAAGAAATTATGGGATGTTGTGAAGGATATAGCCTACCTTCACAAACAGAAAACAAACTCAACAGAACTACTACAATTCAAAAATACCCCGCATGAATCTGTTGATGCCACAAACGACTACTTTGCCAATGTGGGAAAAACCCTAGCAGAAAATATATTAAAAACAAATCCGAACGTGCCTACAACTCTTCACAATAATAATATCACACCTCCTAATTCCATGGTATTTCTACCAACAGATCTAGAAGAGGTCAATACTATCATAACTTCCTTACGCAATAATTGTGCAATGGGTTGGGATGGTATTTCTACTGCAATCATAAAAAAATACAAGGATATAATAGTTCCCCCTCTAACATATATATGCAACCTCTCACTGACAACAGGATCTTTCCCAACCGCCTTTAAAAAAGGTCTTATCCACCCAATATTTAAGAGCGGAAACCGAAGTCACGCTTCTTGTTATCGCCCAATAACTGTATTACCTATACTCTCTAAAATACTAGAACGAATAATAAACAATCGTCTTATAAATTACATAGAAAAAAGCAACCTCTTCAGTAGTAGACAATTTGGCTTTCGAAGGGGAAAATCTACGGCTCAAGCAGTACACGAACTCACAGATTATTTAGTACGTAAATTAGACAAAGGTAAAAAATGTGTAGCGATTTTCCTAGACCTCGCAAAGGCCTTTGATACGGTCTCCACGCCGATACTTTTATCTAAACTCAACTCCCTCGGTGTACGGGGTAACCAATTGAGACTGTTTGAAGATTACTTAAATAATCGAACACAACGCGTGACCCTTGATAACTACATAAGCTGTGATCTTCCAGTAAATTATGGCGTGCCACAAGGAAGCATACTAGGCTCAAGCTTATTTTTAACATACATTAATGACCTGTGTCAACTTTCAATGAAAAATGGGCAACTACTATCATACGCTGATGACACAGTCCTCTACTTCTCTGGGAACACTTGGGATGATGTTTACAAAGCAGCACAAGAGGGATTTGACAAAGTATCTACATGGCTTAGGAATAATTTACTGACATTAAACGCGGACAAGACAAAGCACATGATTTTCTCGATAAAAAACTGGCGACTTCCGGACCCTATGAAATTTACTATCACAGCACATACCTGTAATGATCCTATGTTACAATGCCCGTGTCCACTGATACAAAGAACAGATGAAATCAAATATCTAGGCCTCCTCATCGATACAAACCTCTCATTCAAACCTTTCACCAAGGTCTTATCCAACCGAATACGTAAGCTTATGTTTGTCTTTAAAAAACTGCGACACGTTGCTAATCCCAGCTTACTGAAAACCATCTATCTAGCCCTATGCCAGCCCCTTTTAACCTACTGTGTGACAACCTGGGGAGGTGCAGCAAAATCTCACCTCATAACGATCGAACGCGCACAAAGGGCACTACTAAAAGTTGCCACCGCAAAGCCTATTCTGTATCCAACACGAGCTTTGTATGATTTCTGTCAAGTTCTCACAGTCCGCCAACTGTTCATTCTACACACAGCCCTTTTACAACACTCACTCACACCTTTTGACAAAGACACATATTTTTCGCAAAGAAACCATCTTGTGGCAAAAACTATCCCGCTTAAAACTACTTTCAGTCACAGATTCTTCTGCTTCCTGGGTCCTTACATTTACAACCAATTACATAAAACTCTTCGCACACATATCCTCATACAACCCATCTTTAAACAAACCATTCAAAAGTGGCTTCAAAATCTATCATATGAAGACACAGAAAAACAAATCCAACCGAATAGCTAGGAACTAAAGTGCAAACCACCTCCCTTACATACACGAACACCCAAATCACACACACACACACACACACACCCACACACACACCCACACTCACACACCCACACTCACCCTTGTTCGCGGCTCATATATTGTGAGGACCTTGTCAGAATTCCCCATTATGCGGTCCTACCTTTCCCGTTGACTTAGCAGTGTGTAAATCTGTCTACAATCTGGAGCTATCTCGTTCTGGCATGAACTTTTATTTGAAGTTTCCATACACACGACTGAGACAGAGATAAAGCCCTTCATAATTTGTGTCAAAAATCGGGCTTGTGCGGTCCCAATTTATTATGCGGTCGGACCGCACTTTCGAACATACGCGTGCGAAAAAACACACCGACCGCATTTTATGCAAAATACAAACGCATTTACACACTGTCCCTACTTTAGTGCCGTTTGAGAGAAGTTACACACCGACCGCATTTTATGCTAAGTACAAATGCATTTACACACTGTCCCCACTTTAGTGCCGTTTGAGAGAAGTTACACACCGACCGCATTTTATGCTGAGTACAAATGCATTTACACCTGTCCCCACTTTAGTGCCGTTTGAGAGAAGTTACACACGGACCGCATTTTGATGTTGTTGCATGAGTATGCAACAACGCATTCACGAAGGAATATTATGAGGACTGCAGGTTAATGTGACTTAGTGCGTATTAAAAAATTGCGAAGACGCATTAATTAGGTACCTACCTAAATACTAGAAAAGGGAGAGGTGATTGAGTAATCACCTCTCCCTTTTCTAGTATTTAGGTAGTCACATTAACCTGCAGTCCTCATAATATTCCTTTGTGAATGCGTTTTCAAACTATCTTAATCTGTAAAAATTTTAAAAAGCCGCGCGCGATTGCGCGTTCCCTAATTCTTTTAACAGCATATGCTGCAGAGCAAAGCTTATTTGCCAATTTTATTTGAGGACCCCATTGAAGCTTTGCATCAATTGTGATACCTAGAAATACAGTTTCTTTGACAAAGTCTAGTTTGTCCTTTCCCAATATAACTTTGCTGTCAACTACTTTGACATTGGTAGAGTGAACTTTATACATATTGTTTTATTTTAAATTTAACAATAAGTTATTAGACTTAAACCAGTTTAGTACCTGAGGGAGAGAATTATTTGTACTGTCAAGATCATTCTCTTGTCTTTTAATTTTGAAAATAAGTGACGTGTCATCTGCAAATAATACTATCTCTGACATATTTTGAACCATGAAAGGAAAATCATTTACATATACGAGGAAAAGGAACGGCCCCAAAATTGATCCTGTGGCACTCCTATCCTGACCTCTGACCCTGAAGATTTAGTTCTATTTATATCAGCTCTTTCAATACTTCCTTCCACATAATGATGTCATAAGTTTTAGAAACATTTCACCTTCTTCCAAGGATCCGTCCGCACTCAAGGTCATTGGTTCACGACTCGTGATGACTACTCTAGACTACGACGATTCTTGTCTCCTCTCGTTTTAGGGTGTCGTACCCAATGGGTGCAAATCGAAACCCTATTACTTGACAATACTTCGCTGTCTGTTTAACCTTATCTTTAAGTATAATTGCGACGATTTTTTAAGAATAAAAGTTCTATTCTATCACAGAGATCTATCTTTTGAACCGTAATAGGTAGACACTTGAAATTTTCACAGAATGTGTATACCTGAATAAGATCTTAACTGGCTAAGGAAGAAAATACCCAACAAGAAAAAGTGGGAGTAATGCCTAAGCCAAGAACTGACCTAAACAGAAGAACTTGGACAGATGTAAAAAACTATTTTTAAAATGTCATTAAAAAAATCCGAAAGGGTCCTAACAAAGGATCTAGAGCAGTGATTTGGTTGGAACAATGTTTTCTTGTTTTTTTACTATTATTTGTTATTAACCCTCCGACGCTGTAGTGCCTGGGACATGGTTCTACAGATGGTGTAGGCTTGCCCAGCACATATACCATCCTGACAGCTTAGTCGGCCTAGCCCACAGGAAAGACTAGTCAATACGTGCGGAGTCAACTATGCCGCGGGTTTCCTTACGATGTTTTCCTTCACTGTTAGCGTCGGAGTGGTCCCTTCATCCATCTAGTGTGAGTGAAGATACCACTGGACGCTGTATAAATCATCTCATTCAGTAGATGCAAAAAAGCCAATATTATTATTAGTAACCCTACAAACCTAATAATCTTAAGAACCATGCAAACCCAACCTAACATAAGCCCTTCAATGATAACAGGATCTTTGCGTAACGCAATGTATAGTACCTACGATGTGTTTTGTCTTTGCTATAGTGGCACTGATAAGTGCTTTAACTCTGTGATGCTCTCTATTATTGAACATACATACTTAGCATGAGTCTAATTTCTCGTATAAAGTGCGGTCCTTTTTACAGGTACTCATTTTGTGCTTATACACACAATGGGAACTGGAGGCGCCACGTGGTGGTTCTAATGAGTCTAATTTCTCTTATAAAGTGCGGTCCTTTTTACAGGTCCGCATTTTATCACATTTTGTGCTTATATACACAATGGGGACTGGTGGCGCCACGTGGTGGTACACACCTGAACTATTTTTTGGTTTGTGTTAACTCAACTCGACAAAAATACCGAATATGAGGTCCTCCCCGAAAATTTGCTCATACTTCGCCAGTCGAACAATCAGAACGCGAGAATTCGATAGCTATATTTGAAGCTTCCTCAAAATATTGTGCGGACGTCCGCACAATGAGGTCCGACCGCACATTGAGGGTTTTTGACTAACTTAAGACCGCACAATGTTAAAGCCGCGAAGACACACACCCACACTCACACTCACACAAGCACACAAACATGCTATCTGTTTTGACATTAACTAATAATTTAATATTTCTTTGTTTTTTAGTTGCATGGTTGCCTAAGTTACTTTGGCATTATCTAAATTTTGATTTTAATCATAATTAAGCTTAGCGATAAGTAAACTTAACAATAATTTAAAGTAAACCAACATCTGTGCCCTTCAGGTTTTTACTCGTGCTACTGTATTGTAGCCTCAGACTACATAATTAATGGAAGCTGATATCTATATTACAGACCTAGTCTAGCTTAGATATCAGCTGTAACTTTAAAACTGAAACCTCAACGACATCACATCTTCATAAATATTTTAAGTTTAACAAACAGTGTAAAGCAATGTGAAAGGTTTCTTTTTCTGCCCAATAAATTTCATTTCATTTCATTTCATTTCATTTCATTTCATTTCATTTCATTTCATTTCATTTCATTTCATTTCATTTCATTTCATTTCATTTCATTTCATTTCATTTCATTTCATTTCATTTCATTTCATTTCATTTCATTTCATTTCATTTCATTTCATTTCATTTCATTTCATTTCATTTCATTTCATTTCATTTCATTTCATTTCATTTCATTTCATTTCATTTCATTTCATTTCATTTCATTTCATTTCATTTCATTTCATTTCATTTCATTTCATTTCATTTCATTTCATTTCATTTCATTTCATTTCATTTCATTTCATTTCATTTCATTTCATTTCATTTCATTTCATTTCATTTCATTTCATTTCATTTCATTTCATTTCATTTCATTTCATTTCATTTCATTTCATTTCATTTCATTTCATTTCATTTCATTTCATTTCATTTCATTTCATTTCATTTCATTTCATTTCATTTCATTTCATTTCATTTCATTTCATTTCATTTCATTTCATTTCATTTCATTTCATTTCATTTCATTTCATTTCATTTCATTTCATTTCATTTCATTTCATTTCATTTCATTTCATTTCATTTCATTTCATTTCATTTCATTTCATTTCATTTCATTTCATTTCATTTCATTTCATTTCATTTCATTTCATTTCATTTCATTTCATTTCATTTCATTTCATTTCATTTCATTTCATTTCATTTCATTTCATTTCATTTCATTTCATTTCATTTCATTTCATTTCATTTCATTTCATTTCATTTCATTTCATTTCATTTCATTTCATTTCATTTCATTTCATTTCATTTCATTTCATTTCATTTCATTTCATTTCATTTCATTTCATTTCATTTCATTTCATTTCATTTCATTTCATTTCATTTCATTTCATTTCATTTCATTTCATTTCATTTCATTTCATTTCATTTCATTTCATTTCATTTCATTTCATTTCATTTCATTTCATTTCATTTCATTTCATTTCATTTCATTTCATTTCATTTCATTTCATTTCATTTCATTTCATTTCATTTCATTTCATTTCATTTCATTTCATTTCAATTTCATTTCATTTCATTTCATTTCAATGCCCATAATCCCCACGCTGGGCATGCGGGTTGGGGATCGCAGTTCAGTGAAATTGTACTGCAGGGGGCGCTGCTGCCCACCCCTCAGTTTGTGTCCCTTAGTCGCCTTTTACGACACCCGCGGGAAGAACTTGGGTTCTAGCTATACTAGACCGAGACAACACAGCACTAAAACTTCACAAACTTAAAAAAGAGGCAAAGTCATTGGCCCATGCTTGCGCTGGGAATCGAACCAGCAAACACTGAATGGAATCCAACATTAACAAAACAACAAAACATTTACCTACAGGCACATACATTGCTTCTGGGCCCACACTAGGATACCCTGTGTTGTGGGAACCAGAAACAACGACATCACAAACATGTTAACATCCAAGACCTGGGATTTTTTTTGTCCCCAGCCAGAGATCATTGAAATTAAATACACTTTTAAACACTTACTGATACACGGCATTTAACTAGAGAATTATTCACTAGAATAACTTTTCCAATAACAAGTTAGAGGTGATATAGTAAAAAGAAAAACTAGAAGTACTGTGAAGCATAAAGCACGCACAACCCACTTTCCATGTAAACACAGCTCTAGGCGTGCATTACTGCTTAGTACCCTGCTTAGCGGCTAATCGAAGGCAGTCTTTATCGGGGTCCAAATAAGGTCGGCTTTTCTATAAGGTGACGGACTTGAGTACTTCGCGCTTCGTTTTGCTTTTGAGACTAACAAGGGGTTATTTTCATATAGTGAGATAGATAAATCATTCGTTCAAATAAAACACACACGTGTATACAAAGCAGGGCCATAGAAATCTAATTACTAGTCACAGCACGAAGAAAGCATAAAAAAACAGTTGGATACATGATAAGCAAAAACACAGCTAATTAGGGCGAGTTTCTGAATTGAGAATTTGACTAAGTAAATACCTACTTAAGTAACGTTCTTTCACGCGTTTCTGAGAAATTCGAAGAGTGAGCACTGCACTGACCTATTACTTAGCGAAATTGTCAATTCAGAAACTGACCCTCTGCCATACACATTACGGTAATAGACAATTTTTTTAACAGGGATATTATTAAGGAGCATGGAGCATCTAACTCCGAAATGCGGCGAAATATATCTAAAGTAGAACGGTCTTATTTACGATTGGGTAAAACATTCTTCTTTAGGCTATATTAGTCCACTGCTGGACACAGCCCTCATTGGGAGAGTAATGCCCATAATCCCCACGCTGGTCATGCGGGTTGGGTATCGCAGTTTGGTGGAATTGTACTGCAGGAGGCGCTGCTGCCCACCCCCCGGCTTGTGTCCCTAGTCGCCTTTTACGACACCCGCGGGAAGAATTTGGGTAAAACATTCGAAAAACGCTAATTCAAAAAGTCTGTGGTGATTTTACAAGAAAATGAACGGAACCACGGATTAAATAAACTGTCTCTCCAGAGAGTGCTTTAGAGGAACGCGGTGGAGTATGGCTTAACCTTCCTGCGATGCAGGTAAAAACCCGTGCCTCAGCAGTGGGGACATACAAGGGTTGATAGCGAACTGTTTGATTGCCTGTTTTATTTGCAATGAATTTGAAACACAACAAAAACCTTGCTCTATAAATTTTCATTCTGAAGAAAAATGCCTATTTTTAACCGACTTCACAAAAGGAGGAGGTTATCAACTCGACGCGTATATTACTTATTTTCGTCGAAGAATTGAACGTATGGCAAGTCTTTTCTCATATTCTCGTAGATAGTGAAAACCAAGGGAAATACGAGTGAGAAATACAAGTTTCAGTTATAATGTAAATAAATAATGTAGTTTATGTATTTGCACACATTACATAACCCATTACATACATAACGAAAGAGATCGCTTTAAGCAATGCTATGACCGGCAATTGTGTACTATGTATGAATCTAAGAAATTTAAGAAATAAGTAATAAACATGTATATGCAATAAATAGAATAAGGAAAGAAATGCATTCAAGAATGCGTTTGGAACAAACAAGACTTAGTTTTATGGCCCTCACTCACCACCAATCTTTCGGCGTTAATTTATCGTCTTCGTAAAAGTTGAGACATCGGGTCTACGCCGGGTGTGTTAAGGTAACATAACTTACCAGGCAAAGAGGCGGCTTGTGTCTGCGCATGCTCATGAGAACGCCATACGAATATAATTCTCATATATCTTGTGCAAGCGCCGACAAAACGCTTGCTATATTAAGCCCGGATGGTGAAAATATAAAATTTTCCTGAAGACTTGCAACTGGACCCCTTTTAAAACAAAATTAGAGAACACGTGGCGCCATCCTGCGGCTACGCGCGTAACCAATTAGGTTTTCCGCTACGCGCCTGCGCTGATGAGTGTCACGCCTCCATTGTTGCAATGTTGCGTGTGCGCATTGTTACGTTTATATGTAGCTAGGTGTGTTGTTATTGTTCTAGCCATTGTTAGTAGATGGCAGTGTTAGCTGACCATAGTCCTGTACTTTGTGCTTAAAAAAATTGATTTTGTACTCAATTTTTTCTTCTGAAACTACTAACATACTCGTGTTAAGCTTGTGAGGTGATCATATTCCTCTCTTTTTCTTGTTGTCAAGGAATTCTTCTTAGTTGAGCACTGTCTTAGATTATGTAAGGCTTGAAATTCGAATTCAGAAAGGCTTTTAAAGACAAAAAGCTGAACTAATCATTCGCACACACATAATACCTTCGATCGTCGAAAAAAAGTAAAAGTTGCACCGAGAAAGTTAATGAAACTGGTTTATTGAGCGGGCCCGTACAGTCGGTGAAGTATATTTATGTAACAGTTATGCGCGACCGTATGCGTTGTCGTTGACGTGCTTGTTTTTTGGTGCAGGTTTTTCTTCTTAATTGCCCCTGAATATTAAAAAGGTAAATTAGTTGTAAAGGACTTATGTATTTGGTCTTTTTTGTAGTCTTTAAACGTCAGAGAGGGAAAGTATGGGCTTAATTACCACGTTTGCCCCACATGGATTAGCAATTTCAAGCGCTGAGGAATTTGAACACCTCAGACGCTCAGATTTCCTCACGATGTTTTCCTTTACGGATAGCAGTTAAAAACCAAATTATACTCTCACAAAATACTCATTTTATAAAACAAAAATTACTAAGTAATAAAGTTACAGTAACGTCTGTATAATTTCAATGTTACAGTGAACGTTGATAAGTAATTTATTATATCACCATTTAAAAAAAAGTACAGCTAGTAATATACTAAATAGTCAGTAATTCTCGCCTAATCGGTCAAACATAACTAACATTTATTAATAACTGTATGAACCATCGTTACTCATCGTGCTGTTGGTAATCACATATAAAATTTAAAATCACATTAATTACGCACGTTTTAGTTTATTACTAACTGTGCTCTTTTTTTACCAGGTCTCTGGTGACATAATTAGTTGTCACCGTTAACTGTACCATGTCAATTATACAGACGCAACTTCGCGTATGTTTTTCACTATCAGCCAAAATATCACACGTAAATATCAAGTGTTATCTAATACAATGTTGCTCTCGACTCTACAAACCAGTAACATGCCACCTTGAACTATATTTTCAAGTGAGTAAGGTATGAATTGAAAAGTTGCCGATGTGTATGCACAATTAACTAAGTGAAACTGATTTGTTCAAATCTCAACAGAGTGCTCGTCGGTTATTGATTACGGTTCTATTTATGGAGTGTCTCTACAGTTTGGCATATACAGTGTCAATCTGTCCAAATAGTAATATAGCTCTTCTAGTCTACAGGTTAAAGAGCATTTACCTTTGTGGCCTTCTATGAGATGACTCCATGAGATAAAAAATCAACCGTAACTTTTTGACTTTTCTCTCCAAAGATTTTGTTCTCTCTCTCTCTTTCTTTGTCGCGGCCCCTCAATGAATTATTCCCATAGAAACTATACAAACGATATGCAGGGTCGCAATGAAACTTTACCAATACTCTTCTAAGAGTATTGGTAAAGTCCTCTAGGACACAAATCAGGGTTTGATCGTGTTAACAATCTGTAAACTTTTTAAAAACCTATTTAGAGGCTAAAAATTCCACCCATGCCGGGATGCGAACCTGCAAACTCTGGCTATCCGTGCCAGCGCTTTTTCCAACTGAGCTAATGCGACTCACCGGCATCAGTGAAATTTCTAACCTCTACACTATTCTCTGCATTACGTACAGGCAGCGACATCTGGCTGAAGTAAATTGCATCACTTACAGCCCCGAGTACCTACTTTGCATTTAGGTTTTTACATCGGAATGATATAGCTGTACCCTCATGATTATACTATTTTTATTTTTAATGCACTAACCCGTGCTAAGGACAATTTTAAAAACCGATTTAGAGGCTAAAAATTCCACAATCTAAAAATGTTTAGCTTATAAATAGGTTTTTAAAATTGTCCTTAGCACGGGTTAGTGCATTAAGAATAAAAATAGTATAATCTGTAAACTCTTGGAAGAGTATTGGTAAGATCCTCTAGGACACAAATTGAGGTTTGATCGTGTTAACAATCTATTAAAATGCTGTTAAAATTTGTCAGTTGTCTTAATAGCTTAATTCCGAATACACACCGACGAAACAAACAAGTAAGAGAATCCGGGATTCAGCTAATAATGTAGAGCTTACGAAAGTTTTATGTTAAATATTGTCAATAGTTTTTTTCGCATGTAGATTTGGCCAACTGACAGATGTTTAAAGAAGATTAATCTATTGTTAGGACACCGAAAACCGAGGGAAATATCCATTTTCTTTCCTTGTTTTTCTTCTTCTTCTTCAGGCTATACTATGTAGTCCACTGCTGGACATAGCCCTCCCCTAATGAGCGCCATAGCACCCTGTCTTCAGCCTGCCATATCCAGCATCTGCCTGCAGTTTTTCGCAGATCGTCATGCCACCTGGTCGAAGGGCGTCCTACACTACGTTTGCCGAGTCGCGGTCTCCACTCAAGAACACGCTTACTCCAACGGTTGTCGGTTCTTCGCGAGATATGGCCAGCCCACTGCCACTTCAGCTCGCTAATTCTCTGAGCTATGTATGAGCTATTTCTTTCCTATTCGTAGAGATTACATATTAGTTTATTTAATGCAGATTGTAACATCTTCTATGCGATGCGAATAAAATAAATCCCCGTTTGTCTAGCGGTATCACGTCTGATTACCACACCGGAGATGGTGGATTCGATTCTCACTGCGAGCGTGTAGTACACTTCTACAAATGGCCTCATTCTGTGTGTATTTCCATATTTGTGACGTCCATGCCCGGTTACTATAGTACGATATCCTAGTTTGGGAGCAGAACAAGTGTTGTGTGGAAGTTGCTTATTTATTTACTTGTCACGCCATTACAATCGGACGATTAACCTCTTTCATCCAATCAGGTACAATACTTACAATAATATTTCTATTTCACAAAGGCCGCTGTTCTCACACTTGTGAAGATTTTCCCTCGAGTATGTATTGAGAATTGTGCTTATGGTGATCCGTGACTTGATACTATTTCTGTGACTGAAAGATGGCCAGAAACATAACGAAGCGTGACTGCAACTGGAGAATTAGAAATGTAACTGCAGAAGATTAACTGCGAAGAGTCTTATAAGTTTTAAGTGGCAAGATTGGTAGAAAGTATTTCGTCATTGTCATCATATTACGAGAGGTGACATTTATTTATTAGTTTAATACAGTCCACTTACAGCGTGTTTCTGTTGCATAAAAACTTTTTCTTGCCAAAAAAAAATGTTGTTAAGAAAGTAGTCGGATAAGCTTAAAGCATCTTTTCAGGATTTGTCTGATTAGATTAGAGAAAATTAATGTTACATAAAGTGAATTCGACAATTTTCTTCAGAGAAAATGCCTATTGTCGAATGCCTAAATAAGAACTAAGCTCTTTAACTAGGAGTTCAACTAAGTAGGTTGTTATTACGATATACCTCCTTAGTTAAACTTCTGGAATTTCGTATTGTGTGCCAATACATTGGTATAACAAGACGCATAGCTGCACTCGCGCGCAGTATACAGGGAAAAAAGTCAATGTCAACAGTTTTTCTTCTACACTCATCATTAAATCGGAGACAATAAGGTGTTTACTGATGTTCAGAGACGTTCGTGCCAAGAATAAGATAGAATGGACTCATTGTCATTGCAATTTGTTTCTTGTGACATTGGTGAAACGGTTCAAAGATGTGTTATGTACCTTTTAGGCTGTTAGTACTCGAGTCGGGCTTTCACATACATTGTAACTATTAGTGACATACCGCCTGCAGTTTACGTTGTGTTGTTCTTTTGTTAAAAGTTGCATTTAATTTTGTTTAGCGTGTGTTAATTAGGATTTAAGTGTTAAAAATAGGACAGTGTATTGTGCTGTGTTTGGACGAAATGGTGATGGTGCTAGCCCTTTAATTCAGATCCACATTATGGGAAAATATCTGCTTTAAAATGATAATACCTTTAAGCTCTTATCCTGTAGGTAATGAGCTTAAGCACCAATTTGTTGGATTTTGGGCGGAACCCAGTTAAGACGGTGAAAAATTATCTACATCACACGACAAGGACTATAGTAAGGTGACAATAGAATGTGGTATTTGGTAGTGACGTTTGTGTTAATATGGCTGCTGGACTGCTTCCGCCGGAAACCGTCACACTCTGTGTCACATGCGTGCGTCGAAATGTTCGTATTGAGTTTTAAATTTAGAATCTTTTGTTTTTTGTTCTTTTTCGTGCAATTTTTTATTGGTTGCCAGTGTCAAGCGTGACAAGGTAAGTTTGGATAAGTAAGGATAATCAAGTTGCTATTACGTTTATTGCAATATTGTCCGCAACGTAACTGATTACAGTGCACGCATATACTCGTAACAATCTGTGTTCTGTTGACTGTACTGTCACTGAACGGTGCTATATAAATCCGAAAACTACAGTTTAATACAGCACTCAACTATATTAATCCTCTCATTATCGAAGCATAAAATATTCTCACATTGTGCATATTTCACTAATTAGTATAATACCAGTTATAATCCGACAAATTAAGTAGTTCGTAAGTTATATGCCGTAAGCTCGAGTTTTGAACGAAAGGTGGTAAAAGGACACGGACCTTTAGATAGTTTTTTTGTCATTAGAGGCCTCATTATTTTCGTCAGCTTAAAACCGTTAATGCCTACGTATAGCCTGGTAGTGTTAAGAATTAATTACCCCAAAACCATTTTGTTTTCTAAGAGGATGAAGTAAAGATATTTGACGTACTCACTGAGCCTGTACGACTGGCAACAATCAGCGAGACCCTGACGCTGTATTGGCCAGTCCTTTTACCACGTTGGCTTGCTATTGACACGCTAAGAGAAAGAAGCAAGGATATGAAAAATTTACCAAAACGTAGGTAAATGTTAGAAGCCGACCAATATTTAACCAAAAAAGAAATCTCTTTTGGTTCAGAAATCCAAAATGGATCTAGGTCTTCTTAAGAGAAAAAACATATTTGTATGTCTTGCGCTAGATGTCTTCTCGTCTAGTCTTCATGGAGGTAAATTTCACCACTTCTTTCCAGTGATACTGGTAGTAATATCTCGTGGTCTCCTCAACTTTCTAACTCTAGAAACTATATTATTGGCAGCTGCGTCAGAGAGGGTGCAAAATCCCGTATGATGTCAGTCCCACTGTTGTTGTTCATGACAGTTGACAGATGAGATGTTGCGACTGTTGACAATTTGGTTCTAGTAATGTGGTGTGCAGGCAGATGCAGATGCGGCAAGCTGAAGACAGGATGTTACGGCGCTCATTAGGGGAGGGCTATGGCCAGCAGTGGACTACATAATATAGCCTGAAGAAGAAGAATGAGGTGTGACTCAGCTGGTTTGGCTCCTGCTGATCACATTGGTAACGAAGTGCTACGTCTATCAATTCCTGAGCGAAGATTAAAGGGAGACTAAATAAGTACTCGAAGCGCTCGTGGCCTAGTCGAACCGCGTGATTGGAATCAGTCACTTTAGTTGAGCAACAACAGACGCGGTCAGGCACAGGATGGGTGACCATCCCATGACTACCGCTAATGGCCTTTTTTTCGAGCACCTCCGCGCTTCGCATGTGTCATGTAATGGCAGTGGTTAAGCCATGGCAGATGCCCTATGGGCGGCTTGATAACTTCTGACTGTAAGGCCGCCACTGTCTTACAATTCTCCATCAGCCCGGACTTGGCCCCCGTGGTGGAGTATGGCCTAACCTATCTGCGATACAGGAAGAGACCCGTGCCCCAGCAATGAGAACATACAAGGGTGATATCGATTTATAAAAAATAGGTGGAGTAGATCGCGACAAATTGTATGAAGTAGAACAAATTTTAATTGAATTCAAATTAAAGGATGTACTTTGAAGTTAATTTCTATCGAAAGAAATTAATTTAAGTGAAAATTCATGAATAAATTTAAATTGCATTTGTGTTTTTGTCTGACTCCAGGTAATATAATCCATATTTAAATATTTACATTCAATCCTCTCATTTGTTAAGTTTGTTTTAACGACACCCACTTCAGAAGAAAATCATCTTCGTGAAATTTGGCGAGTTTTCAAGTATTTTAATGTTGAATAGAGGTAGTTAGTCTAGTTTTAGGTGAAATTTGCTGTGTTTTCTATGTCTCTAAGAGGAGTATAGCTGGTACATAAAAATCGAGTCTGTTGTCGAGATTTCCTCAAATGATTCTTACTGTTTTATGTACCCTATAAACGTGCCACTGAAGGGCCTCAGTGCTCCTTTCTAAAAAAGATTGAGAGCATGGGCTTCAAGCGTTAACGTATTTTAACACCTCAGGCGCTCAGGTTTCCTCACGATGTTTTCCTTCACACTTAGCGAGTGGTATTGCTTCTAAAACTTCACAACACTTTAGAACTTCACACGCAACCTTGCGGTATGTTTAGGTATCAATAGTGGCTTAGTAAGTAGGTATTAATATTAACTAGCATCTGTAACATTTGGGAATGCTAGCCCAATTAAATAGTTAGAATTGTTACGAGTACGAGTAGTCCGATTAGTATCTGGCAACTGTGATCAAATTACTGCTTTCTTTTTGCTGCCTGAAAAATAGTTTTGATCATGCTCTGAATATTTCTTCCGCAGATGTGCTGCACAATTGTTTATGTATGATGAATTGAGTAATTACACTGTGGAGCTGTGTTTATGGCGATGCTTAGTTTCATGTGAAGATGTAAAGATACATAAACAAATAAGAATAATGTTTGAATAAATGCGATACATTTGTGCAAGTGGCCTTAGTCTGCGTGTGTTTTCATGTTTGTGACGTCCTTGCCTGGTTACCATAGTACAGGGTATCCTTGTTTGGGACCAGGTCAAGTGATTGTGTTGGGGGAAATCTATCTTATCTTAATAACTAGATTTCTCTCCATTGATAAGTGTGTCCATCAAGCAGTAATAAACAAATCATTACTCTTCCATAAACTTCTCAAGAAGTAACTTTACAATTGAGGCACATCAATCTTCACGATTTAGTATACTTAATTAACTCGTAACGTAACTAAGTAGAGCGCACGTTTGTAAAGGTTGATGTGGACTGTGCAACGTAAGATGTGGAGACATACGAGACGATATACGTCTGGGACAGTTTCTAAATTGTGAATTTCACTAAGTAACGTTCTGTCACGCTCTTTGCTGAGAAATTGGAAGAGACAACACTACAGTAAACTATTTACTGTGTTAGGAAGAAGATTCTTTGCAATGTTTACTTAGTGCAACATATCTAATGTAATAAAAAGCTCGTGTCAGTGTTAGGTCGTAGGCTAATTAACCACTAATTAAGCAATTCAACTATATTGCTTTTTCGAAGTTGCCAATACAAACAAGGATCATTTATTTTGGTTATTTAGTAAAAAAGATAAAAAAATACGTTAAGCTTCTTGAAATATCATTTTTTATGTTTACAAAAATCATATACATTACTTTGCATGAAGCTTCCCCAAAGTAAAATACTACAAAAATGTACAAATTACATATTAAAACAAAATACATTTACAAAAATCAATTTAAATATATTTAAACCTACAAATATGACACTTCGTCGTCAGGCTATACTACACGTTTAAAAACATAGTCACATGGTAATTGCCAAGCGGAATATTTCCCCGTCAATTAATGTAATTGTTAACAATTACTCAGTCATTTCACTCTTCCTTTGTACGTGTCGGCGATCTTTATCTCGATGCTATTTAATCACACAGCTAAACCGAGCGTTTTCTTTCACCGAACATAAGCAGATTTTATGCCGAACGCGATCACAAGTACAGAAACTTTTTCGATCGATATCAACCCTTTCCTTATATGTCCCCACTGTTGGGGCACGGGCCTCTTCATGTATTGCAGGAAGGTTAGGCCATACTCCACCATGGGGGCCAAGTCCGTATTGGTGGAGAATTGTAAGACTGCGGGGGGTCTGTCAGAAGTTATCAAGCCGCCCATAAGGCCTCTGACATGGCTTAACGACTGCCATTACATGACAGCCGGCACCAACGGCTTAACGTGCCTTGTGAAGCACGAAAGCGCTCGGAAAAAATGCCACTAGCCGTAGTCACGGGTCGGACACCCATCCTGCACCTGACCGCGCATGTTGTTGCTTAACTCATGTGATTGATTCCAATCACTCGGTTCGGCTAGGCCACGAGGGCTTCCATATAGACTGATTTAGCCTAATTTCAATTGTCAGACATATACATATAATTTAGAGTCGTCTAAATGGTTTATGCCTTAACTCGGTAGAGTGGAAAGTTACGTAATACAAGGGCACTCTATTCCCATCCCCGTCATAGCGGCAACTATCCTCAGCATTGGGAGACTGACATATTGGATTGGATTCAATAAATATAATAGAATAGAATAGAAAACGTTTGGGTGGTAGAAACACAATCAAAATGAAAACAATCATGGTTAAGCGGATACATTAGGGTTTAGATAGCATACTTATTACAAGGAACAAAATATAGCCATCAGCATTTTGCGACGCTCGTTTAGGACCATGACGCTGATTTTCAGCGGTCGCCAAGTAATAACATAAATAAATATACACACAATAATCGTAATAAGGGCAAAAGATCGCGCGGTCGCTCACCAACAAGGTGGACGGATCAAGTTAAAGATTCGTCGACCTCCAAATTTTACACGGTAGTAAGAGACGCGTTGGACAGATCCCGATGGAGGCAAATCATCCGCTCCAGATGCAACCCTGAGGCTGACCATGATCCTCAGACATGAGGGACCGACCCCAGAGAGAGAGAATCGTAATAAATCAAATCATAATCAATTTATTTTGAACAGCATATAAAACACATTTTAGGTTTTTTTTATTCAGAACGATGTGTTACGAATATATCTTGTATGTTGTTACTCTCATACGTAAACGGCCGGAACGAACCACTGGATCGAGCTACATCGACCGAAAGTTCTCTCAACTGGATCGACAGTATTACCGATGAATCGTTCGGGAAGCATTTGAAATTAAAAAATACAAGAATTTCAACAAAGAGAATGGTTTTAAGCGATTAAGTACGTGGAATCCAGTGCCAAGTAAATACAAATCACGCGCCTTATCACCGGATTAAAAATCATTAATTGACTGTACTCGCTTTAGTCTACCCGAGACCACGGCAACTGCAACGGAACCGAAACATCGGGAATTAAGGTAATTACGTTTTACCTAATAAATAATCGCGATTAGACCCGTTCAATATATAACTATGTATGAGCATCGCGAATCATTAAGAAATACTCATAAGATTACTGAAGTTGAACTACCTACCTGTCAAATAAAATCTTTTGAGTCTTCACTCTTCTAAAATATGCAGTAGACATGATTAGAGCTTTTCGAAACATGTTATGCCAAAGCACGTTCTGTCAAGAGTTCCGAATCTAGATTAGCATGCATCTGATATAGAGATAAGTTGTTGTTTATGCTCTAAAACGTTTCACACAAGATCTTCATTGCGTAATACGTATCATTACACGTTAGATAATGAATTCCGAATTGCGAAATTATGCTACAAGTATTGCAACATTGCCGTCGGCGACAATTCTGGGGGTTTGGTTAGTCTGTAATGTGAGCACTGCTGGGAAAATGCTTCCTCTTCTGCACCCCCCTTGAAAGTTGGTCAATCCGCTACTTGAGTCGTATAAAATTTGACGCGATAAATCAATATTCCCTGTGGTGTTTAACGTAAAAAACTGAAATTTATTGACTTTGCTATGTAAGTTTGTAGGATGGCTGCAAAATTTCCAAATTGAAAAAATATTTTCCGCTTTTTATTCGTTAGTTTATTGAACAGAAGACAATTTACATTAGTATATACAGTAGCCCCCACACTAGGCATAACCTGTGTCGTGGGTTAGCTTTTAGTAACAATTATAAAACTAAAATAAGTCAAAAAGCGCGTAGTTATTAAGTTAATTGTGTGTAAGGTGGGACTAAGTGCGCGTGTGTGTGTCTGTGTGTGTGTGTAAAAGAACGAAGACATTTACTTAAATTGCTACAGAAATACAGAGTAAATAAACAAATACATGCAAGGAAAGGTTAGGCCATACTCCACCACTGGGGCCAAGTCCGGGTTGGTGGAGGATTGTAAGACAGTGGCGGGCCGCCTTACTGTCAGGAGTTATCAAGCCGCCCATAATGAAAAATGAACTTTTTGGTCCAAACTTCTGTTTTGTAATATTACTTTATAACATATTTGCTCGTAAAGTGGTTGTAATTACACCAATTTCAATATCGTAATGTATCTCATTACGTACTTGTGCGATAATGTAATGTAAAAGGCACGTGTTTTTTTTTAATAAAGTTTTAAGATACTCCGTCTAAAAATGAACGATACTTTTAAAAATCTTAGCAAAGAGGTTTTATGTCAAGAAAGTGGTCAATATTTTATGAATAAAATTAACTTTGGGAAATTTAAAATATAACAAATAAACATTTAATTCTTTAATTTAATTAATTTTGACAATAAATTACAACCATTTATCTGTAACAAAAACACAAAAATATTAATTTACTTTATTAGTAATACTGGCTGTTTTTGTACCTTTGCCTAAAAAAAAAGTTGATGCGCGCGCATCGCTTGTTTGTGGACATAAAAATAAATCCGCGCGCTTTTTCTTTTCGATGTATTGTTTTTATTTGAAAATTTCGTCAAGTAGTGATGATAACAAAGTCAGAGTTTTATTAATTTCCTCGTAAATATGTTATAAAACGTCGTCTGACATACGTGCGCTTTGAAAATTACAGCCTCTGCTTCCTTATAGCCCTCGCCGATGGCTCGGGCTAGTAATATCGCCTCGGCTGTAATTTTCAACTTACCGCACTTATATCATAAATGTACTATTTTAATTTCGTATTATTGCAGGCACTAACCTTTTTTGTCAAAGCTTCTTTTTCTTATTCATAGTACAAGACTTTTTGTACTTATTACGGTACAAATATCGTCATAAGTACAAATTATCTTTACAATCTTGCAGGCGGAAAACACTAACCTCTTAGTCTTTGGTCCAAGCATCTTTTTCCTTTTGTAATTTCCCGCTCTTTTGTTTTTTTTTCTTTTTTTCTCGATTTCTCTCATTCCTTTTTTGTCGCCGCAATTTTTTGTGAATTTCTATCACATTTTGCACATAATGTATATACGTTTCAGCCTGCACATTTTAATTGTGTTTACCGCTATTTTCATCTGTTTTCCTGAAGCGCCGCTTATAGGTAAGTATTAGCAGTATTGTTCATACTTACAAAAGTAGCAATTTTTTTAGCAATTTGCGTCCGTCGAGAAAACTTGAAAGGATCAACAAAGCTTTTTGTTTTGTTTGTTTCTAATCACGGCGCACAGAATATATTATTATATTCTTCCGAAAAGAGAGAACAAATTATTTTAGGATTTTAAGCTTTATTCCATACTATAACCGTGTACATGATCTTAGTAAGCCTGAATAGAGTGACTCATAACTAAAATCTGTAGGCTACTCGAAGTGTCGTGTACATAAATGCATCTACGTAATGAGATGATTTATACAACGTCCAGTGGCATTTTCACACACACTAGATGAGTAAAGGGGCCAATCGGATGCTGCAGTGCCTGGGACATTGTTTGAAATTGTGTAGACTTGTGTACAGTCGTCTGCACTAACATGACATGTATGAGAAATTGAGTTTCTATTTTAACGTTGAAAAGGTACTGAATTGCATGCATGTTAGTACTCGTAATTATATATAGATTTTAATGTAGTTATTCACATTTTTGCTTCAGTTCGTACTCGATTGTTGCAAATAGTCGCTCATAGTGCCGAAAATGACCAAAAACATACATAGAAGCGGAATTAAATATGGTTATCGTCAAATTTCAACAATTAAAGTATAAAAATAAAGTAGAAAGAATAATAAATTCTGTTCCCAAAAGGCGAGTCTTCTTACCATGCATGTTTTATTTGTCCATCCACAATAATCACAACACCTTTTATAAATTCACAACACAGTTTCAAAATCAATAAACGATATCAAAACAAACTATTTATTCATGGTGAACTAGTGACGTAATGAAAAAAGTTTTCTCCCGAATATCTTTCTCCCAATTATTAGGTTTGATGGGTCGACATTTTATATACGAGCACGTCAATTTGAGCCACAAACTTTTAGCAACAATGCCGCTGTGAAATCTTCTTCAGGTCATCCGTATTGTGCAATCAGCACAATAACAATTACCTACAGTTTCGCATAGCCTCTGAACTTGTGATATAATTATAATGGTACATAAAAGATGTCACCTTTTGATGACCTAGTTACCTTGTTAATAGAATTGGGAAAGTACCTACAGTCTGTTAGCTTTCAGAATATACCTCGGCTACTATCGGATATATTCGTGTAATAGAAGTATCGGAACTAATATGACATAAAATAAACTTTATAGGAAAAGTTTTATACAGAGCAGGAAGTCGTATTACACTCGTGTGCTTTCGGCAAAAACCGAAGCCTTCTTTAGAGCCCTAGGTATATTCTCAAAGCTATAAGACTGTACATATTATTATATGTAAAGTGTTCGGTCTGGCTACCCATAGCACAAGTAATCCTAGTTTGGGAGCTAGGATACAACCCGTGTCCCTTTTTTTGCATAAAAACTTATTTCTCATACGGTCTTCTTATCCCTCATTGGATACTTTATGTAGGTACTTAAAAATAAATTGGGTATTTATGTATGCAGGTAGAGTCAGGTATTTCTCTTCACATATTTATCAGTATTGTAGATTTCCCGAAGTCTTACGAATTGTAAGCGGCCAATGAGTGACCTATGAGGGCTCTTGGTCAGATGCGAGGACTCTTGGTGGATTAAGGCGGTAACAGAGTCATGACCGAGTTTGGTTTAAAATGGTTAAAGTGATTAGCGACCCTACTGGGTCGTTGACGTTACGAAAGCCGGACAAAGGACCATAACCGTAGCGACAAGATATCTTATTTTCATATAATTACCACGACCTTGACCAGCTGTTATACGAAAAAAAATGTTTAGTTACCGCGGCTACCATCCAGTGAGAAAATTGTTAATGACAGGAAGTAGACGGGGTTGGCATGGGAGCGAAAAGCTCATTGCTCAGCAATGAGCTGAATTCGTAGGCTGGTTAGATCAAATGAGTGATCCATCCAGTTTGTTCCAGTTTTCACTTGTTGTGACTTGTTACTGGAATATCTGAAGCACATTATAAAAAATAGTTTCACTCACTGACTAACTTAATGTTAGTCGGTGACGAAAGTGAAGCAAAATTCATGATAATGAACTTCCACTTCACCCTTAACATGCATGCATGCACCGTAATTGTTTAAGTTACGGGAAATTTTGCAATGAAAATCTAATGTTTTGTCAGCCGACGACGTAATTTGGAGGTCTTTGAACTAAAAAGTAGTTAGGTAACGATGAGCGAACAAACTTGAATTCAGTGTCACAAAAGTTATGTTAAGTTAAGCAAACACAAAGTGAAAACAATCATCGAGTAAAAGTCCAACAATTTGCATACTTTACCACATCAACAGGTTTTTTTTCTCAACCGGTTGGCCTTACCCAGAAAAACGTTTTTTTACACTTCAACTCAACGTCAACTAGTCAGTTCACTGTTTGACGGATGATTTTATCACGTTAACGCCTCAATTTGTCAGCCTTCTCCTACATTTAAGTTTTGGTTTTAGTTTTTACGGGTCGTTGCTGAAAATCAGCGCTGCCAAGATCACTGCGTGGACTTGGTTGCAATATGCTGAGCCTCGACCCTTTGTCTTAATATGTCAATAAATGCATTCTATTCTATTCAATTTCAAGCCGTTCATTTTAGTTTAGTACGGACCACAACTACGCCAGTACAAATACAATTCAACAGTTTGTGATTTACCGCAATATTCACGGAAAACAAGCGCTCATTGCAAGGCTGAAAAACTAAAAGAAAAACTTTACTTTCGCCTAACCTTAATCTATCAAATAGAACCTCCATGCAATTTAGGATAAATCTAGGCCTCATTCCAATAGCGGGTTATTTTGATCGTTTTGCTGTCGGACTTTAAAATATTATCATCACGTTCTATCTAGTTATATATTAAACGGGTCAAATCGCGATTTTTTATGAGGTACCTTATTTCCCGACGTATGCGTATCGCGAATCATTAAGAAATACTTTCTATCTTGTCTACAGCGGGTAGTCGACATGCTGGTTCACTTAACTTGCTGTCCACTGTACTAAGCCTGATGCAAGACCAGTTATTTCGTCAAAACTCTAAAAGACAGCGTTGTAAAGTTAGATATTAGTTATCAAAAAAATTAGATAAATGTAATATTATTGTGTCGTATCTATCGACTCTCAGAATTTGAAGTAAGTGAACACAGCTCAGACACCATCTTTGTAGAGCTGTGGCTCCGGTGTTACCCGCGGTTTATCGATTTTCCCACGAGAATAACATACTTTCTCTATACCTATGTGTTAATCCAGGGTGTCAGCTAACTCCATACCAAATTTTATTGAAATCGCTCCAGCCGTTAAGACGTGAAGAAGTAACAAACATACACACTCACAAGCTTTCGCCTTTATAACATTAGTGTGATGTCCACGAGAGAGGAGATATTGTCCAAATTCATGGCTATCGCCTAAAAACCTATTGAAATGAGTTTAGGAGTAACACCGTAAGATGTGTTGTCCATCACGGTTACTGCAGGCATGTGAACGAACTGTGTGTCAAAACGCAACAATTCTGATACTAATACCAACACCATGATTCTATTAAGTGCTGGTTCTGTGCTGAATATTGATAAACAAAGCGTTAAACTTAGTGCCGAGATTATTTCTTTAGTTGTATTAGATAAGCGCTTCGACTGAGGATCAGACTGATCAACTGAGGACCGCGATGGTTGGCCTAGCGTGTATGAGGTCAGGTCTAAAAAACGCGAATAATCTAGTTACCAAAAAAACACCAGTTACCAGATAACAAAAAAGTCATCAGATTTAGTTTTTAATTAAATTCTAAATGTTTTCTAATTAAAATGTAGACACATAAAACATTATTTTGATATAAACCTTGGCCTTTGTATCTACGCAATGACAAAATTTATGGAGCGTCCAGTGGCACATTAATCCATACTAGGTGGGTGAAAGGACCACATGAACGCTGCAGTGCCTGGCAGGGACATAGTTTTTGAACTTTACGAGATGCATAACTAAAAATTATATTGATCAATGCTTCAATTGCCAAGTGACGTCACAGATTGCTTCCATTTTGTGGCTTTTATTTTTGACTGGTTATTATATTAAAACAGATTAATCAAAACATTTATTGGTTTGTGCCAGTTTTGCATTGTAAACAGAAAGAAAATCAATTTAAGTAAGTTTCAGTCATATAAAATCTGTGTTCTGCTAGAAAGTACATTGCCCTAGAAAGCACTTAAACAATAAACATCCATGCTCCTCTATGCAGTACATTTGTGTTATGGGTGACTTTGCAAACTGATACAGCTTTGCTCGTAGTAGAAAAAAATCTCTTCAAAATTACGAGTGAGACAATTAGGATTTAAATTAATGTATTCATCTAGTTACATCTGCGTTGAATCTTTGTGACAGCGTTGGAATCAACACCAGCGGCGTCCCCACAACTGCAGTGGCATCCCCCGCAACAACAGCGGCGTGCGAATGGTAATTTCTATCAACAAAGCGGCGGATTATCGCAGTCATCACTTATGTAGGAATGGGAGAAAGAGCGGGCGGGCCGGTGGCCGCGTGCAGTCGTTCCACGCGCGCAATTCGACATGGTCAACCGTACTTAGCCGCATTGTCATACGAAAGCACACACGTGTTTCTGAACGCGTCCGCGGAAAAAAATATAACGTCAAATTTCCCGCGCGCGGTTTGACGTCGAGGTTTTTTTTTATTTTTCTCCGTGTGCCAGTATTTGCTACGAAAGTGAACTTTTTCGTGAGAGCGCCGGTGAAAACGGTTGCGTAATATTCCAAGATGATTATTGATTATTTAAACAAATTAAAGTGCCCGAGATGCCGCGGTGTGTTATTTAATAATTCATGTCACGGGCAGTCGTTAACATTTTTGCCGGTCGTGGCGTCGTGGGCTTTATTTAATTGGGTTTTACGGTGCATTTGATGCCGTAAAGAGAGGTATTTGCATAGGTAATTGAGAAAAAATCCTTACGTAAATAGTGTGCTCGGTTAATACGCTTATTTTTGCACTTAATTTGATACTATTATTATGTTAGTGCAGTAACAACGCGTGTAAAATAACTGTTACAATACAAAAATATGACTTATTTCTTTAGCCTAAAATTTGGAAAGCCTGTGTAACGTTTACTGAAAGTCTCCTTTAATAAATTAATCCTACATATTCAATTTTAATACTGTTGTCAACAGATAAACACCAATAAAGACGTTCAGTTTGTAAGTTAACAATAACAAAACACTTGACATCTTTCGCAAGGTTTTTCTAAAGGAAATGCATCTATTTGATAGTGCGTTTCAAAATAATAACCGTGCACTCTTGATAATAGAATCTCGCATCGGAGAAAATTGTCGGAAAAAGTTGGGAATCGCTCGGCTAATCAGGTTATAATAGCTTACTTAGTAATTACGTGAACTGATATAGGCAGGTTTAATTTCTAATGTCGTAGACGAACTTTTTAATCTAAATAAACGAAATATAAGTAGTGTTTGCAGCTCTGGGCAAGTGGAAACCCATATGCTTATGAGACAAACTAGGTTGAGATAGATAGAGAGGTATAGATATACATTTATGAAAAAATACTTCTAAGTAAACTAAGGGATGTGTTTTTATTATGATGTATTTTACAATGCGGTTATTTTCCAGTGTAACTCATCCTTTGGTAACCCAAAAAAATCTCTGTATAAAAAACTATGTATAAAAAAATCAGAAGCAATTTTGTGTAGTGGTCACAGATCTATACGATGTTTGGTGTATAATAAGATACTTCTGTAATTAATTTCCCAAAGTCAGACTGTATCGGAGTGTAAAAAGATATGGCATTTTCAGGTGGTTACCCCTACGGATATCAAGCGTGCAATGTATTGCTATTATTACTGTAAAGTTTGCATTTTATGCGGTTTACTCCAATTACAGAGTTAAGCCATATAAAGCGTATATCAGACCGATCTAAGGCATAGATCACCGCTTGATGGATCCTCCCAGTTACTTATTAGCAGGCTGTGAGTAACCTATGTAATTTGTTCACAGCATTTGCATGCTACACGCCATAGAAAGTAAACGTTGAATCAGATAGGGTACAATAAAGTGGATAGGCCTTTTCACGCTGTTTGGCTCTGCGATTAAATATCGATACGAAACCAACTATCGAAAGTGAACAAATGACTTAATTTTAACTTCAGTCTCTAATAAAGATGTTGTTGTACAGTTTTCACCAGTATATACTTTAATACTTACAGCATAAAGTCTGTTTTTAAAAGGGTAAAAATGTTCGCATTGAGTACTATAAATCACTGTCAGATGATAAGAAAAACGCGCTGCTGAAATAATTGTGCTTTTTACTTTATATAACACTGCACTTATATGCAGATAGACTCGTAAGATGTAATTTACAAGTACTTATATGTTTAAATACCTGAACTGGAGACTAAAGGAGAAGGTATTTTATTTGAAACGTTTTATTGTTAATTTGTTTATTTATCAGTCTAACTCGTTATTCTGGGACGATTAATTATTTACAAACAAGTGTACAGTAATTAATATTATGTTTACTTGTTTGCATATAAAGATTCAGATGAAAACTAGGCATATAAAACATAATAACGCGGAAAACATCGCCTAGGGAAAAGAACCTCTGCATTTTTTCGCTTAGAACTTTCGTGTTGTCGTCATAAAATGTTCATCACAGAAGATTAACTCAAGAATAATAGACGCTCGCGCTCCTGTGACATTTGCTCTCAATCTATCAGCCGTAATACTACTTATCCGCGGTGATTTTTTCTGAAACAAGGTGCCTTGTATTTTCAGTGATACGCAGAGATACTGCAGCTAGTCGTATTAAGGATTTGTTTAAGAACACATCATACTATACAATGAAATGTTCCATTGCCATGTACTAATCAGTCAATTATTGCTAGATCGAAGTTATTATTATTATTTCTATATAAAAAGTACACGTTTCACTTTCGTGTAAAGTCACCCATATTAGTTGAGAGTACGTCGACCTTTCCATGTATGCTAAAATGTTCTCTATTTAGCGTGCAACATAAAAACTAATTAACTTTAAACTGAAAAAGGAGGAGGTTATCAATTCGACGCGTATATTACTTATTTTACAAAGTACTGAGTCAACCTACTTTACTAAACAGTCCGGAGGTCTTACCACCGCTTACATGCAACTAATTGTGGCTGGGGACAGTGGCATGTGTGCAATTAATTCACTATTAATTAATACACAACCGCTCTATAAGGAAGTAGCTTTCTTCGGTAACAAAATGTTAAAACACTCTTTTCGTTAGGTGTTTTGGGTATGTTGTTAAGGTAAAAATAATTACCTAATTTAATTTAATTTTACGAAAAAAGTGTATTTCACTCATTGAAACCGAGATCAGCTCTAAAACTGAAAAGAAAAATGCCATCATTTTCGAAACTTTTGAACCAAACAATTATTATACTATTTTTACTTTTCATGCACTAACCCGGGCTAAGGACAATTTTAAAAACCTATTTAGAGGCTAAAAATTCCACCCATGCCGGGATTCGAACCCGCGACCTCTGGCTATCCGTGCCAGCGCTCTATCCAACTGAGCTAATGGGCGACTCACCGGCATTAGTGAAATTTCGAACCTCCTTACACTATTCTCTGTATTACGTACAGGCAGCGACATCTGGCTTAAGTGAATTGCATCACTTACAGCCCCGAGTACCTACTTTGCAGTTAGGTGCTTACGTCGGAATGATATCACTGTACCCACATGATTATACTATGGCACGGATAGCCAGAGGTCGCGGGTTCGAATCCCGGCATGGGTTTAATTTTTAGCCTCTAAATAGGTTTTCAAACAATTATTGTTAAAACTGGATTTTTGCTTTAAGACTTTAAAAGCAGATGATTTTTGCCAGATCAAAAATCTAACAACTAATCGTAAATGCAATATTTTTAAGTACCTATTTAGAAGATATATTATAAAAACATAACGGATCAACATAAAGTACACATACCCTGAACACATAATACTGTTTGATTGGGCAGAGTGTTTTCCCGCAGAACTTAGTAAATGACACGTCAGATTTGGTGGTGCTAGATTAAACGCTTTCCGTTGTAAGATTAGTGTGATTGGTCTATGTTATAAAATACCCAACTGTGCGTCCAAATTATATCTCTAGCATAAAAACTGCAATTAACAACAATCATTTATCACGGCGATGCAGCAGAATGTCTTTGTTAATGTGTTGCTTTAATAACCCGCGATTCCCAACAGAACAATTCCGAATTACAAAACGCTTCGGGCACACGTAATCGTATAATTTCGCGCCTAGTCTCACTTTCCATGAGACACGGTTTCATTTTTAAAAACGTGAATTACAGACGAGTTACGTCATCGACGAAAATCGTAACGAGAGATGGTTACGCGGAAGTAAAGTTCACGAGCCACCGGCCGGCACTAATTAAGTTAATCCCCGCCTTTTGTAGGTACCTGACCATCTTCAACTATTTTCTGTGCTCTCTTCTTAGTAAGCGACAGTTAAGTAGCGGTTAAGTGACAAAATGGAACATTAAGGCCCGACAAAGGAAGTGAAAATGCCTAAGGAACGCTATAGTGACAGTGAGTACTGCAATGCCATCGCTCGCTTGATAAAGGACCTATGTAGCTGCACCGAGAACGGAGCGTGGTCACCAGACATGACGTCAGAGAGAAGACGAGACCCCTTCCTCAAAAGCGAGCTGACAAACATGTCCGCTATGCGCAGGAGAATTATGACTATCGCTAAAAGAAAAACTAGAAACATAACGCCTGAACCGCCCAAGCTGAGCTACACAAACACTTTGGAGAAGAGCCACGAGAACTTGACAACGAATTTGATAAGCAACACTTTGAGCTCCGAAGACTCTACTCTGCGCCGGAATATCGACTCCTTTCTGCAATCACGACGAATGTTCGCCATAGAAGAAGACTTGTATGAGAAGCCTATACAGAGGTCTTTTAAAAACTCCAACTGCGGAGAAAACTGGTCCTTAAGCAAGGCCTGGAAGAGCAACAACCGTGATCTGTTCAACCGCTCCCCTCAACATAACGCTACAGAGAACCAAACGCTAATCGATAGAAACTATGGCTATTTAGAGCGTATAGACGAGGTGCCGCGCAAAAAGCGAAAAGAGCAAATACGCTACGATAGGAACATCAAACGACATATTCGGATACGCGTAATGCTGTCTCTTAGAATGCGAAGATATATGAAGCGGCGTCTTCGGAAAGGCTTGCCTCCTATTCATACTTTGAACATTCCTCCGCGGAGTTTTCCTCGCGGGGCGTCCGTGACGTCATCGTTTGGGACTCGTTCTTATAAGAGTGTGCTAGTGGACAAACTGGGGGATGGGGCGGTGGTGTTTGATGTGCACGAGGCTAGGAACACAACTCTGGAGCTGTGCCATGACTACGAGGAGGACCTCGACACGCTAGATATTGCCCTACGCGCCGGAAATTTCAGGTGAATTTTAGCGTAGTTTTTAGCAGTAGGCTCCGGATTAATAAAGCTTCCCTTTAAGATCGGACGTGACTGTGCTGTTATGTAGCCTTTTTATTTCGAGCACCATCTTGAAATGTATGTCTGTGTGTATGAAGATGCAGTTAATTCAAGCGTTTATTAGGCCCACATTAATAAGGCGCTCCTACTACTGAAATCACTCTTTTGATACTAAAGAAAATCTTTCTCCTACCTCAGAAATTTCTGAGGTAGGAGCGCTTTATTATTGTGGGCCTTATAAACGCTTGAATCAACTGCATCTTTATCTCAGTAATGATTAAGTTGCGAACAACATGAAAACGGTTGGATCTCTTAACCCAAAAATTAAAAATAAAGTTTGCAAATAGGTACCGATAAATTGTATATTTTTTCAATTTGGTATTTAACTCACTCCTTTGCAATAAAACGTCATTTAAAATAATATGAAATTATGTGTCACGCTATACAGTAGACTAATCGAGGTAACACATAATGTATCAGGCGACCAAAATGCGACAAAATTAAGGCCTCCACGAGTCAGGTCACTGGACATTGCTATGCGCAGTAATAATTCGATACGTTTCTACTGGTGACTAAGGTCAACCTACATGTGCGTACAATCACCCCCAACTTAACTCCCTAGTAGTCTTTACTGGCATGGAAATAGGAGCAAAATTAGAAGTAACAGTTGTGGGTGAGTTGTCGTTCGATGGTGCCTCCGGAAACGCAGGCGACGTACCGTAAATCTATTGTCATCACCCCATCTGATATTAAACATGAATATACAATGAGTTACTAGTCGCAAAAATGGAAAACACATCAAGTCTCATAATGGTGATGAACTTTGTTAATATTGGTTTCTGAAGGAGTAGCATCATGTGGTTACCTTAAAAGAGACATAAAGGCTCTTTCGATTTCAACCCCGTATGGCCCCACTGCTGGCGTACAGTCTCTTCCTTCATTGCAGAAAGGTTAGGCCATACTTCACTACGGGGGCCAAGTCCTGGTTGGTGGAGGTTTCTAAGACAGTAAACGGGGCCTTACTGTCAGAAGTAAAAAGGCTCTTTAGATAGCAGTAAGTAAATGTAGTAACGGGTAGTAGTAGATGAATCACTGACCTTTTTGGCTCACATTACGGAATTAGTTGAATACGTAAAACAATCCATACAATGAGGCTTTTACGCAACTCATACCCCAAATATTAGATTATCAATGTTTACCGTGCTCTATCTATGTGAATCTTTGCTTACATATTGGAATGCGGTGTGGGGACGTGCTGCTATATAACACATGGTCAAATTGGACAGAGCACAACGATCAGTTTTAAAAGGCGTGTTTAGGAAGCCATATCAAATTCCACTGATCAACTATACTTTTTTATTTTGGAAATGTTGTATTTTCTGAATGATATTTATGTGTGCACTAAAATATAAAGTAAGTAAAGTATGTGAAGAAAGTGGGCTCTAGCATGTGCTTGTCCGTAAGGCTATCTTGACGGCATCTCTATTTGCCTCATCCAAACGAGTCCCGAAATATCCCACTCCATTCTATAGAAAATCCTTTGCCCAGCATTTTCCTTGTTTTGTGTTGCCTCTCCTAGACAACAAAGTTCATCTCAAATGAATATTCTTCTTCTTCAAGCTATATGTTAGTCCACTGCTGGACATAGCTCTCTCCTAATGAGCGCGATAGCGCCCTGTCTTCAGATTGCCGCATCCAGCATCGAGCAGCATTGAGTGGCGACCGCGACTCGGCAAACGTAGTGTAGGTCGCCCTCCGACTAGGTGCGATGACGATCTACGAAATGAATCTAATAAACTTAAATATATTTGCTGCTAAGAATGCTCTCACTTCCCCCTTACCATCCCTGAATTATGCAGAGACGGAATTCCTGTTCCATATCGTATACTAAACTTGTCAAATTAGGTATTTGACCTGATGACACTCAGCCATAAACTGAATTGTCAGGCTTAATATCAAAACGTTTCTTGAGGTCAAGTAAAAATAACAAGTTTAGTAAACAATGCCTTCACAATTATTTCGCGCAAATACTCAAATAGTTCTTCGTACTTTTTGCAATATAGAGCAAACAGCTAATTGGTAACTAACCCAATTAACGCTTGCCAATATGGATGCGATGAAGCCATTTTCATTTGAAGAGGTTATGAAAGGGTGAATAATTATTTCATAGCTGTTGAATGCCAGTAGATTTAACTTTTAAAGACACCCAGGTTATATTCCTCCAAAATAATAATGACTTGGTCAAATTACACTAAACTTGATTCGCTGCCTTTTTTTCTATTACAAAATTGCCCCGAAGGTGGTTCCATTACATTATTAAATTTTAAATAAAAATAATATGAACTTTTTAAGTTAGAATAAATTGATTGAGGATACGCATGAATTGATCTTGATAACGATGACTTGTCTTTTTAAGTAAGACATAGTAAAGGTGGAAGCCAACAGGTAATCAGCATAGCAGCATAGTACGAGTTTTCTTTGTAATCGTCGCATGCAACTATAATAGTTACGGCTTATCTTTACAGTTGCGAAAAAAAAAGCAATTTAATAAAAAAAAATATTTGGAAAATGGCGCCAACCGTAAAAAAATATAAGCAGAGATTTTTTTACTTCACCCATTCTAGTAGGCAAAGGGAAGTATGCCCATACAGCCAAGTCTTCAGTAGATTTTTTTTATTGATATGAAATGAAAATGAAATTTAATGAGATGAAATGAAACCTAACTTAACTCATTCAATCAAATCATTGAATCTGATATTGAAACAAATTAGTAGGTCATAAAAACTTCTATGATTTTTTTTAGTAAAAACATCATGGTTGGTTTTTCTTTTTAATAGACATTATTTTGACAGTTGGGAAAGAAAAGGCACGAGTGTGGTAAAGGTAAAAAAAAGCACGCGTGTGTAATAGCCCCCATCCCGCACGCTATGCGTCCCTGTAATACGCCACTTTTTGAGCAACTGTAGTAAAAAATAAATTTCATTTCAATAAACTAACCGAGTGATAACAGCGGCAGATACACCTCTTACGGTTTTCGCTCGCTGGTAAAACAAGTACTTAATTTGTGATGTGCCTGTATGAAAAAAAATTGGAACAAGACTTATGTGCACATAAATGAGGTAGAAGTAGAAAATCTTTATTTGAGATATTGAATACAATATGTTAAGCTTAATATAAAACTAAAGTTTATAAAGTACTAAAAAGGTTTCCGCTCAGCTTAATGCCGCAGCAGGACTACGGCGCTGCAGCGGATGCCTGAGAACTTATTGCTAAAACTTAAATTAAGCTAAGGTAAAAAAACAATGACCTAATTTGGACTCAATATATTATACCTAGTCTACGCACTATGTCCACCAGGTCGGTTATACAACCGGCAAACCGAAGATTAAGACGTAATCTTTGTTTAAGTATTGATCACTGTTTAATGTTCTATCGGGTTACTGTTTGATGAGATATTAAATGAGCATTTTCCACGCAGGTAATTATGTCAGGGTTGTCGCTGACATCATAATCCACGCCTGATCATAATGGGATGGGACCTCGCTTAAGTGATTATGAAATTTCGGAAGAGAATAATGCATAGCTAGAGGATTCGCAGTCAAATAAAACAGTCAATAATGCGCTGATCCATGTTCATACACTCTACTAAAAACAATTGTTTTTTATCTATGGTTTGGTTGTAAGGTCGACAGCACATCAAACTATACATATTATGTGCACTTTAATTAGTTGCTTTAATGGCGACTTTGCAACAAATAAGTAAGTAAAAGTTGATTTGCTGTCGAGTGTAGTTGTATATTCTCCACCTTCACCTCCACGGTGTAACTCCACCACCTTATTCACCTCCACGTCACCTGTTTGTTGGCTAGAGGAAAATAGGTACTATTTAGTATTAAGTCTGCCAATAGTACAAATTATTTACTGGTATATTAATGAATTAATTAAAAATAAGCTCTTTTGTAAATACATAATTTGATTTGATAACAATATATAGGCTGCTTACGCTACATTTATTTATGTTGCAACTATGGTCTCTAGTGCTAAATCTAAGAGCCACTTGCACAAGATAGTAAATCTTGATTTAAAACAATTTAAACCGGATTCTCATTACAAAAAAAACATCTAAATTGTACTGAACCTAGATTTAAGGGAACTGTGCAAGCGGCCCTTAGTCTTTACGATATACTAACTGTTGTCCGTGACTTTACGCGTGCTTATGATTTTAATCGATAAAAAAGTAGCTTTTATGCTATTCCAGATTATAATCTATCTCTGTATCAAATCTCATCCAGATCCGTTTAGCCGTTCTGTTGTAATTGAGTTATAAACATTTTACTGTCATAATAATAATAATAATGCCTGTCTCCAAGTTATGTTAACATAAAATAAACCCGTATTTGACCAAAGATAAATTACACTATTTTTATTTTTAATGCACTAACCCGTGCTAAGGACTAACCCATTGGCTCAATTGGTAGAGCGCTGGTACGGATAGCCAGAGGTTGCGGGTTCGAATCCCGGCATGGGTGAAATTTTTAGCCTCTAAATAGGTTTTTAAATTTGTTCCTTAGCACGGGTTAGTGCATTAAAAATAAAAATAGTGTAATCATGTGGGTACAGTGATATCGTTCCGATGTTAAACCTAACTGCAAAGTAGGTAGTCGGGGCTGTAAGTAATGCAATTTGCTTAAGTCAGATGTCGCTGCCTGTACGTAATACAGAGAATATTGTAAAGAGGTTCGAAATTTCACTGATGCCGTGAGTCGCCCATTGGCTCAATTGGTAGAGCGCTGGTACGGATAGCCAGAGGTTGCGGGTTCGAATCCCGGCATGGGTGAAAGTTTTAGCCTCTAAATAGGTTTAAAAACCTCTAAATAGGTTTTTAAATTTGTTCCTTAGCACGGGTTAGTGCATTAAAAATAAAAATAGTGTACTCTAAATAGGTTTTTCAAAGATAAATTATATTTATAACGGTGAATATTTATTAACTAGTGCTGTGGGTTTAGTAAATAAATAAAATAAATATACATAATAAAGTGAAATTTATAGTTAGTATCTAAATATTCCAACGTGTAGTCACCTCTCAAACGTACACAGTCACACAACAACTAACACAAATTGAGCTATCTCCAACGTGATAAATGATCACTCGGTCAGTCTTGAAGACATTACGGGCTCGGTAATCGAACCTGAGGGTCCCGTACAGCCTCCAACATACAGGTCAGCCGGCCAACGGGGCTCGGGTACAGTTAAATGATTAAACGCCTTATGGGGTCTCGCGACGAACAATTTTACAATAAGCACATCGAAAGATTTTTAAATCCTCTCCCATAATGTGGGGACACGTTTATTATTCCCAAAAAAACTATATTCCTGTATATTCCTACAGTTTAACGGAGGTTAAAGCCATTTTTCTAAAATGATTTTACATGTGGGAAAACAGCTCGCAGTGTCATGGCGTCGAATCTGACGTCACGCTTAGGTAAAAAAAAATCGTAATCACAACACACAACAATGTCAACAACAGCAGTCACAACAATGCACGGGTGAAGTATACTAAGCGTGACATCGTGAACATAAATTTTTATTTTATTGATTATAAAATATTGGTAATATCTTTTTTTATAAAACTAAATCAGTGCTTTAAATCCTTTTAATATTGGTACTTTCCCCTAATATCGTTAAATATTTGATTACTTGATACTGTCGTCATGCCTATTAACTACATTTTGAATCGTTATATGTAATGATAAACTCATTACATTGAAATTTAACAGAGTATCAGCGGGTCCTTGTAGGTATTAGCAGTCTCTGAAAGCTAACTAGCCGAATTGGTTGCTACCCTTCGATAGGAGAGACGTCACTTGACGAAGACAATAAAGTCAATAAACTTTTATTAGGTGTAATATTACTGACTGCCTCGTTGGCTTAGTATGAAGATGAAGAACAAGAAAACCATTTATTACAACAACAGAAACACACACCACATTACAACAAAAAATCTTCAAACACAATACGGACATAAAAAGAACCAAAATACAAACAAAAAAATATGGACATTGAAAAAAACAAAAAAGTATAATAAAAAACTTAACTCACAGTCGCGGTGTGTCCCTGTTGCCGCAAAAGGCAGCGAGCTCAGCATTGTGCTGTGGGCATTCGCCCTAAGCGTGGGACAAAGTGCCCGTTTATCCCACGAATATGCCAGGGTGGTATCATATCTGATTACCAAGCCCGTGGTCGTGAGTTTGATTTCCACTGGGGGCTGCCTTACAAATGTACGGCAGGCCAGTACCTACAATTGACCTTAGTCTAGTTGGGTGCACTTTAGTGTTAGTGATGGTTACCATAACACAGGCTATCCTAGTTTGGGACCAGGACTAGTGGTTTTGTTATGTGGAAGTTTAGATGTTTGTTAATTAATCACATTTAGTAAGTTTATAAACAAAATACCATCAGTTTATTACTGATCAATTGTTCTAATAATCTATGGTGCATTTTCTAGGCAGCCATATTTTGACATCATAAGAAGCTTGTGCGAATCTTTAAAATAAATATTGAAAAAAGCGTGAAACTCCGCTACTTGTATATTTGCAGCGACACATATACTTTTAGACACATTATACTTTATTCATAAAACATACTTAGACGCATCACTTCCTTGATGTGGCTGAAGTAGCGTTTAACGAAAATTCTGCATACAAAATTAAATTTATATTATATGATTAAATAACGCCATCTACATTTTTATTAAGAATCTAACTATATAGTAACAACGAAACCTCAGCAATACAATCACGCCTTCACGGTTTGTGGACATCGCCTCGATAGTTTTCCTTTTTGGTTCGCCTACTCGGCGCTAGATGGCGCTCTCCTAAATGTAAGCTTACGCGCCCGTTGATGTCTTTTGTATTAGAACATAATGCGAGAACTTTCGAATTTAAATTGTTGTAATATTTTCATTACCATGATAGGGCGTGGAGATTTCTTAATTTAAGGCGTTAGCCGGATCACGTAGCATACTATGAATTGGCTGCAACACTAATGTTTTACCTACTTTAGTAACAAAATTAACTAATGTTTCGGCATTTAAGATCTCTGATGGCGATAATAAAATCTTATCATATAGGTAGTAACTCGTGTATTAGGTTTACGATGAATTGAAAAAATATGGTCAGAGTGGAGTTTTTTGCTCCAGCCCGAAGGCAGCGAGCAATATCAATGCACATTTGACATGAACCGAGTGATTGATTCCAATCACTCGTTTCACCTAGGCCACGAGCGCTTCTAAAGCGATTCAGGGCTTATAAATAAAATATTCCATTTGGTTCCCCAGGAGCGGACGACTAGCCGTCGAGGGCTGGTGGTGCGGCCGCGCGATGCCGGCGGCGGGCGGCGCGCGCGCCAACAACGGCGCGCTCGCGCTGCACTACGCCGCGGCGCGCGGCTGCCTCGACTGCGTCAGGCTGCTCACCAACACCACGCCTGACGTCTCGTGAGTACTGCTTAGGAAATGAAAAGGTTTTACTCAAGGTAGCGCAGAAACTGCGGCTTAATGAACGTTACAATACAAACCAGGTGTCCATTTCAAGCAAAGACTCCAAGGACATAATAACATATTGGCAAGAAACCTGTTGGATAAACAGGAAAACAGAACAGGCCTAAAAAGATGGGAGATATTGAATCTTGACAAAAGAAACTAAAATAATGGACTAGTTCCACAAAAGAATTGTTGATGCTTAATGGATCATCAACTAATAATATTAAATACCCTCAGACCGCATCTGATTATGGCTAGAAGAGCCGATGGCAGATGAAAAAGGAAGGAAATTTTTTTTTCAAAATCTAGATCATTTTGGAAAAAAAAATGGACAAAAAAACTCCAAACTTAGTTTTTTCACTAATAAATGCATGAAAGGCTAAACCATCTGAAACAACCATGTCCCAGGCACTGTAGCGTCCGAATGGTCCCTTCACCCATCAGTGTGAGTGAAGGTGCCACTGGGAGCTGCATGAATCATCTCATTACCTAGATCCAAAGGCCAATGTTATGAAAGATGCGAAGGGGGTATCTACTATAGCCTTTGCAACTCATCTTAACTGATAACGCGATCTCATGCTGTCATTCAAGAGCTCAGGGGGGAGTGTCAAAATGGATAGTTGTTCAATAGACTCATATTAGTCTGGTAATGGTCGTTTCATTCACAATATCGGTAGTCTAGCAACATTTCATTTTTTAAAAAAGTCTAGTAACAAATCGCATTGCAGTGCTACTTAACTCGGCGCCTCTAAAGTTATATTGACAATCACGCTCAAGTTTGAGTTTGAATATCTACTAGGTCGCCCCGATAAAAAAAAATATACATTTTTCTGTTCTACATTCAACTCAGCTCACCAATCAACCAGCAAAGTTGATAAAATGTCAAAGAAAACGTTAACCGTACCGTCACTTTTCAACAGTACAATTGTTGGCTCAACAGTTATTAAACAGTTATTTCTATCATTACAAAGTCACCATTTAACTTAACCAAATAAATGTAACTAATCACACATCCAACCACAAACAGAGCTTAGCGATACAAAATAACTGCCTCTACTCGTTCAGTTGGCACCTGTCTATTTAGTTGCAAGTTTTTACTTCGGCACACTAGTAAAGTGTGCAATTTGCCGGCCGCCTACCCCGATGCGGTTGAGGCGTGATGGTCACGTGCCGAGCCACGTTATTTCTTCTATCCTGACACGGTTCTGCTGTTAGTACAGGCGCGACGTGAAGTGGTCCGCAAGACCTAAACTCAGATGTTTTATTCCGTAGAATTCTGACATTTCATAAGTGTTATTACTAAGTGATTGTGTTGTGTAAACTTGTGTAAAAGTTTTAAATTCCTATTTAGAGGCTAAAAATTAGGCTAACCGTGCCAGAGGTCGCGGGTTCGAAAAGTTGTTAAAATTGTTCCTTAGCACGGGTTAGTGCATTAAAAAGAATATAATTGTGTGGAACTTATTATTATTAAAAAAGCTCTCCACCGAAAAAGGGAAATATTTGACCCATTTTAGGGCAATAAGATATAAAATGTTAGACATTATTTTATGTTTTATCTACAAAAGTCAAGAAATAATAGCTGTCAGAATTTTATAGAATAAAAAATCTAAGAATAGCATAAACTTTCATTATAAAAGGAGAAAAACATGTTATTTTTGTTATCTGAGATCTCCTAGAAACTTTTTGAGTAACATGTCGTTGATGAAGAAAATAAGCGCTCGTGGCCTAGTCGAACCGAGTGATCGGAATCAATGATTTGAGTTAAGCAACAACACCCCCAATGATGGCACAACCTTGGGCCATGGCGCTAATTAGGGGAGGGCTATGTCCAGTAGTGGACTAATATAGCCTGAAGAAGAAGCATCAATAGACGTGGTCAGGTGCAGAATGGGTGACCGTCCCGTGACTACCGCTAATGGTATTTTTCCGAGCGTTTCCGTGCTCCGTAAGGCACGTGAAGGCGTCGGTGCCGGCTGTCAGGTAATGGCAGTAGTTAAGCCATGTCAGGCACCTTATGAGCGGCTTGATAACTTCTGACATTAAGGGCCGCCACTGTCGTGGAATCCTCCAACAACCCGGACTTGGCCCCCGTGGTGGAGTATGGCTTAACTTTCCTGCGATGCAGGAAGAGACCCGTGCCACAGCAGCGGGGGCATACAAGGCTCCGAAAAGGTGTAAGAAGAGTATTATTTCTACCCCGTCTGTTATAGCCCAAACATCGAACTTCGAGCACGCAGAAATAATCATAGGTTTCCGAAAGACTGCCTTTAAAACCTAAGAAAGGAACTGAGACAGTTTTCACTGCGGCTGTCCAGGCATCTACACACTGTCCAATGCCCGTTACATCTCGTGACGGCACAGTTACATACCCGATCACTGGCTCTGCAGACCGATCGATGCAATAAACAAACTAATACACATACACACCATTATCACTCTTAATAAGCCAGAATAGGATCTAAATTCAAATAGATGGTGTGAGGAGAAAAAGTTCAGTTACTGTTGGCTAATATATGAGCATAGTTAGGTTTTTGTTGCTAAGTACTTAGAAATGTGTTCAATCAAGCTTTAAGATTAGATAAAAAGTAAGAAGCTTCTGCTATGGATTTATTTCATAAGTGACCCTCATACAGCACATTTCTGTATTTCAGCAGATGATACCATTTTTAGTACAACCATCTAAATAATTGAGATATTAGAATTTAATTATTTAATTACTCTAAATATGTATCAATAATTATTAACTAAATCTAAAGACAAAACAAAACGAACCTAAATATATTTATAAATTAATTTAAAACAATACCTAAAAGTAAATTACTGACCCCAGATCATTGAGGTATTTGTAAAAGTCACAAACTGAAATTGGGATAGTTTTTTAGTAACTGGACCATTGATTTTGCGAGGAAAAAGTATTTAAATTATTCAAAGTCGGCGAATAAATTAAATACATTTCGCTTGAGATTGATTTCTGCCGATTTTTTTAATACACAGCTATTATACATTTACATTTTTTTATTTATATTTTTGTTCATGGAAAGTTGGTAATGGCTAAATAGTCTCTCTAGTTTATGTAAAAAAAATATTTTACTTATTTTGATGAAGTTGCCTAGATACAGGTAACTTTTTCTAACACAGAGTATACACAAAGCCGGTGAGGACTCACGGGGAAAGCGTTACCGAATTAATTGCAGTTATCTGCGCGATCGCGCGCGCCCCCTATCGGAGCATCTTCACACTCCGCGGCGGCGACTGACGTTCTGTGAAGTAAAGGTGGCTTCACACTAAACTATAGTCGTATTTGAATTCGACGTCTCAGTAGCGTGAAATGCGTCTGTGAAATTAATATAATTATTGAAATGATTTTATAATCGGATAGCTTGATGAATGATGTCAATTTGTTTGGTTTGTAAAATAAATAAAATTTGATTATCACTGATTTTGTAATGCGGTTTAACTAAGGTGTGATAGCGACCAACAGATTGCGTTTGGCCCCCATAAATTATCAAATCTTACTTCATGATTTTAACCATCGATCAGATCCATGTATCGAGCGCATTTTCAGGTATAAGGCCACAAATAATCACGACAAATAATTTGATCAAATAACTTTGACTTCGTGTGGACGTATTTCGACTCTCAATGGTGAGCGGCGCAAGGTGTGAATTGGTTGTTCGTTTGGTATTTAGTTGCTGATCGTCCCTGGATGCAGGACCGATGTGGAAGATTTTGTGGAGCATATTCAATAGACGAGAGGTTTTTTCGTTGGTAATTTTATTCCGAATCAACAATTTCGTTGCCTTGGTTACACTTTAGTACAATTATGAATTTACAGATGGCGATAGATGATTTAATTACAATGACATGCAAAAGATGGCACTATCGTTAGACACATGTCCATCACAAACTCATCCTGACTGTTCGTATTTTTGTTCAAGTTAAGTTTCCTTCCTTCGTCCCTACCTGGCCATCGGGGAATAATTACTGCAAAATAATTCGAACCAACAAAATATCGACTGTTGGTGTTGAGCTATTTTCGAAGTAGGCAACTGTGGACACGTGGACGTGAGTGTTCATTGTGAACACGGCCTAACACCTGGCATACCAACTCTGTCACAGTCCATGCAACTAGGCCAGAGGGGTGTTCTTTACGACGCCATTACGGTCGTGAAGCAATTGATTAACTAATCTAGACGGCAATTAAACATCTGAAAGAGTTAATCTTGGTTAATGATAACGCGACATTATGTTTTTATTTGCGTTAAAAAATGTTGGTTTGTCTAAGTGAATTACTTAGACAGTAGAAATCTAGAGATACAATTCATTATTTATACTTTCCCACTAAGTTATGTGTGAAAATTATCATTAAATTTAATAATGCTTTGATATTTATGGCTTTATTTTATGTATTAATAGTTCATTTTATTTTAATTATCAATTACCATTAGGGGCCTGTTTCGCTGAACTAAAAGTCATGGTTTACTGTGAAAATTTATTGTACATGGTAACGTCAATTAACCCACAGATTAATAATTAGACTTTGCTACGCTAGGTACCTCGAATAATCTTATTAAACTACGAATTTTAGTATTATGAAACTCGGACTGGGAGTATAATATTAACCCCCGATTACTCGTTCAGTAACAATCTTTAACTGTTCAGGCTATACATTTAACGGACCCAAATGCTATTGCTTATTAAGGAAACTTATCTTACATGACAGGAACTTACGCCTGTATCTCTTAGGGTTACTTAGGTAGAGACTTGGCCTAATTAATGAATAATTCCCTAACATTCAAACAGTTTTCTTAACTTCTTTCAGAACCTTTAATGTACAGTATAGGTATGAGATTCTTGAGACAGTACATAACAAGGAACAGATCCTAATTACTTCTCTACTTTGAACAAACCACGCATACCCTACAGTCATAAAGTTATGATCGATCAGGAATAAGAAGAAAATGTAGAATTATTAGCTTTTGATTTCGGATACACTTGTTTGATTTTTTGTCGGAAGCGTCCGACCAAGTTTCAATCTGATTAGCAGATGGTATCTCAATCCCGAATCAAGTTAATAATGTGTAGGGCTTACAAGATTGCGAGTGAAGGAAAACATCGTGAGGAAACCCGCGGCTTGGTTGGCTCCACACGTATTGACTAGTCTTTCCTGTGGGCTAGGCCAACTAAGCTGTCAGGGTGGTACAGGTGCTGGGCAAGCCTAAAAACCATCTATAAAACATGTCCCAGGCACTACAGCGTCGGAGTGGTCCCTTCAACCATCTAGTGTGAGTGAGAATACCACTGGACGCTGTATAAATCATCTCATTAAGTAGATGCAAAAAGGCCAAATTAATTACAAAATATAAATTATTTATATATAATGTAATACTTTCATGCTCAAGTTAACCACGAATCTGCTCACTTAAATGAGACCGAAATCTTTAATGCCATCTGCTACTACTGCTATTACAGCTGACTCTCTTTGTTGTTATTGTTTTTTATCTTAAATTGTTTCCCTGATGTAAAATGTTAGCCTTTATTCTGCCAAATTAAGGTAATGTAATTGCCTTTATTAAAAATCTTAATTAAGTGGTGGAGATGCATTGCCAGAACGCGGGCCGCACATCCAGGGTCTTCTAACTTACGTACATTTTTAAAAACCTATTTAGAGGCTAAAAATTTCACCCATGCCGGGATTCGAACCCGCAACCTCTGACTATCCATGCCAGCGTTCTACCAATTGATCCAATGGGCGAATCACGGCATCAGTGAAATTTTGAACCTCTTTACACTATTATCTGTATTACGTACAGAAATAAAATAAAATAGTATAATTACGTACATTTGTGTATTGGTTGAAGCAATACATTATGAGGAGACCTGAGTGTCAGAGATATTTACATATTTGAAATCCATAATCCACTGTGGGCATGCTCCGAGATTATGCCAACCATCTCTGTGGCAACTATCTCTCCTGTGTTATATACGTCCTAAATAGGCTAGTAATGATATTTATTTATTTCTTTTTTTCTTCTGTAAGAAATATCCCTTTTTCCTGTTAGCAAGAAACATCCTGAACAATATATTTTGTATATTAGATTAGATAACAAAATGTATACACCGAAATATGTTTTTCAGGATCGTGGCAACTCCAGGATTCAAGTTTTAGTTTATGTTCTTCTTCTTCGGGCTACACTAGTCCACTGCTGGACATAGCCCTCCCCTAAAGAGCGCCTTAGAGCCCTGTCTTCAGTTTGCCGCATCCAGCATCTGCCGGCAGTTTTTCCCAGATCGTCATCCCACCTGGTGGGAGGGCGTCCTACGCTACGTTTATGAGTTTATGTTCGTGTAATAATAATACTCCCACAGCACTATTCTTCTTCTTCTTTGGTCCCTTTGCTCCTCCGTGAAGTCTGGGCTTTCCATTTATCACTGTTAATGGCTAGCGGGTGCATGCTCTAGCCAAGATACACCCTTTTCTTTCGTCTTTGAGACACAAAACTATTACTGGTTTTAATCCCATATAAGTTAGGATCAAATATAATTAAATATTATTCTCACCTGAATATTAGATATAATTTCACATGGTATTTTTTATTACAACGCAAATAATTTCTAATATAAAGTACAATTTGTTTCCTAAATAAAATAAATACATATAGTAGCCAGACAAGGCCATCATAAACATGGAAACACGTCCAAATTGAGATCAAGAGACTTAGGTATAAAAGGTCTAAATCAAATAAGAAACCTTGTTCCAGCTAACGGAGTTTCTAAGAAAGGAAATGATCATAGTAAGCACACTTGCGTCGGGACAAAAACTAATTACATACGATAAAGAAAGCGAATTACAATTAGCGTTAGTGGGTAAACGACGCATGGTGATAATCGTGCGACTATAGTGTGTAGAATTTAGCGGGTCAATAAGCGGACGACTTAGCGCTTCGGATTAAAATTCTTAATGAGTTGAATTTTATGTAGCAGTTGTCTTTTTATTAGATTTTACAGATCTTCGATCAGTTAATCTGCGTGGCAGTGACTCGAAACATTATATACGGAAACGTGTCACGTATACCAACTGGCCGTAGATGAATAGTATTTTATTTTTTCAACATATTTAATTGAACAATACATATTCGAACGGTGACGTTCGCTTCGTTTCAGGAACTAGAACCCGAATTGATGTTAATAATTACTCTAGCAAACTGCGTCATCCTGTTAAAGACGCGAATGATCCCGCTACCGCCCGATACTAAGCCCAATCCTGCGCTCGCAATTGCGTCCAGAAGTAGACCTGTAGCGAGGCTGCGCACGCGCACCACACAGCACATTAGTCGAGTGAGATACGTTACTCCGCTAGTACTTCACGAGTACGATGCGCGCCAGTAGAACGCGCTCGAAATTCGAATTAAAACAAACGCTTTTTCGTTTGTGCTTTTTACGAAAAAGTTAGATTGATTTTTTACTTTGTTTGCGGCCAGTGTGAAGTGTTAACTTGTGATTTGACGTTTTGTTCATCGGGTTTTTTTAATAGGTCGGATTAAATTTTCAGTGATATTTCAGAGCTACACAACATTTATAACTACTATACATATTTGTTTATTTCAATCCTTGCCAAGTAGAAATTACAAAACTTCGACCTTCGATATTTCCTTAAAAAAGTATGTACGACCTTTAAATCATATCAAAACAGCAACATTGCGAAAGTGCGACCCCGTTTTGTATCTGAGCCCGAAGTGTAAGACAGTGTCAAGTTCACACAATAATAACCGATACAGGAAACGGAAACGAACGCCATTGTTCTGTTTGAAAAGTGCCCTTTGACACGGTTTTTAAATATTATATGATATCACCACCTACTTGCTAAAAATGCTTAATTTTCTTTTGTGCCAGGGTCAGAATTAACAATAGTGTTATGAAATGCACATTATTTTAACTGAAACCGCCGGATGCGTACGTGTTATTGAGCAATAAAGACTGCGTAGTCTTATTATCATACTTTCTTAATGTAGAATAGAATGTTTTTTTTATAGTTTATATTAAACAGGCCTAATTGCGATTATTTATTCGATAAAACGTAATTACCCTAATTCCACGGCAGCGTTGCAGTTGCCTTGGTCACGGTTAGACTGAAATGGCGAGTACAGTAAATTATTATACTATTTTTATTTTTAATGCACTAACCCGTGCTAAGGACAAATTTAAAAACCTATTTAGAGGCTAAAAATTTCACCCATGCCGGGATTCGAACCCGCAACCTCTGGCTGTCCGTGCCAGCGCTCTACCAATTGAGCCAATGGGCGACTCACCGGCATCAGTGAAATTTCGAACCTCTTTACACTATTCTCTGTATTACGTACAGGCAGCGACATCTGCCTGTACGTAATATGTACGTACGTAATGTGACAGTCAATTATACCAAAAATAATCTACCTAATAAATAATCGCGATTGGACCCCGTTTAATATATAACTATGTATGAACATCGATAGTCATTAGGAAATACTAACACGTTTTGTTTTACATCACGAAGATCAAGGAACTTACTACATCTGCATGTCGTTCGTGCAACAGTAGCCAAATACTAAAGAAGAAACATACCCATTATATTTAACCCTATTCGCAGTTAAGTGATACTTTTGAAATTATATTCACGACCATTTTTGCGTATTCAACATCATCATCATCATAAGGCTGTCCAGTGTTTGGTATAGGCCCTTTCCCTTAAATGCCATCTCTCACGGTCCCTTCAATGACTAATTTTCAACGACTTTCAAAGACTTCATTCTTGGATAACGATAAAGAAGGCAATTTCATTAAACCTATATATTTATATTTCATTTATACTGCAGTACGTCATACAAACTTTTAAAACTTGTCAGTAAAAGCGTGATATATTAATCACATCTAATCAGCAATGATACATACAACTTGAACTACGTCTGTACTGTAACACAACATTTATCCACAAGCACATACATTGCGTCTGGCCCCACACTAGGATACCCTGTGTCGTGGGAACCAGAAACAACGACATCACAAACATGTAAACATCCAAGACCTGGGTTTTTTTGTCCGAGCCGGGGTTCGAACCCGGGACCTCGAACATTGAAGTTAAAATTACAATTTGCAGCACCGAAAACGTTTTGACAATAAAATGGTGAATTTCATCTACGCGATTTTAAATTTTCACAAAACCCTTTTTCTGACAATTATTCTCTTTTCGGCAAGATTAGATTATTGTGAGATACTGTTACAAAAACATGTTTTTAAATCTTGAGTAAATATCTAATTGCATCATAAACAGCATTCATGCAAATACCCGAATGAAAAGAAAGCGAAAAGAAATTCAAGACCTAAAAAGAGGAGTGAAATGGCCGCGTTTCCTAAAAAACCTGACAATTCGTGAAGGAATGCCTCGCTTGATCTGCTGAAAGGCATTTTAGCTTGAAAACGGATTACTGTTCAGCCGATTAATCTGTCACATATAGATGATAATATGATAACATGACAGTACGTAGTTTAGACGCTCTTCGTGATTAGGTGGTGTTAGTCGTGTATTGTCCACTTTCTTGTTTGTTGATTCAGTATTTGACATCGACAAGCTAATTGTATAGAAACAAGTGAATGAAACAATAGATACTTGCGAGTGAATTCCAAATAGCTCCATCGACAAATCAATGAAGATTTTAATTTAGAAAGTGTAAATAAGTTGGTGTTATATGCTGATCATAAAAAAACTTTATGTGACTATCGAAACGAAGTTTAAGAGTGAGAAAAACGGTTTTAATCGAAAAGTGAATAAGAATTGCGGCAATTATATGACACTAGAATGCCACAAAAGATTTGAAAAGTTAAAAAAGAAAAAAACTCGTCAAATGTTTTAAATATTCGAATTTGGAATGGAAACAAAGATGGCGACGTGTCCGCGACGCGAGCGGCCCGCTCGCTCCGCGTCTCAGCGGCTGAAATATTCCAAAACAGCTCCACCCAGTACAGTCAGGTATGTAAAAGTTATATTTTCTTGCAATGGGTTACTTATGTGTAAATACGATAAGAGTGATATTGCTATTACGAGTATACCCTAAAATACCTGTAAAAACATAGAGAAAAATAAAACCATAAAAATATTTCTCTGTGGTTTTCGGGATCACATAAAATGCGACAAATAAGGTTACTCTAATAATTAAAAACGTAATATACTTGGATTTTTCATTGAATTCTAAACGTTTTTATACGATTGACGGTTTAAACATTATAAGGCGCTAGGGGCAAGTTGTAACGTTATAGATTAAGACGGATTTGTATGGCACGACACTTACTCGTATTGACCTGCAGTGAGTAAATAAAGCATAAAGCAGAATTTAATTGACAAATATTGATTTTTTGATAGGTTATATTATGAAAAAGTGTTTGCTGTACAAGAACGTTTATTTATCTTTTAACAGGGTATCATGGTTAATGAGTTATAGTGTGTTAACTTTTAGAATATACCTCTTATTCTAAAAGTTCTCTAGAGTAGGCTTCGGCTTTCGCCAATTTTCGCCGGTTTTTGTACTGATGATCGAGTTCTGATTTCGAAATTGAATCGAAGTGTCATATTAGTTCCGATATTTCTTTTACACGAATGTATTCGATTCTATCCGATAATAGCCGTGGTTTATTCTAAAAGCTAACAGACTATGAACATGTTTGTTATTAGATACTCTTGACACTCTAATCGTTATCAACCCTTGTATGTTCCCACTGCTGGGGCACGGGTCTCTTCCTGCATCACAGGAAAGTTAGGCCATACTCCACCACGGGGGCCAAGTCCGGGTCGGTGGAGGATTGTAAGATAGTGGCGGGCCTTACTGTCAGAAGTTATCAAGAAAACCCATTATCCCTCTGACATGGCTTAACGATGCCATTATATGACAGCCGGCACCAACGGCTTAACGTGCCTTGCGAAGCACGGAAGCGCTCGGAAAAATGCCACTAGCGGTAGTCACGGGACGCTCACCCATCCTGTACCTGACCGCGCCTGTTGTTGCTTAATCAAGTGATTGATTCCAATCACTCGGTTTGCCTAGGCCACGAGCGCTTTACTCTTATAAAATTTTAAAATTATTTATTCCAGTATTCTTCCTCGGAGTTCGATATAAAGATCTTCCGCGTTCTGTCTCTCCACTCTTCTTTCCTTCATCATCATCATAATCAGCTGGTGCCTGTCCACTGCGTGGAGGCCTCTTCACGCCACTGAGCCCGACCTTCGGCTCTTCTCTTCCAGTCCTGCCCACCGATTAGCCTCTTTCACTCGGGATGTTCAAACGTTTTTATTAAATGTGGCGCGGTAAAATTATTCCTAATGAAGGTCAAACTAAAACAAAGACATCTATTTCAAGACCTATTAGTCTTTGTGGTGAACAAATGGATTAAAAATCCATAGGTCGAACTAAATTCAGTTTTTTATCAGTCAGTCCTCATTCAGTCCTCAGCATGATCGCAGACAGACTTGACTTTCCGTATCGACATCGATATCAACCCTTGTATGTCCCCACTGCTGAAGCAAGGGTCTCTTCCTGCATCGCAGGAAGGTTAGGCCATACTCCACCACAGGAGCCAAGTCAAGGTTGGTGGACGATTGTAAGACAGTAGCGGGCCTTACTGTCAGAAGTTATCAAGCCGTCCATAAGACCTACGACAAGGCTTAACGACTGGCATTACATGACAGCCGGGACCAACGGCTTAACGTGCCTTGCGAAGCACGGAAGCGCTCGGAAAAATGCCACTAGTGGTAGTTATGGGACGGTCACCCATCCTGCACCTGTTGTTGCTTAACTCAAGTGATTGATTCCAATCACTCGGTTCGACTAGGCTACGAGCGCTTCCGTATATTAACACTATCTTAGTGTTTCTACATCTGTGGGACCACTGAGGCCCTGAAGTGTGAAATATGTACATACAGTTACTGCCATCAGTTATAAGAATCATTGTTAAGTACTAAAATTTTGAGCCACAGATGCTTTAATTTTTTTTAATTATTATTATACATAGATGAACCGTCTATCTATATCAATACGAGTAGTAACATAAAAATTTAACATGTGGTCTTAATAATGACTGAAAGTGGAACGTGGGGATGAAAGCGTCATTTATTTTCCTTTCGTTGACGCACAAAGTCATCAATTCGCTATTACCCGTGATCGATGACAATCAAGAATAGTGTTATTGCCTACTTTCTTGCGGTGGAATATTTCACTTTTTTGCACAAAAGCTGGATACTGAAATATTTAAGTGCCCCTGCTTTAAAACTACGACGTTATTGTTCAACTGACATATTAAAGTTAATGGCATTTTTTCATGGCACATTCATTAAACATCTTTTTGTTATTTTACCTTTCACAAAATAATTTACACTAACGTGTGATAAAATGAGATTTTAAAGCTGGACATTAACTAAACTTTACTAGCTGTAAAATAGTTAATTATTTTACCTCACTCTATGTATAGAAAATAAAAATTAAGGCAGTTTCGATACAAGAATATAGCGACACGTTACTATTTAGTAAGTAGTGTTCTAAATTCGAAATGTTTACTTACTTTGTTTGTGTTTCATTCCTAAGCACATAGTGATTCTGCGTTACTATTTTATATAACTCTTATCTTATCTTTCAAGAGAGCCAAGTGCAGGTTTAATGTTCTTAAAGGGTCTCGCATCAATACATATCTCGTGTGCACGTGACTTTTCGTTTTTTGCGCTGCCTTGAATGCGCTACATTTTGAATATAGCCTAGCAGGCTTAAAAGAACCTTCTAAAGCTCATGTCGACTGCATGTTGTTCCTTCGGTGTCACGTTTATAGACTTTAGACTTTTTTATCACTTATAGACCATTCTTTAATTTACCATGCCTGAGGTCATGTATCATGCCTGAGGTCATGGGTTCGATTACCACTGGGGGTGGCCGTACAAGGCGCATTTTCTATTCTCAGATCTATCAAATGTTCAAAAAAAAGTCATAAAAATTGGTGAAGGAGTTTGATACTCGAGATTTTTATAAATTAAATAAACGTCAGCTGCTAATAGTAAAGTAACAGAATGTACATACATACGAGAAACCAGGAGTGTGCCACTTGTTTATGGATAGTCAGATATAATTTCAAGGAGAATTCTTGTTTTTATTATATCTGTAACGTGCAGTAAAGTGTTAATAATGCACAACACTACTAGCCGGCTAGCGAGCGTTCCGTTCTGAATACTGTACCGGCTAACGTTAACTGGCCAGTGTTTTTATTTTCTTCTTTTTTTGTGCGTGGTTTCACAATGTGCCTATGAAGTTATTGAATTTTTACTTTTGGATCGTCCGACTTTCTTTTGTTTTCGTGAAACTAATGATGCAAGCGTCGATCTAATGGGGTGGAAAGCATGGAGCGAATGCCAGCTGGTGTCGCCAGCTACAAAACTGAGTTTAAAATTATGTAATATTATTTTTCTGATTTGATGCTACAAGTTTTTACACCTGTAACAACAGCAAACTTCACTTATAAAATAAAAGGTTTAAAAAAGAATTAATTCCTTAACAATCGAAATGGGGACTAAAATGAAATGTATGGAATCAGGCGTTACTTTGCGGAAATCCATAATAGCATTAAAACGTGAAAATTGCTTTGCTAAATTCCGCCAAAAATGTTATATATTTTTGGCGGAATTTAACAAAGTAATTTTCACTTTTTAATGCTATTATGGATTTCCGCAAAGTAATGCGTGTTTTTGGCGGAATTCAGCAAAGTAATTTTCACTTTTTATTACTGAAATTAATGTTAATGACATATGGATGAATCAAAACAAAGCAAATGAAATCGATAAAAAACCTAATAAACGAACGAATCAATTTGTACATGACCCCGTCCATACAAATAGACAATGTGCAAAAAAACGCAATATCAAGGTCACAGAACTCCCAGCCGCATAAACATAACGGCAAGACTCTTATTACCTTCACAATAAAGAACAGAATGGAAAACAGCGATAAAATTTTCCGAACGTTGCGTTTAGAACTGATTGGCAATGCTCATCAGATACAACATGCTAGATATTCTGTCTAGATCCATATACGATACTATCAGAAATTAAGTAAATTTTTCGCGATAAAATTCACTAATTTTCGAGTAACACAGGGTGCAACAAAATCTATTAATAAATAAAAATAAGGGCTTCTACTCCTGATTCATAGTATATGTCCCTCAGTTACGAGCCTACTTAAATACATTTAGATTTTTTTCAATATTTACCCTAGCTATATCCCCACTATTGGGGCAAGGTCTCTTCCTGTATCGCAGAAGGGTTAGGCCATACTCCACAACGGGGGCCAAGTCCGGGTTGGTGGAGGTTTGTAAGCAATTAAGAAAAAATGTTTTCCTTAACATAAAGGAATTTACGCTACGAATAAAAGGCCTCGTAAATTCTTCAATCTGAAGAAGAAGGAAAGGAAGCACACACTTTTATTATATCCATTTATTATATTTATTATAGGATACTACTAAGATACACCTTTGATTAGTTAAATTGACGAGGTTTCTCGTCAATATAGCATTGTATCTATATTAATTTTTCCGAAACAATTGGTCAAGGACATCAACCTGACTTAGTGCTATGAATTCGCGTGCAGTTAGCTCTGCTAGATTGAGCCATATAACATATTCGTTGGACGTAAACGTCCCACTAAGCTTCAATGGCACCGGGCGACGCGTGAATAGAGAAAATATGGCTGACAATGTTGCGTACGCGCTGCCGGTTTTTCCGCGCCTTTCCCAGGTTTTCTCGACGTTCGACTAGAAGAACTTTTATTGTTGGATAATGCAACCTATCTACTAAGGAGGTTCTCAAATTTGGGTAGTGGTTTTTTTACTTATATGTTGTTCTATTATCGAGACTCTCCCGGCTGTGTGAAGTCTGTTAAGAGCTCCTAAGAAATATTATTTTATCAAGGCGTATATATATCGTATACACTGCGATGTTTTAAGCATTAAGGCGGAAAATACTGCCATAAATATGATATTATTGCAGTTATAAATTTGGGTTGGGTGGTTTGCAATGGGTTTTTTCCTACATCGAGCTTCATAATAATATATAAAAACTATCGAGTTTCCGCTCTATCCTTTTCTTTTTTCTGCTACTTAAGCTACTAACATTGGTGTATTTCATAGATAGATATTATAGTATGTAAAATATTACATACAGTTGGCGGTCTTATCGCTAAGAGCATGTTAGAGCATGTTTCATGTTATGTTTCTAAATATTGAGAACCTCTGGTCCAATTATAATTCCTTACGAAACGGGAGCGGGTGGTTTTTACTTCTCTCTGCTCGCGAAGACGTAACCTTTGATACGCGATCGTCGTCGTATTAGTATTATGTAAAACAAGCTGATAATTACTACCATTCTATGGCGTTATTGTCATGTTAGCTGGCTCATCGACAATGGGTCAGACTTGACAACTCTTTGAATTTATAACAAGCCCAAGATTTATTTATGAAACAATCCGCCAAAAGCTAAGGTGACTGATATAGGACATTATGTAGTTGTATATTAAATGGGTCTAATCGCGATTATTTATTGCCCGAGTCCACCCGAGACCACGGCCACTGTAACGCTGCCAAAACGGGAAATAAGGTAATTACGTTTTCGTTATCAACCCTTATATGTCCCCACAGCTGGGGCAGGGGTCTCTTCTTGCATCGGAGGAAGGTTAGGCCCTACTCCACCACGGGGGCCAAGTCCGGGTTGGTGGATTACGTTTTACCTAACAAATAATCGTGATTACACCCAGTATCACGATCCCGACCCGACCCGACCGACACCCAGTATCAGTATCGCGAATCATGAAGAAATACATTCAATAATATAGGACATTAAAATTGGCTCAAGTAGCAGGGAGTTGGTCAAATATCATGAAGAACCGATGGTCGGCGGGTGCAACTGATCTCTAGTTTGTCCACCAATAAGTGGCAAATGCAGCGTAGGTGAGGCAGATTGTTGGCAGTAGCTGGATTAGAATGGACGAGCACAGAAGGAAGTGGCGTGCCTTGGGGGAGCTTTGTCCAGCAGTGGACGAGTACCTATAGGTTGATTAGTTGAAGGAGTATATTAATTTGTTAGATGACACGTTAGTTATAGTACAATTAAAGGCTAATTCGCCGATGTTTTTCGACAACTCTATCTTTTATCAATCTATCAAGGTCATGAAATCAGCCTCTTTATTAGGCATAAGCTTCTTCCCCATCACGCTAGTAACTTGTTCCTCTCAAGAGTATTTAAAGGGCTCTACAAGGTTCACTAGCGCAACCCAGAAATTATTTTTCTTCTTAGTTAGCCCCGACAGTGTCCTGGGCAAAGGCCTCCTCTTTAGATTTCAACTCCTCCTTGTCTGAGGCCAATTCTTCTACCCAGGCAAATACTCAAAGTAAGTAGTAAAAAGTGTTTTACTAGGATTTCAAAGTAATCGTGACTTTTAAGAAGTAGTACACAGATCCTGAGGTCAAAAATCTGAAACGACAGCATTTGTGCTAAAATCGGGCGTTTTTGGCCTTTAATTTGTCGGCCGTGGATCCCAAAAATCACAATTTAAATGTTTAAAAACCTATTTAGAGGCTAAAAATCCTTAGCACGGGTTAGTGCATTAAAAATAAAAATAGTATAATCATGTGGGTACAGTGATATCGTTCCGATGTAAAACCTAACTGCAAAGTAGGTAGTCGGGGCTGTAAGTGATGCAATTTGCTTAAGCCAGATGTCGCTGCCTCTACGCAATACAGAGAATAGTGTAAAGAGGTCCGAAATTTCACTGATGCCGGTGAGTCGCCCATTGGCTCAATTGGTAGAGCGCTGGCACGGATAGCCAGAGGTTGCGGGTTCGAATCCCGGCATGGGTGAAATTTTTAGCCTCTAAATAGGTTTTTAAATTTGTCCTTAGCACGGGTTAGTGCATTAAAAATAAAAATAGTATAATTTAAATGTTGCTTTTTGAAAAAATAACCCATAGTATATATTTTTTCTTTATGCTACCGAAGCCCCCATTAAACGTAGAACAGTCGATTCTATTGACTGTGTTACATTTAACTGATTCAGATTGACTGTTCAATACAGTTGTAGAGTTGGCAATAGAATCAGCTCTAAGTCATTAAAAAATCTTACAAAGGCTTCGTTTTACGTAACAAGTTACATAGAGTTTCATGTATCGGTAATATTAAGAGGTGTTAACGCCTATTACTCGAACAATAATCGGGCGTGTGCACTGGCGAAAGTAATACCACGGAAATAAAACGTACAGAAGTACCTTCGGTTAATGGCAATCATAGAATCACGTATAGGTGGTAACTAATGTATTAGATTTAAGAGGACTTGAGAAAATATGGTCAGAATGGAGTTTTTTTTCGCGCTGCATTTTTCTCCACTACACTACGGCCCGAAGGCAGCGGCTGTCACTTTCATGTTACATTGTATTTTGACATTCAGCAAACAGAATGTAAATTATTTACCTTGAAAAATTGAAAAAATGTAATTGCATTGAATTGATATCAGTGTAATTTCCATTTTTATGTGCAATAAAATGTTCTCTATCTATCTGAGAGTCTCATTGATCACGTGGTTTGCCGCTTGCCTATTGAGGGCTTGATTGGTTGATAGATAAGCCATTTATTTACATTTTCACACGTAACATGTACACAAAACGAAATTAAAGGATGAAAATAACAAAACAGACAAAAATTAAATTGAAATAAAATTAAAAAACAAAGTACAGTTTTGCCGCACAAGGTAAGGCTAGTGCCAAAAATACCAAAAACTAATTACATCTTGAGTTTGATACCGCCACTGCAGTTTTGGCTATAGTATTTCTCTTGATTTTTTTATTGATTTTTAATTTTCTTGTTCGCGTGTATCCTAGCGCTCGACTTTTGATCGTTATGAAAACTCTATTAATAAAGTTTAAAAAAAAAACTTCATCAAATTTAAAATTAGCCCTCCATTTCAGGATCCTGACGCAATACCACTAAGCAACTCAGTCATGAGACTTTAGTAAAATTAAGCAAAACATTTTAGTGGCAGTCATCCTACCCGAAGGTACAACTTCGGGTAGGATGTTCACCAACTCACTGTACCGACGATCTGAGACATATTGCTGCAGTGGCTAGATGAGGATAGCCAAGGACGCATAGAAGTGGCATACCTTAGCTGCTTATGAGTAGCAGAGGTCGTATGTCAGGCTGAATGATTGAAGCGATACATTTTCTGGTAAAAGTTCGATTAGACATACGGAAATTATTTCATTTGTTTTCTTTCACACTGCTGTGTAGCGTTATTTATGTTAAAGTCATAATTTAAAAAAATGCTTTCAACTAGGTCCCAGAGATTAATTAGACAAGACAGGTAAATATATTATATAATATACCGTTTAATATAAAACTATCTATGAGTATCGCGAAGCATTAACAGATACTAAGACAGGTAAAAATTTTTTGAAACGACCCGAAGCAGTCCTTCTGCGGAGTTATCTTTTTGTGCACAGACGAAAATGCCCGTCATGTGGCCAAATAAGCTGGCGTCTTGACAAAAGTGAAAACGGAAGACGGCGCGGTCAGTAGACATGGTCATGCGTGGTTTACAATGCTTTTAATCGTAGTGGTCCAGACGGGAACATTTTTCATTTGGTCTAATTCAAAGTCAAAGTCAACGTCAAATCTGTCAGTTTCACAATCAACAGATTATGCAGAGAAGAAACTAACAATGAAACTCCACATCACGGATGTAAATTTACATCCGTGCTCCACATTTATTCTTTTCAAAACAGGTTTTATCTTAATTAACAAAATTTTCAGAGTTACATTACACTAGACATAATCGTCCCCGTTAACATTATTTTAATACCAGGCATCTTTGTCTTCCAAATAATCTAAAAACCTATTTAGAGGCTAAAAATTTCACCCATGCCGGGATTCGAACCCGCAACCTCTGGCTATCCGTGCCAGCGCTCTACCAATTGAGCCAATGGGCGACTCACCGGCATCAGTGAAATTTCGAACCTCTTTACACTATTCTCTGTATTACGTACAGGCAGCGACATCTAGCTTAAGCAAATTGCATCACTTACAGCCCCGACTACCTACTTTGCAGTTAGGTTTTACATCGGAACGATATCACTGTACCCACATGAAACTATTCCAAAAAATCCTTAATGTTTAATTAATAGGCTTCAAAATCCTCTTGAGGTTCTTTTGTATCCAATTGATTTACGGCTTACGAAAAGGAACATAGATTCATCATCATCAACCCATTATGTCCCCACCGAGGGGCACGGGTCTCTTCCCTGAGGAAGATATAGGCCATTCTATATCACGGGGGCCAAGTCCGGATTGGTGGAGAACATAGATTTGCATGAACTAATGAACTAATTTGACAAAACTAGAAAGATCGGCTAGGCGACAGTAAAGCTGGTAACATCTTAGGCCTCTCTTTCTTACCATCAGTTGGAACAGTAGGCAAGTAACGTGTGACCATGTGCACTTAGAATGCACGCGTCGAGAAAAGTGAAAATGGTCAAAGACTAGCGCCATCCCACTCCCGTCCGCTACATAAGAGCAGGATGGGACGATTATTATTCCTATTCACCTTTCTCGAGGTAAGTATAAAAGTTACATAACATAGCATAAACTCACGCCTGTATCTCAGAGGGGTAGGTAGGCAGAGACTGCCACGATCCTGACTGATCACCTAAATCAGGAACCGGCATGAGTGGGTGGAGCTAATGAACGTTGATGAAGCGAAGGCAATTAGTGGCACAACGAATAGACCAAAAATAATCATGTGGTAACTAAATGAAGAAGGTATCATCATGTTTCATCATTTTTGATAGCTTTATGGAAACACTCTTATTTATTTCCGTAGCAATTTAACTTATTTGACCTTTTTAAGTGTCTGAATAATGCATCAATATGCAATATTAATCAAAACTATTTTAAACTAAATTTTAGAATGCAAGTAATCCCATTTTAACGACAAAATCAAGGTCCAACCGCTTTTGCAAAACTTTTATACTTAATTGCTATTCCGTAACGAGTTTCATTAATATTTTAATTCCCCTGAGAAGATTGAAAATTATAAATAATTATGTCGGCATTTGGCATTTCCGATTGCGATCGTAATAACAAAAGCTAATAACTTATCTACATGGTTATTTCTAAAACGCGCATGCTAACTGCGACACTAAACCATGTCTTTTTGTATTATATTACATTCTGTATTTTATAACTAGGTACAAGCTGTAAGATCTTCAAATGTAAAAATAAAATAAAACAAATAAATATAAATAAATGTACAGACTCGTATCTATAATGGTTTTTTAATAGTGTTTAGACGGAAACAACGTCATTAACTAACTAAACCATTAGATTAAACTAGAATGTATGTCAAGTCAAGCTACAGAGAAAACTATAACTCTGACTATTTAAATACTAGCATAAAGTAATTGCTCTATGTAAATGAACTCAAATTCCACTGTCTACCACTTGACTTGTGTGGTTATGCGCATATGTATTAGATTACTCAAAATGGGTACATAAGTATACCTTCAAACTCCCATACTCTGTTTAAAAGTAGGTATGTGTTTTGTTTAGTCATGTCCTCTTCGCCTTAGGTTGTCTGGAAGAGATCGCTCTAAGCGATAAGACCTCCAATTGTATAATGTTACTTAGATTTAAGAAATCATGGTTTTAATTATTTTTTTCTGGTTGTGCAATAAAGTGTTGTCTATCTATCTATCGCAGTCAGGAAAACTTAAATGAGTTTTTTTATGTAACCTATAAACATCCCACTCCAGGGCACAGGAGAGTATGGGCTTAGTTGCGACGCATGCCCCCCGCGGATGGGCAGTTTTAAGCGCTGAGGTATTTGAACATCTACACTCAGGTTTCCTCAGGATGAATATGAAAAAAATTGATTTGTGCCTTTCATTTACTGTATTAATGCAAATTGCAATGCTGGAGTACTTACTATCGCGTAAAAAGCCTATTTAGTCTATTGTAAATCGAAAAGAAAACCTAAAAGATCAATAAACTTAAGAAATATTACTGTCATTCACGTACCCATGTCGTTAAACTGTCTTGTGTACTACTAGCAGCATTACAAATCCGACACAACTTCATACGATCTTAACCCATATTTGATACGGCATAAGGCCTATGACGCCACGACCTTGTAAGCTCAAGAGTACGTATGGGAAACCAGCGGGCATGTACAGTCAGTCAAAGAACTTTCGCTGTAGGTTTCCACGTGGAAAGCTGACAGTTAGACGACGGAGCGCGACGGCGGCGCATGCGCGAGATCTGCCGTCTTCGAATTCGAATTTAGAATGCGGTTTTCGATCGTGTTTTGTTTTCGCAGGAGCTTTTATCTGTGAAAGACAAGGCGTGGGTCGGAAAAACTCCGCTGATTTTTTAATTTGGAATGCTGGTTTAATTTTTTTGTTTGTGTTTGTTTGTGTTTCTTTTTAAGTTGCCAATCAGTAAACAATTTTGTTTCTGTCTAAAGTAAACTTTGATCAATAACATTGTAAATAAAAAAAGTGCTTTCATGTCAGTGACAAAAATAGAGTTTATCCAAAACTGTTCCACCATATTCTTAAAGACTTTCTATTAAGTTCTCGAACTATTTGATTGAAGACAAAGGTTCTACATTCATCATGTTGACTCTAAACTCTTCACACCCGCCCTACTCGAGGGTAGCCAGTAAGCTGTTCGGAAAGAAAGGGAAAAAGAGCAAGCGCTTCACTAAAGTCAAAGCTGGGACATACAATGGAAGAGAATGGTAATAATCACATACATTATTATAGACTCACGCCTAAGCGTTGGTAGCGGCTGGTAGGTAGAGCAATGGACTTCAAAGCGAGATAACCAGGTTCAATTCCCAGTGCAGACATCTGCGAATTCGCTGTAGCAATACTACGCCCTTACGTGAAGGAAAACATTGTCTATCCTGCGGGCTAGGTTGACTAGCTGTCAGGTTGGTCAGGCTTGGTATAGGCACCGGGTTTACTCCATCTTAAAAAATGCCCCAGGCACTGCGGCGGCCAAGTGGTCCCTTTACCCATCTAGTGTGCGTGAAGGTGCCACCGGACGTTGTATAAATCATCTAATTACGTAGATGCAAAGGCCAAAGTATATATACTCATTTTTGAACTAAAACTTTCGTAAGCACAACACATTGTAGACCCGTAAGTAAATCCGGACTAAAAGTCTACAATATATATATACTCATGCCTGTATCCCGGTGGGGTAGCCAAAGGTTAGGTTTGTTTATTTTTATGCTTCGATATCAACCCTTGTATGCCCCCACTGTTGGGGCACGGGTCTCTTCCTGCATCGCAGGAACGTTAGGCCATACTCCACCGCGGGGGCCAAGTCCGGGTTGGTGGAGGGTTGTAAGACGGTGGCGGGTCTACGGGTTTTTATGCTAGTGTTGTTTTTACTCATTATTATGTTTATGTTCTTATATTTTATTATAATCTATCAATTAACTATTAACGTTCATATGAGCGTTCCCTCGACTGTTACAGTTTCCACAAAGCTAATGGTAACTGGAAGATAATACTGTTTCTATCTTTATTATGACATTTTTTATGTCATGATAATATAATTGGATTTATTAATTTAATTTTTTAACTTCAATTACTAATAATCAATATTGTTGACTTTATATAAAATAATTGAAATACCTATTTTGAAAATAGAACGAACTTCGTAATTAACTTTTGTTATTTTTGCCGAGGGTAGTAAACTAACCGTTAATGCTTTCAAAAAGACGCCTACCACCTCAGTCATCCGAGACCACGGCACCTGTAAAAGTGCCGAAACGTTGGAAAATTGTAAAAATGTAATAAACTAGCATAAATCCGTATAAAAACAGTTTTAATTATGATAATATCTTTATTATGTAATTTTTTTATATAATAGTTTAAAAATAATGTATAAAAATGTGAAACCCTGCTTTTGGGAAGTAAAGGGGATTTTCTACACATTTTATATGAGAAAACTTACTAATGCTTATAATTAAAAGTAATAGACTTCTACTTCTTCTTCTTTAGTACCAAAGTATTTGCTTCCAAAACTTTGGTTTTGTAAATATTGTAAGATTAATATTTTGGTTTAGTGTACCGTTATAAAATGTAACTTTATTTAACTGGTACTAGCAGTTGTAACTTACAAATGTAACTTACATCTTACATCTACAGGTTTTGTCATCTATTTTAAATGAGTGCAAACTATTCGAGAACGATTGGTTAAGTCAAACGCTTGCGTCATTACTTATTACTTAGATAGAGACCACTAGGCCAAGCTACATTATGTTATTAACCGTAACAAAAACGCGGGAAAACTACTCTGTATTTTGAGAGGTCAAAGTCAGGTTGACCCGAGTTATTTCTGTTGCGCAACGTTGCGTGGTTTTGCATAACGGTATCCGGTTGCCTAGCGACACAAACTATGATGGGCTAGAGATGGTTTGTGTAAAAATAACAGTATTCTTCTGGCAATGACATTCTACTATTTTTATTTTTAATGCACTAACCCGTGCTGAGGACAATTTTAAAAACATATTTAGAGGCTAAAAATTCCACCCATGTCGGGATTCGAACCCGCATAACCCGGCACGGATAGCCCGACCTCTGGCTATCCGTGCCGTCCTTAGCACGGGTTAGTGCATTAAAAATAAAATTAGTATAATCATGTGGGTACAGTGATATCATTCCGATGTAAAAACCTAACTGCAAAGTAGGTAGTCGGGGCTGTAAGTGATGCAATTTACTTAAGCCTGATGTCGTTGCCTGTACGTAATACAGAGAAACGTGTAAAGAGGTTCGAAATTTCACTGATGCTGGTGAGTCGCCCATTAGCTCAGTTGGAAAGAGCGCTGGCACGGATAGCCAGAGATTGCGGGTTTGAATCCCGGCATGGGTGGAATTTTTAGCCTCTAAATATGTTTTTAAAAATGACATTCTTCAGATGAAGCGAAAAGAGGTTCCGTTTCTATAGAAAGTTTCACAATGATAAATTTATTAATTGTGGAACTTTCATTAAGTACACAATGTTTTTTTATACAGTCTATATATGTCCGTCTATATATGTCTCTCTTTCTGAGAGAAACCCTACAAGGCGTAGGGTTTCTCTCAGAAAGAGAGAGTATGGGCTTAATTACCGCGCGTGCCCACCGCGGATTGGCAATTTGAAGCGCTGTGGTAGTAGACTAGACATTCGGGTTTCTAAGTGTTTCCGATGTATTTTTTTCACATTTTTTTGTTGTAACGAATATATTTTTGAGTTGAATTTATGGCTACTAGATGGCATGAGATATAAATACGGTACGCAAGTAAAGTAAACGACCTTTACAAGTAAAATAATGCTGGTTAGAATTAATATACTAATATTTAGTACTTTCCTCTGAAAATTTGCCACTTATTTGTAACTAATGCAGAGTAACAGGTAACTAAACAAATACTCAATAACGCATAGGAATTGTGCAAATCCGATGTCTGGTTAGCATGGGAAATATATGAAAATACCTAATGACGGTCCAAGTGAGCTTTCTGTATATTTCTGGGTAAAACTCCAGTGAAAATAAAAGTGAAACGTGAGACGGGTCGCTAGATGCAGTCCGCGGCATCCGATCAATGATCAATGTAATAATAGCTATATTGAGATCGTAAGAGCCGCGGTTTTCTAAAAAAAAAAACATGCTTTATTTTGCTGACGTTACCTACCCCAAAATATCTTTTGGGTAAGGTAACTCTGAATTGGTTACAACTAGCAACAATTGATTACGCTGTCTTTTCCGAGATATCGCGAGTTTTTTTAAGACTGTTATTATGAACTCGATGGGCTCAAGAAACTCAATTAGTCATAGATAACCATCAGAGATACCTTTTAGGGTAGGTAACGTCAAGAATGATTTTTTTAGCAATTGATGGTTTTTACGTTCTCGGTAGATTGGGTTGAGCCCATCAAAATAGCTGTTCAAATAATGGCAATAGACCGCGAATTTCACATTTTACACGTGAGGCATTCCACGTCAAAAGATCAGGTATTATTGGTGTTTCCGATTTAGGTAATATTTTACCTGCATTTTATGTTCTCGATACAAGTAACACAAAATATTTTTACAGTACAGGGTGGTTATCGAGACGACATAATGAAAATTTACTAATTGACAGTTGAGGGCAGGCGCTACATCATATCCCATTATCTAGTTTTAGAAAAGTACTATTAAATGAATAAACATAATGTACGGTTTGTGTTTTTTATTTGACTTGATGTAAAGAGTGACATTATGTAAATTACCTATCCAATATTAAATTATTTCAATAAAATTAAATTGTATTAAGATATAATATAGATCGGTACTTAGATATGTAAGCCATTTAATGTATTTTATTCTCTGGCGTGTACAATGAAGAATTTAATGTGCTTTACGAATTCATTTTTTGATTTTTTGATATGCATTTACAAAACTCAAAAAAGCTGATCTTTAATATCTTTGTCAGATTTGCACAACGGGGCGACCGGACGAAAAGTGTGTTGGGACGGACGTAGAGCTACTCGTAGAGAATAACAGTCATTATATATGATAGAAAGTTAAGTAGATTATAGAAGGATGTATTGGTAATTCTGACTTTAATTTCTGAAATTGCCTCTTAATTGTGAGCTATTGGCAATTTAGTTTTGTTATGTTAGTTTTTACGAGCGGATTGTATTTTGTATTTTATTTGCGGTTTAGCAACTTTAATTGCGTAAATAAGTAATACGAGTATACTAAAGTTCTAATTAGCACTGTCAAGCCCTCCGGGGTAGCCCTAGCAAGGCCGAATGGCAGAATTAACATTTCTGCCGAAACACTCTTTGAATTAACAACACACTAACCACGTCTCTCTTTCTTCCACAGTGCCAACACAGCGATGGACAATGACGTCACACCAGTATACCTAGCCGCGCAGGAGGGACACCTGGCCGTGCTCAAATATCTGGTCCTGGAGGCCGGAGGAAGGCTGGACGCGCGTGCCCGGGATGGCATGCTGCCCATACACGCAGCAGCCCAAACTGGCTGCTTAGATTGCGTCAAGTGGATGGTATGCACTCTCCTCCATATTTATTTATTTTATTTTTTGATACTGGGCGTGAGAAGGATTGAATCAAAACTCAGTGATCACAAAACTAAAGTGGAATAAGGCATCGATCAATAGAACAATCGATTAATGGTTTTCGTTGAAATAAAAATCGATAATTTATGTTTCGATTTAACGTAGGGAACCCGGGCAGGCCACGATATTCCTATGGGTTCAGACAGATAGGCGAAGTTGCCACTGAATGGGTGCCACGCGACAGATATCGCGGACGGGGTCGGCCAAAGCGGAGATGGCGGGACGATTAACCTTCTTGCCCGGATGGGAGATGACTGCTCAAGACAGGGAGGAGTGGAAGCTAATGGGGGAGGCCTTAGCCCAGCGGTGGGACACAAACACGGCTGACTAAAAAAATGATGCATTTCAATTTTAAAAATAAAATCGTACAATGCGTCGGTCTCCTTCTTCTTTGTCTGTGCGCTCCTGTGAAGGCGCACGTGGTTCTCACGAAGACGTGTTATTTTAGACCTTTATTGTTACCTATGTGCGAGGCATTAAAATCCTGCAGCGTAACAGAAAATATTTTTTGGCAATTTTCGGTACGCTCTTGACAGGGACTTGACCAAGACTGACTTGACAGAGTTCACGTAGTTCTTATGAAGACGTGTTATTTTGGGCCTATACTGTGTGCGAGGTGAATGCCTCGTCATAAGGACTGTAGGCTTAAAAGTCCTACCTCGTGACAGAAAATATAGTTTAAAAACCTATTTAGAGGCTAAAAAATATAGTTTTAGAAAATATAGTTTCATAGATTTGCATACGCTCCTGACAGAACTCACCTGGTTCTCATGAAGACGTGTTAACTTGAGCATATATTGCGTGCGAGGCATCGTGAATGCCTCACCACAAGGACTGTAGGCTTCAAAGTCCTACGTCGTGATAGAAAATATGGTTTCGCAGTTTTCGATACGCTCCTGACAGTGATCTCGTGTCGTGAATTATTATTTATTGTTGCTTCTCGGTGAGACCCAAGTGGTCCCTGCGTAGTAGCTCAGCTGGTGGTATCTGAAGGCCTAGTTACCACCTACCAGATAAAGACACGTCGCCAAACGATACAATGTGTTACGGTGTAATGTCTGGCGAATAGAATAGAATATAGAATGTCTGGTAAAGTCACACCTTATAGGCAGTGATAGCAAGCATTCCTATAGTTTAGACCCCATTATCAGGAAAGGCAGAAGCTGAACCGTCTACCTCAACATAGGTACCTAATCCAAATAGGATAGCTGTAGGTACCTGACGGAAAAGTTGCCAATAAAGTATTCTTAGTCAAGTTGAATATCTTGATTCGTGTAATAAATCTAATCGGGAGTTTTACTATCTTTTTAGTTTTATGTACGCTAGTTGTCATTCGATCAAAAAGTACCTCAAAAAATAATCCCTATCCTACGCTATCAGCTTCATCATTCATGACTTAATATGTTTACGTAATATCAAACGATAGCAGCTTAAACATAATTAGACAGTTCCTAGTTGACCATACTTTATGATGTAACGCAGCCAATGATAATTAAGCTCAATGCGTATCCAATAATTTATATTGCACAACCCCTCCTGTACTACACGCCTTTTAAATACCCACCAATTATCCGGTTACATTACGATTTTTACGAGTAACTTTAATTCAAAAATTTCACACACAGTCGCAACTAAGAATATTATACCTATGGTGGGATGTTTACACTGACTGAATGAATCGAAGCTTTGTAATTTGGCATGAGTTGAAAATAATGTGAAATACTGCATCTACGAGTATTCTATTTATGCCTAGACCGTTTTATTATAGGCTTCATCCGTATAACAAAATGTCATCCTAATCTACCCATTAGGATGGGCTGTTACTATGCAGGAAGATCAATGAATCGCCCTGCAGTATGTCCCACTTATTTCTAATAGTTGCTAAAAAACTCACGTCTGAATCCCGGTAAAAGAGGCGAGGGTATTCCACTTACCATGTGCATGACATCCTCTTTTCCTTCAATAACATTAATTATATGCACTTAATCAATAGAATCATAGAAAAACTCCAATTCTTGAAACTCAAATACTATTAAAAATAGGAAAAATGCAACGTATGGCTGGTGCAGATAATCCCTTCTCCTCAATTATTCAGCCTCATAGTTGGGCCATTACGTAGCAAGGGCTGAGGTATGTTAACACTTGAGACATTAGGGCTTCCTCACGACGTTTTCCTTTACAGTTAGCAAGTGGTATTGTTACTATAACTTCACAAATGCATAACTTAGAAAACAGGCACATTTGTACTTGATGGAATTCGAACCCGATTGAGAAGTTCTACCGTTCCGCTACCACCGCTCTCTTCTATATGCCGAATCTGGTTAAAATACTGACTGTCTAAATGCGCCCGACACAGAGTAGCTAGCAACCTGTGATCATTACCGACACAAGCTAGGAACGTGTAAGGAAATCAATCTCAACTTCCTACCTCACGCAATTCAAGCCTAGTGCTGGATCGATCTAGTTTGCAATCGAAGTGGCTACTCCATCCGTCTTTCTAGGAAAATCTCATCTAATAAAAGTCTCGTGTCACCGTGTTTGTTATCAAACTCATTCGATACGGCTTCTGCATTTTTACGATTTTTTTGGGTATATTTGGTAGGTTTGAGAAAAAGTCGTAGGCTAATTAAAATCGATCAACATTTGCGGGATCAGCTCGTCTAATATACTAAAATGTCGTGTCACAGTCTTGGGTATCAAAGTTCTAAGCGGCTTTACTTCAAATTTTTTGTGTATATTTGACAGGTCTGAGAATTGGCCGCAGAATCATACTATCACACTAATATTACAAAGGCGAACAAACTTTCGCCTTTATAATATTAGTGTAAATAGTGTGAGAGTGTATTTTTGTTACTTCCTCACGTCTGAACCGCCGGAACGCCTTTGTACATCAACACTTACCTGTTATTTAAGTTATTTTTCTGTTTCTCAATTTTTGTGCAATAAAGCGTAACAAACAAACAATTTTAATAATATTTGGTATGGAGTTTAACACATAGGCTACGTTTTGAAAATCGATAAGCCGCGGATAACACCGCGGGGCACAGCTGCATTGCATATGGCAAAAAAAACATTCGCCGAGTCAGCTCGTAGAAAAATAAAAATATCGGTGTCAACCCTTGTAAGTCCCCAATGCTGGGGCACGGGTCTCTTCCTGCATCGCAGGTAGTTAAGGCCATACTCCACCACGGGGGCCAAGTCCGGGCTGGTGGAGGATTGTAAGGCAGTGGCGGGCCTTATATACTGTCAGAAGTTTTCAAGCCCATAAGGCCTCTGGCATAATAAAAATATACTTATGCAAAATGTTGATGAGGCAAGATAGAGCGGAAGAGATGGAGCTAGAGCGTAAAGCTAGAGCTCTATGGAGATAGAGCGGTTGAAAAAAAAGATGTCGTAGCTCAGAATCATCAGGGAATGGACGAATGGTCTACATTAGTTTGTTTCACGTTTGTTTCTCCTGGTGAAAAAGTCATAGGAATATGGGTGCTGACACCTTAATCAGCTCAGATAACATAACCCAGAAAAAAAAAATTACAAAGCTTTATGTTGGTTACTATGATAGGTAAGTCTAGATTTAGATTACATTAGATTAGATTAATACTCTTTAATTTCCGCCAACTCGGACTTGGCCCCCGTGGTGGAGTATGGCCTAACATTTCTGCGACGCAGGAAGAGACCCGTGCCCCAGCAGTGGGGACATACAAAGGTTGATATTGAATACTCTTTATTGTACACCATACATTTTGAGTGTACATGAAAAACTTAAATATCTAAGTTACAAGGGCCGGTTTGTGAATTGAGAATTTCGCTAACTAATTACTTAAGTAACGTTCTTTCTTTCCGTTCTTAACTTTCTTCACTGAGAAATTCGTCGAGACAGCACTACAGTTAAGTGTTTACTTAGCGAAATTCTCAATTCAGACACTGGCTCATAGTGTACAACTGCCGGGCTTATCGCGGAAAACGATCTTTTCCAGTCAACCTTAGGATATATAGGACTGAAAAAGGATGAGATCTACTATCTTTCAGGTATATAAAAATGTAATAATAGTAAAAATACATAAACTTGCTTTAAAATATTCCAAAGACTTGCCTTGATTGTTTCATTCAACTTTAGTCTGGCCGTAAAGAAAAATAAAATTATTCAAACTCGAGAAATTTCAATAAGAGTTGATATTTCTTGAATGGCTTATGACGAGCGAACCACTAGATAAAAAAATATATGTTCTTCCCACACTAACGATTTCTATCAACGGTTGCCAACAAAGTATTTTTTCTCTATTTATCTGTCTGAGCCAAATCTCTGTATTAGAAAAATTTTGGACGTATCTCGGATCGTGAACTAAGTTAACGCACAACCAAACACAAAGTTATTTAAAATGAAACCGTAGAATAGAATAGAATATATTTATTTGTCTTCAAGCAAAATAAGACACAACAATCACTTATACTAGAGGCATTAATGACAGTTTAATGACCGTAGACTATATTATTCAGGTCATAAACCCTAGCAATATCACCAGCTGTCTCGCCAATAAAAGCTGCAAATGCATTTACTTTTTCCTCCACATTCTCAATGCAGTATGGTCTTAGACGGCTTAATATAACTCAGTTATAGATTGCGCGAAGGTAGAGGACAGTTTCTGAACAGGCACGCGGAGGCTGTGGCGATATGGCAAAGTCGTGGTGCTAGATTGTTTTTCCTATACATATTTCGACAAGTTTGAACATGTTACTGTCTTGTTGGTCTAGCGGTAACACTCTTTATATATATATTGGCCTTTTTGCATCTACTTAATGGGATGATTTATACAGCGTCCAGTGGTATCTTCACTCACACTAGATGGGTGAAGGGACCACTCCGACGCTGTAGTACCTGGGACATGGTTTTATAGAAGGTGTGGGTTTGCCCAGCACCTATGCCATCCTGACAGCTTAGTCGGCCTAGCCCACAGGAAAGACTAGTCAATACGTGCGGAGCCAACCAAGCCGCGGGTTTTGTCACGATGTTTTCCTTCACAGCTAGCGTGTGGTATTGGGACTACAAATTCGCAAATGTACGTAACTTTGAAATTAAACAAAGTCATTGGTACATGCCCGCCCTCGGGATCGAACCTGGGGCTCTCGCTAGTACTCTAGATTGGGATCAGGATAAATGATTTCATGTGTAGAAAATATTATTATTCTGTGTACAATATTACTATTACAAAATAAATTGTAATTTGCACATATCTGTGACGACCTCTGTGGCGCAGCGGTAGTGCATCTGCCTACCACGCTAGAGGTCCCGGGTTCGAACCCCGGCTGTAGACAAAAAAAACGCCAAGTCTTGGATGTTTGCATGTTTGTGGTGTCGTTGTTTCTGGTTCCCGCGACACAGGGTATCCTAGTGTGGGGCCAGAAGCAATTTATGTGCCTGTATGTAAATGTTGTTGTTGTTAATGTAACATTATCATTAATAATGTTAATCTCAACACAAAGCTATTCCAGATCTTCAGACATTATTGTAAAATAACCGATTTTTTTACCACAATACGTTCATAATCGTGGTATTTGGGTTGGTAATCTATTTTTATGTAGTATCTATGAATATACAATCACGAAAGTAGAAATATTAAGACGCTTGACGTTAAGCTTAATCAGGATAAACCCTGGCCAAATATTTGTGGTGGTGTATCACCGATGGTTTTGTGCGTCAAAAACGCGAATTCTATAGTTTGCGTGACTTAGCGCCTGAGAACATATGAATTTTGTGTGCCAGAAAATGAATGACAAACAAATCGGAGCAAATGTTATATATAGTCTGTTAGATTTTAGAATATATCTCGGGCTCTAGAGTAGGCTACAGTTTTCACCAATTTTCGCCAGTTTTCTTAATGATAATCGAGTTCTGGTTTCAAAATTAGGTGTCATATTAGTTCAGATTTCGAAATGATGTGTCAAATTAGTTCCAATATTTCTATTACACGAATATATCCGATCGTAGCCGACTGTATTCTAAAAGCTAACAGATCTCGGCGCATGGCGGCAGATAGATCCGCAATAAGCCGTATAGTTCCGCGCAGGCTACAAATCGAGAACCGACTTTCTTTCTATTCCGCTTTTAGCTAGCGGGAGAAAACCGGTAAATACCGGAGTAGATGGTGCATTTCGCTTTCGATATTTAGTGCAGCGGAGACATTATTGTGCTAGCGGTACTGTCAGGTGCAAAAGTGACAGATCGGCAGTCGTTCAATATAAGTAAATGAGCTGCAATGATTAAGTGACCGGAATAGGTAAAGTATTAAAAAATACGATGGACAAGGCGGCATAAATCAGAAATTTGTTTCAACGTTGAGAATTTCCATCCTTTTTGAGTTTACGTAATTTTATGTAATGTGTATGTGCGCTTACACTGTCGATTAAAATGTATGACAGCTGAATGGTCGTATTGAATTCATCACGACGTAACATGGACTACGGAAGTAATGCGGCCACGCCCATTTGATGGCTCGTATAATTGTAATTGATGTTGTAACATAATTTTCATATGTAAATCACAGCATCGTTACTCCCACGAATTAATCTGCATATTGCGATTTCTCTATCATTATAGGTGCTATAGCTGTAGTAAGAGAGCAAGAGCACTTTAGCAACCATTGAGGACAAAATTCAAACCAGTGTAAGATGGCAACACCGAAAAAAAATTTGTATGATTTGAACAAGATTTTATTAACCATGAACAGCTATCTTAGTTCCATACGAGCGCACCAAGATCTTATTTGCTTGTACCATCTCAACTTGTTTACTTCAGGATAGTTAGGTCTACCATACATGTGTTTAAATGAATCAACTAGATTTGTTTTAAATGAACAAGTATCTTATAAAGTATAACTATGTTTTGTTAGTTACGTTGTATAAACACAAAAAAAAATGTTTGCATCAAGTTTTTATCATGTTTGATAGATACATGACTATAAGTAAATATAAACTTCTGATGTGTTCGATTTTAGCAATTGAATAGTTAGAACAGGTAATATGTGCGGGTTGTGTTAGCTACGGTACTTAATCACTTCTACCATACGATAATTAGATCAGCTAATATGTGTAGGTTGTGTCAGCTAAGGTACTTAATTATTTCAACTATTTAATCGTTCGAGCAACTTATTAGTAGGGTTTGTGTCAGCTATAATACTTAGTAATTTCAACCACCTGATGGTTTGTGTCAGCGTTGGTCCTTAATAAATTCAAGCCATTAACTTGTTTCTTTGTATCCTACTTTCTTTGTTGAATGGAACATTTCATATAGTGGGATCAATATAGGTACGGTTCTCCCTGAAAATTTAAAGGAGCCTCCTCAACTAGACTTTTCGATTTTAAAAAGTCATAAGGTAAGGCTTCTCTGAGATGATCCTCAGGATAAGGAGCCTGGTTTTGAGAGGACTCGTTTAAATACTCAGGCAGACCCGCACATTGACTGACCCCACTGCCGCTCTCTTACTCCATTCAACAAAGATCTGGAAATAAAGTTACAATGAAATTTATTAACCAGTGTAAGGAGGATTACCTACTACATTAACAATAAAACTAATAAAGTAGACTTAGTGAAATCCTTTATTCGTAAGATTATACCCATAATTAACAACATTATAAACATTTTTCCAACATAAAATAATCAAATTCAAACATTAACATCTATAAAATAATACAGTAGACTTAGTGAAATTCTTTGTTCGTAGGATTATACCAACAAGTAAGAACATTATAAACAACTTTCCAACATAAAATAATCAAATTCAAACATAAACATCTTTCCAACTTAAAATTTTCAAATAAAATAAATCTTTCAATCATAGGTAGGTAGCAAACCTAGTAAACATAGGTAGAAAGGGTAGAAAAAAGATCATCAACAAGTTTTCCAGTTCCTGGAAAAAGAAACAAACATATTCTGAAAATGAGCCAGACAAAATTAAATGTTCATGTTGCCCGATGGCAACAAGAGGTAATGTTTTTCTTGTCTATGTGTATATCATTTATTCGCAATTTTCGTAGTGTCTTGCTTTTTGAACCAGGAAAGTGGTTGTATGCAAATTAGATATTTTGCAACTAGAACCTGTATACTGTATAACTAAGGAAAAGTCCCCTGTCATAGGTACGTGAGGGAGTTATGAAACTATCATTACAAGCAAATTTTATTAAGGAGCCCACTAAGAAATCTCAAAAAAAAAATCAGTTGCACCATACATTTAATGCAGTATGGATTAATAAGGATATAATTATGGAACAGCTGATTTTTTTCAAGATTTAAAAAACCCCTAGCAAGTATGGACCTTTTTGTAACACGCACTAATTCTATCTCGCTGGATTTTTTTGCAGTTTCTTTCTCGATCTTTGTCTAATGTTATATAGATAATGGTAGGTACGTGTCGTGTGGTCCCTTCGTGCGCAAGTCCGACTCACACTTAGCCAGTTTTTGTTCTACGCCAGCTGATGACTACTAGTAGAATTTTCTTAGGTTAGTTTGTGGATGTAATTAAATATTTAAAAGGCCTACTTACAATGCACTTGCGGGCTTTCCGTGTGCTTACAGGCTGCTCAAGGGCTGTAGGCTGCTCAATAGGCTGTTTGGAAGCAAACTGCTCAGGCACTTCATAATATGTTGAATCGTCTGCAGGGGGCGTGTCAACATCACTCTGGACAGATTTATTTGATTCCCTCCATTCTATTGAGAACGGCTGAAAAAAGAAAAATAATTAAGTAGGTACATCTATTATCATGTCATTACAATGGGAGTTGCAGAGTAAGTATGTAAGAAAATAGAAATATAAGTAGATATAGGTATATTACCTGGTCATCTTGTTTTCCTAAGAAAAAATCTTGTGGGCGTTCTTGTAGAACCTCTATTGTATCAAGAACCTACAAATTAAATGTTACACATGTAATAGTTAGCAAACATATAAAAGTACAATATTCTATTTTACGTGGTCGTTGCCCAACATTATGCCCAAATTAAGTGTTGCGGCCATCTTGAATAACTCCACGACAATTCGTTTAAAAATTACGACACCACTAATCTGACCAACGTATTAGCACCATAACTTTTATCGAGGGAAACATACGAATCTACGGCACGCAGTGCAGCGTCCGAACAAATGCTACGTCCTACGTAGGTAACCGGTCACTTTATCCTAAAAGCAAGGTATAAAATATGTAATTTCCACCGCGAATCACCGGTATAAGCTCCTGAAGGTCCCATATTTAATAAATCTACTTCGTCCATTACTCAACTCACGAAAAAACCGAACCAGTATTTAATTAAGAAACGAACACGCGGAATCAAGAGTGCGCCTACCAACCGCCAAGCAAAGAGTAGTGTAATGGTGAAGCGAGCGGGGGTAACGCAAGTGTGGGAGGGGCCGTGTTGTTTACACCAAACTTTTGTCTTGTTTGATTTCATAATTACTGAAATATGTAACAAATAAGGTAATGATTTGAATCAGTAAATAATTCAATTGTTTGATTCGATCCTTTTTGATGTTTGTCTCTAACAACTTTAGTTAGTTATAAATATAAACAACAACGATTGGTCCAACTAACGTTCATTTTCAATTGGAACAAGGTAGTTGGTTGGAATCGTATTGTTAGATATTACGAAGAAACGTTTTTACAGCCACCAAGTTCAATGTTTATAGACAACAAGATTTTGAAATTGTTTGAAACAATGATGAATATTATATGGTTTAAACATTAATGATAGTTATGAATCGTGAACAAGATGTATTGTTTAATTTAACTATGTAATAATTGTGAAAAGAACCCAATTAATAGCAAATTTGACTATAATAGCGCCAAACAAGACAAAACGACTCTTGGTTGGAATCTTTTTTTTCAGTGAACCATCTCGCTGGGCCGACATCACGAGGCAGATTACTATCTAGGTCTGGCTGGATATGGCAGAGGGTAGAAAGGAGTGGCTGCTGAAAGTAGCAGCAGTGGACGGTTATAGGCAATCCATCAGATTGCAAACTAGATATTTCAACACATAGTGTTCCATCACATTGCAAACTAGATATTTAACATAACATAACATTTTACATACAGGCACATACATTGCTTCTAGTCCCACACTAGGATACCCTGTGTCGTGGAAACCAGAAACAACGACATCACAAACATGTAAACATCCAAGACCTGGACTTTTTTTGTTTCCAGCCGGGATTCGAAGCCGGGACCTCAAGCATGGCAGGCAGACGCGCATTATTTATACACATATGTTTAAGCTATCGTTAGGCGCTACTATATATATAATGGGTGTATCAAATCCTCATATGTTCCCGAGAAGGCTGCACGTACTAATATGATTATGAACTCTGAAAAAGATCGAAAATGTAAAAAAAATGTATAAAGAAAGAAGTGCCGCAACGGTCACTAGATCATGGCTCCAGCGAACTAGTGGGTGTCCTATAGTTCCTGGCTTCAACCCAAAACTTTTTTACCTCATCGGTTAAGGCGTAAAAATATGTCACCAGCCCTTTAGCCACTTTAAACTGCTAATATCATAGGGCATTAGTTGATTACCGAATTGTTTCTTTTCTGATGTGATTCATCTTTAGGGCACAGCCCGTTCCTTAACGTGCTGAGCGACTTCGAATCAGTGGACTAGTCCTACCACCAGTGAAGTTCACTTTTCAACTCTGTTTTCTTCTTAGATTGATAGGTAGATAGAGAACACTAATGGAAATTAAACAGATATTTCCTAACCTAAGACAGACGAAGTCTATCGATTGCAAAGTTGATTCATCTCACAGTCAAAGGATTTGCCAATCTACATGAAAAACTTGTGACATTAAGTCCGCCGCGTAGTATGATTTTATTATTAAAATTTAAGAGCAATTAAAGTATCAATAAATAAAAGCTGGCTGGTTATCTTGGGTTTGTCATACATATATCGTACAGGGCCCCGTGTGTACATCTGCAGGTAATGCACCACATTCCGTAGGTCATAACCGCCAGGCCCTAGAGACTCATACTTACGTAGTTTTTCAATAGAATGATATAGTAAAGTCGCCCGCGACTTGACTCGGTAGCAAATCGCATTGCAATGGATACATTGCAATGTGATTGGTTACTAGACTACCGATAGTGTAAATGAAACGACCATTACCGGACTAATATGTCTCTTTTGAACCACTATGTATTTTGGAGACTCGCTCCTCAGGTTTCAGGTGTAACAATTTATCTTCTTGTCTTCTAGATCGTCGAGCGCGGCGTGGACCCGAACGCCCGCGACGGCGACGGTGCCACTCCTCTCCACTTCGCAGCGTCCAGGGGACACCTGGCGACAGTCCGCTGGCTGCTGCGCCACGGCGCCAGACTCCACCTGGACAGACACGGCAAGAGTCCAATCAACGATGCTGCCGAAAATCATCATCTTGAGGTATGTAACAGCGGCCGATTCTACATCGCTCTAATTTGCGGCGTCCAGGGGACTTTTCTGAAATAATAATATTCCTCTATAACTGAACACTTGGGATGGGTTCATTGGCATTCGTTGATTAGATATTACAACTATCAACGATCAGCTTATAAGTAACGCACGCGGTAGTATGACATGTAGCCTACATCCCACTGTGGTCTCATCATTATCAGCTCACCGCTGCCCACTGCTGGGTATAGGCTTTTCCCCCCAAATGTCGTCTCTCACGATCCCTTGCCAGGCGCATTCACGGACCCTGTAGATAGATAGATAGAGAACACTTTATTGTACATAAAAATGGAAATTACACCGATACTTCTTAACCTATAGGCTTAGCGACATCGTCCGAACATAGGGCCGTTGGTTTTCCCATTGACCTTTCGTAGTGTTTTCGGCCGATACTCTGTGATTGCCCTGGTCCACTTGCCGTCTTACCGCCTCTCAAGGTGTCCTGCCCATCTCCATTTACACCGATTCTACTGCCTGGATATTGGAGTTTGAAATCTTATAGGTTTGAACGTGTTTCTGAGGCGTCCATTTATCCAACTAATGCCCTGTTTAGTGGACGATAATTTTGTTGAATTCAAACTTAATTTCACCCGTAGAAAGTTGGAAACTCTGAGAAAATGGAAACAACTTCACAGATTACCTAATAAAACGTTTAACTGCTACCTGTTGGCCTTAAAATTACCATATGAAAGAGAAAAAATAATTTGACTCCACACAGACAGCTGGTGGTTCCAATTCTAATTGCGCAGCCTTTACGTATTATTACTCGGCATGACAACGTACTTTCATACCATACCATAGCCAAAAATTGGTCTAATGCAAACAGAAGTTCCAGCTGAAAAGATAATTATAACGTGAATCTCGAATAAAAGTAAAAAGATAGCATTTATAATAACTTTTTATTGCACCCAATAATAAAGAAAGAAAAGGTTTTTTACTCTATCTCTAAAACAGTTGCTTTATTAACATAACATTTACATACAGGCACATACATTGCTTTTGGCCCCACGCTAGGATACCCTGTGTCATGAGAAGCTGAAACAGCGACATCACAATCATGTAAACATCCAAGACCTGGGGTTTTTTCCCCAGCCGGGGTTCGAACCCGGGACCTCTTGCATAATAGGTAGATGCGCTACCATTGCACCACAGAGGTCGTCAATATGTTTAATATTTCAATTATAGATTCTAATCACATCGTGTATTGTGCCTATTATACAAATTTTAAAAACCTATTTAGAGGCTAAAAATTCCACCCATGCCGGGATTCGAACCCGTGACCTCTGGCTATCCGTGCTAGCGCTCACGGGTACGGGCTTAGCACGGGTTAGTGCATTAAAAATAAAAATAGTATAATTATTATACAAATTTCTAACGAATTGACCAAATGTAATATAGTGACTCTAATATTTATTAATCTTATAAGTTTGTCAATTCTGTTTCTACCCTTGAATAAATGCAATAAAAAGAAAATTCAAGATGTGGTAAACGAAGCGCCACAGAAACGCGCCTTCTATGTCTCATAAGTTTGTGTCTAAAGTCGTGTGTATGGTCAATGAGTTCCAAGTCATGTTGTGCTGTGAGCATAGACAATGGGGTCTTATGGAAAGTGAATTACTTTTCACTTGTTGCCTGGTTGCAGTCTGCTAGCGTTTGTATGTTTCTGGGGGTGTGCATACGTAAAGCGATGATCTAATCTTTTTAATACAGTTGCTCAAAAAGTGGCGTATTACAGGGACGTATAGCGTGCGGGAAGTGGGCTATTACACACTCGTGCTTTTTTTTACCTTTCCCGCACTCGTGCGTTTTCTTTACCAACTGTCAAAATAATGTCTATTAAAAAGAAAAACCAACCATGAAGTTTTTACTAAAAAAAATCATAGAAGTTTTTATGAGCTACTAATTTCTTTCAATATCAGATTTAATGATTTGATTGAATGAGTTAAGTTAGGTTTCATGTCATTTCATCTCATTAAACTTCATTTTAATTTCATATCAATAAAAAAAATCTACTGAAGACTTAGCTGTATGGGCATAGTTCCCTTTGCCTCCTAGAATGGGTGAAGAAAAAAAATCTCTACTTATATTTTTTTACGGTTGGCGCCATTTTCCAAATAATTTTTCTTTATTAAATTGCTTATATTTTTCGCAACTGTATTAAAAATAGTCGTTCAGTACATGTGCGGACCCGTCATTGCAACTTGTTCCGACTGTCAACCCTCGCCTTCGGCTGCGCCTCGGCTCGGGTCGATATTTGTCGGAACTCTTTGCAATGACAGCCTTTCCGCACTTGTAATGAAATATACTATTCTGCGCTTATAGAAAACCCTATTGTAAAGTTCTTTTTAAATGTCTAGTCTTGCTGTGCCAGTTACGTCGTTCGCGTGGGATTTGAATAATAAGTACTTGTAGTTTGCACCAGCATAGAAGTCCCACGGTAAGGTCCCTAATACCATTGTAATATGACCCAAAATTATTTAACTCATGGGACCTCTTTCGTAACGCGAGCACTTATAACCACTCCTCTCCTCGGAGGAGAAGAGGAGTCAATAAACAATCTCCCATTCATCTTGTTCTCGGACTGGTCGTTAATCCCAACCCATATTAGACAAAGCTTCTTGCATTAAGCACGCCCTTGTACATTTACTCATGTAATTAGTGCAATAAAGAATTTAAAAAATAAATTAATATATTTGTGTTAGTTACTGGTTCTCTACTTGGTGTGATTTTAAACAACTTTTCTTTTACAACTTTAATTGTTATAAATTTTATTTGAAAAACGTGGAGTGTTGATAGTTTGACGCCTTTGTCTGTCGGTTTGTCTGTATGTGTGTCTGACACAACGAAGCTCCCAAGGTTCCAATTTTTTTTTATTCAAAGGAAATTTTATTAGGATGGTTTTCGCGAGAGGTTAAAATGACTTTTTACATAAAATTGCTGAAGAGACGCAGAACCACACAGAAGGGCCGAGGGCGCGATTTCTACACAATGCATCGCGTCTTTTTTACGCCCCCATATCACGTCTACCGATGATGGATGGAGGATGGTCTACCGACCATTACTAGTATAATGCCAATATCGAGGGGCAACAAAAAATTACAGGTATAGGGAAGGGCGGGTGATCGTGCTCTTCCACTATAAAGGGAAATTTCCCGCCAGGCAGATCCTATGCCTGGGGACGGCCTGTCCAACTATTGTTAGTCGGACGTTATGTTTCTGGTATGTCATTGAAACACTTTGATTGCGCGATGCAGGAATGTCGGAGTTTGTAGTGCGCGCACAGAGTTGACATGTGCTCGCCACACAGGCTTGTGAAATTATTTCTCGGTCCTTGATGCTGGGTTCCCGGTATTATGTCGTAAAATCACTATTCACACGTTTGGGAGATATTAAGAACACTTTTTGTAAAAAAATATATGATTATTTTATAGGTAGCGCTAGTCCCCGGCGGACATACATCGACGAATTAAGGGATGTATAAGCAAAGGGGAAGATAAAAAGTACCCGGGAAGATAAAAGTAACCGCCGTGTTTGCATGCAACGACTTATGAACGTTGATGAAGCGAAGGTGATCTGTTAGGATCGTTGCAAGTGGCAGTCCCTGGTCTCTGCCTACCCCTCTGGGATATAGTTGTGAGGTTATGTATGTATGTGTGTAGCGGTAGTGAATCTCATCATGAAGCCCCGTAACATAATACCTAATTAGATAAATAATTTCCACTAAACACATTCATTTAACCAGTGGCTTAATTTGCAAATTAAATGATTAATTAGTATTTTATTGTATTTTTATTTTTCGATGTGTACAATAAAGAGTTCTAATCTAATCACACTAATATTATAAATTAGAAAGTTGGTTTGTATGTTTGTTACTTCTTCATGTCTGGGTGGAGTGATTTTAATAAAATTTGGTATACACTTAGCTCTCACCTGCGATTACCACATAGGTTACGTTTTATGGGAATTTTTGTGGGAAAATATCTCATTCCCATAGGAAAATCGATAAACCGCGGGACACAGCTAGTCTAATTATATGCACCACCACCGCCGTCAAATCTTGAGCAATCGCCAATCGTGTAACTGTCAAATTTCACACTAATTTAACAGTCAGATGATCAATCCTACAGGCTCTTGGTGCACCTAATTTAGGCGCTGGTCCCAAACTAGGGTACCCTGTTCTACGGTAATCAGGCAAGATGTTTCAATACTCGCCGAGCCATTCCGCGGCGGGCACGAGTGCTGGTTGTTTCTCACAGAGAGAAGCCCTGTGCACCGTTATCATCGTTATCAACCCTTGTATGTCCCCACTGCTGGGGCACGGGTCTCTTCCTGCATCGCAGGAAGGTTAGGCCATACTCCACCACGGGAGCCAAGTCCGGGTTGGTGGAGGATCGTAAGACAGTGGCGGGCCTTACTCTCAGAAGTTATCAAGCCGCCCATAAGGCCTCTGACATGGCTTAACGACTGCCATTATTTGACAGCCGGCACCAACGGCGTAGCGTGCCTTGCAAAGCACGGAAGCGCTCAGAAAAATGCCACTAGCGGCAGTCACGAGACGCTCACCCATCCATCCTGTTCCTGACCGCGCCTGTTGTTGCTTAACCAAGTGATTGATTCCAATAACTCGGTTCGCCTAGGCCGCGGGCGCCTGTGCACCGAACGTGTTCCATTGCACATATGCTATGTTTCCGAAAACTGTCTGTGGTTCAGCTTAGTAAGTAGGTACATAGGTTTATTACTGCACCGAATATTGAATAACCGAACGCAAATGAATTACGAATGAATTTCCGCGCCGGTGAATCGTTGACATGCTTTCGATTCAAATGTGATTTATTTGGTGCAACTTTGTTCATACTTTATGCATAAGTATAGACCGTAGGTACATTTGAACCACGCATTGATGTTTAACGTGTTTCAGTATCACATTTGGGGTATTTGTGAAATGTTGGTGCTGAACATCGAGTTACGAAATAATGCGGTTTTTGCTCTATACAACACACGTACCGTCCAATATTTCCACGTACATACATAATTATTTGTGCGCATAATGCCCATAGCCCGGTAAAATGCTTGTTTACCATTTGGAAGGTAATGGTTTCGAAACCCGGCATGTAGCAATAACTTTGTTTTTTAAGTTATGTACATACACCACTCGCTAACTGTGAACGAAAACAACGTGAGGATATTTCAGCGTTTGAGGTGTACACATAATACACAGGAAATGAAATGAAAAGGTTTTATTCAAAGTAGCGCAGAAGCTGCGGCTTAATGAACGTTACAATTCAAACTACGAGTAGGTGTCCATTTAAAAAATCTAGATCATTTTGGAGAAATAATGGGCAAAAAAACTCCAAACTTAGTCTTTTCAAAGTCCGTAATTAACAGAGCTTACATAATTATTTTAAAACATAGAACTCATGCATTGTACTGGCTTTAATTCTAGACATTATTGTCATCTTAATAATCCTTTATGCTATAGTTGCCCTTTTGGCACAAGGTGTACTTTACACATTTTTTGGACCGCGTTTCAGGCAACCTTAATATATATCTCAGGCTAATGGGCACGCGTGTACATTACGCCCATATTCTATAACTGAGGGTAGGCCTTTGCCCTGCAGTATTAATCCCTATACGGGTTTTCACGAAGTAAATGTTACGACACTCAGGTTTCCTAACAGACATTTCCTTTTAATGAATTACAAAACTAAGTTGGTAGAGTGTGAGACACGTTAGTCTGAGGTCAAATAAATACAGGAAGCAAAAGGCTACACAATACACCCTTTCAGCGGAACGACGTGACGAAATAACACGCGTCCGCGAACGTCCTGTAAACAAAAGCCTCATTCAGAGCTGAACGACATGTATTGTGCTGAATCCACGCATGAATGGCTGTCGGAAGGTTCAATGTCACCTCTGGGGACAGATTTGGCTGAAGGGTTTGTGAACTGTATGTAGAGTTTATGTTCGGCTATTGCCGTTTGATTTTAGGAAGGCACTGTGTAGCAATGTGTGGTGCAAATAATGAATTAAGTGCCTGAAAACCGTTTCCAAAGCGTCGATAATTTGAAACAAAAGTTAAAAGAATATGTTTTAACAAGCATCAAGTTTTAAGATTGTCTGAAAAATTGGAAATTGCGTGGAGACCGCGAATCGGCAAACATAGCGTAGGACGCCTTCTGACCAAGTGGAGTGACGTCACTCACATTCGGTGGGCAGTGACTAAAAGAGAAAAGCCGAAGATCGGGCTCAGTGGCGTGTGTTGGGAGAGGCTTATCTCCAGCAGTGGACTGATTATGACGATGATGATGAAAAATAAAAGTTTTTTTTTTAAGCTTTTGCTTATTTTATTTATCACCTTCTGCTTATTTATCTTTAGATTATTTAACGATAGGTAATGAAGATAATATGGTTGTTAGGTTACGCATTCTTTACTCCACAACATGTATACTTATATTCTTTTAATGCAATAACCCGTGCTAAGGGCAATTTTAAAAACCTAATTAGAGGCTGTAAATTCCACCCATGCCGGGACTCCAACCCGCGACCTCTGGGTAACCGTGCCAGCGCTCTCCCAACAGAGCTAACGGGCGACTTACCGGCATAAGTGAAATTTCGAACCTCTTTACAATACTCTCTGTATTGATGATGATGACTATAATCATAGACCAAAATTTTTGGTCTATGCTATAATCGATAAAATACAACTAGCAGATCCGTAAATAAGGTCCATTTTTGTCCAACAGTGTCTGAACGTGCTGGTGGCGGCGGGTGCCGGCGCGGGTGCCGACAGCAAGCAGCTGGCGTCCTACAAGGCGGTCCACGCGTGCGCTTGCGCACCTGGGGAGGCAAGAGTGAGTATTTTAATCTTGTATATTGAGATTCGAACTCTAGTTTACCAGGTCTCATAACAATATAAATTTATTATGACAATTCTATTTACATCGCGTAGCCGATTACTACAATTAGTCTGCCTACTTGAAGGACTTGAAGTATCTGGGTTCATCGACTATAAAATTTTCATCGAATGTGTTAGTAAACTATTGTATTGTCGTTCTATGAAATGGTACTTTTAAAATAGAATAAAATAGAATAGGAATGCGAAAGGATTAAGAGTAAGGAGTAAGACAGCCTTGAGGATTTAATATGATCAAAACAACGCATACCTCTTCAAATTTCTCAAATAAAAACGGTACTTGAGTCGATAAGTAACTGTTTACTTTGTGAAATTCTTTGTTCCGCAACCTGCGGTTTACGCTTAGTAAATTATCTACGGTCATTGAGAACAAAGTTAAATTTAACTTGTACCCGATTAGACGAGTTAGTGACCACACATAAGAAAGCTTCGCTGTATTAGCTAGATAATGAAAGCTTTGTGGATCTATATACGTACTTAAAGACAAGAAATCAGAGGTTATCAAGCCGCCCATAAGGCGTCTGACATGGCTTAACGACTGCCATTACATGACAGCCGGCACCAACGGCGCAATTTAACGTGTCATGCGAAGCACGGAAGCGCTCGGAAAAATGCCACCAGTGGTAGTCACGGGACGGAGTGGTATACTGCACCTGGTGTTGCTTAACTCAATGGATTGATTCCAATCACTCGGTTCGACTTAAACTTGAGCGCCTCGGTATAGAAATAAGAAATGGAAAATATTTATGGACATACGAAGACAAAGGGTCAAGGCTTAGCATTATGCAACCACAACCAAGTCAGATCAATATCAGGAGTAATAATTTTTCTATGCACTGAAATTATTCTCTACCTGATAATTAACATTTTGAACAGTGTATTTTGAGTTAGTATTTTCTAAGGTTAACACGAGCTGTAGACATAATTAAAACTGTTTTTATACGGATTTATGCTCGTTTATTACATTTTTACAATTTTCCAACGTTTTTCAATTTTCCGGGACCACGGCACCTGAAAAAGTGCCGAAACGTTGGAAAATTGTAAATATGTAATAAACGAGCATAAATCCGTATAAAAACAGTTTTAATTATTGTATTTTGAGTTTCTACGTCTTTGTCTCGGTTCGACTAGGCCACGCGAGCTTCCAGCATAACATCACAGGCGACTGACCTAACAACGTCCTCAATTCCAGTGCGCCCTGCCCAGTTGCATCAATGCTTCAGACTCCCGCTCGCCTTTCTACCTTCACGCACCAGAGCGCGAGCGAAGGGCCTCCACGGAGCGCCGCGGCTCCTTGCCTTCCACCCCGGCCGGTTCCGTCAGCTCTTCGCGCACCGGACCAGCCGACGGCCTGTACGTGAACCCGATGCAGCGAGCGCTCTCCACTAGCATCGCTCAGCACACCAGCGAGTCGGGAGAGGACAGCTCTGGTAAGTTTCAGTCTTTGTTGACCTGAAAGGGATCTTACTTATACTTTATTGTACACAAGGAGAGATTTTTTTACACGAAACATATTTGTATTATAAACTAGCTGACCCAGCGAACTTGTGATTTGTGATTTAAGAAATTTATTTCTCAATAAGAATACATTGGATTCACTTACTTGAGAAACAATAGTTATGTATATTAATAAATGTTATATAAAGCAAAACGCGCCGTTGCAATTCGCGTACAATTCTTGGAAGTAAGTAGAAAGTGGGTACACTTCGTACCGCCTTATGGTCGATTCTTTAATTTTTTTTCTCCGTAAGAACCATCCAGTACGAGGAATATTCTAAAAGAAGAATTAGCGAAATCGGTTCAGCTGTTCTCGAGATTTGCGCTAACCAACACATTTAGCGATTCATTTTTATATTAAAGACTAACTAACCCAGCGAACTTCGTACCGCCTTTCATTCTGAACTTTTTTTTTGTATTTTTTTCTCCGTAAAAAACATTCTCGTAACTCAAAGAATATTCTAAAAAAAGAATTAGCGAAATCGGTTCAGCTGCTCTCGAGATTTACACTTTCCAACACATTTTATTTTTACATTATAAATGAGTACACAGGCGACGTTATTTCTATAGAAATTTCTTCCAGCCAACCCGATCAGTCCTGAAACAATGATTTTAAAGAGGCAGGGGAATAACGTGTGCACGTTAGAGAAATTGATCTTGGCTTGCGTAGATAAAATGCGTCTTACTGGTCGTCCTGCTGAAGTCAGGTCTTGATACGAGTATGTTAATAATCATGCTATGCTAATCGTTAGCGATATATTAGCCATACATAATAATAATCTATCGATATGTGTAGGTTATCTACCCACAGGTTGAGGTTTTGGTTTGTGACGTCCTTGTTCTAAGTGTATCGTGGCTCAGGACCACGTAACTCTACAAGGGCATGCAAGAGGCATCCTCGGCTGGGGCCGCTACTTCGTTAAAAAATGACCAGCTAACGGTCTGTAGATATGTGAATGTGAAGCAGCGAACGCTCTCCATTAGAAACGCTAATCACATCAGCGAGTCAGGAAAGGACTGCGCTGGTATGTTTTAGATTTGAAATAACTTATGCTGACCTAAAAAACATTTGGAATATGTAGATAAAATGGCCATATCTCGCGATGAACCGACGACCGTTGGAGTAAACGTGTTCTTGAGTGGAGACTGCGACTCGGCAAACGTAGTGTAGGACGCCGTCCGACTAGTTGGGATGACGATCTGCAAAAAACTGCCGGCAGATGCTGGATGCGGCAAGCTTAAGAAAGGGCGCTTTGGCCCTTATTAGGAGAGGGCTATGTCCAACAGTGGACTAACAATAGCCTGAAGAAGAAGAAGATAAAATGGTTGTGTGACCCTAGTCAGCTATTATATATCTCGAGGTAGTCTACCACAGCTTGAGGTTTCGGAATGAGATTTCACATAGAATTTATTAATGAGATTAAAGGTAATATACAGCACTTCAGTGAGTCCTCGGAATGCGACAGAAGTTATTGTGTTGTTATGAATACATATCTGGCTTGGGTTAGGTAACAAAAGTAAATAATCAACACCTCAGTTCATTAGCAACCACGAGCGCGTATTAGTTAACAAAGCGTTACCGTAACATCAATTACACCTGAAAGCAGGTTTATGTTAAGAAAGTAGCCTGGCCCTTGCACGATATCTTGCGGTGTGATAACCTGACTGACAGAAATGTAGATGCATCGAGAAAATAAGGCTCTTTAGTATAATCTCTTATAGTAGACTATTCCATTCCGGTCATTTATCCTCTTGAATTTCATTATCTAGTATAAAATTGTTTCATGGCAGGGATATACGCAATGTTGACAGAATTTTGGCAGTAATCTTGGTTAAATGTACTCACGGTCGCATATGCAAAGGTACATTCCTGGCAAAAGAGCTACTTGTAATAATACACTATTAGCTAGCCGGCTATTGGATTAGCTCGATAATGAAGCCTGAACTGATGCGCGAGCGCAGCGAATGTGCAAGTCAAGCGGAGCAGCGCGGAAGTGACTACGCGATAGTTCGGTGTAGAGGATGTACAGTGTATGTAAAGGACACAGGGTCATGGGCCCGATTTCCACTGGTGACTATCGTACCTTAACCTGTACAAATGGCCTCAATCTGGAAGTTTTTGCAGGTTTGCCTTATTTGGTAACCATATCACAGGGTATTTTATTTCAAATCAAAAAGATTTAATTCAATGTTTTATTCAGATTTTATTAAAAACTGCGACTTAATGAATGTTACATATTTTTAGTTATAAGTTTTATGATATACTCGTAACTAGTGTTAGTTTATCCATTGTAGTGGCTAGATTAGGTAACTAATTGTGATTGAATGTTCCTGCACTATCGAATTAGGCAAGCCTGTAAAGGTAGTGTGATGTATATAAAATAAATAAATAAATAAATATCTTATATATATATATATATATATCTTATATATATATATATATATATATATATATATATATATAAGATATTTATTTATTTATTTATTTTATATACATCACACTACCTTTACAGGCTTGCCTAATTCGATAGTGCAGGAACATTCAATCACAATTAGTTACCTAATATATATATATATATAATATATATATATATATATATCATATATATATTACATGACAATCGCTGGAGCCGTTTATTTTATAAGAAAAACATAAAAGTTTTTTTAATGAGTGGTGCCAGTTTTGTTTCCAAGGGATGTAAGCGTTGCGGGTCAATCGTTTATTTTGTTTCTACTATCACTGTGCAAAACGGCTTGCTTTCTTCATAAAATGCAGGTTTTTCACAGCTGCTAGGACTATACGTCTCTTTGCGATTAGGGTACCATGGAGAATATACATTTTAATTTTATTTATCTCCTTTTAGGAAGTTGCAGTTTAATGTTCCGTCCTACTTATAGATATACAGAATATTCTTTACTGTACACAGAAATAGTTGCTCATAGTTAAAAGCTCAAAGGTGTTTCGTCGGGTACATAATTAGAAAACCCTGTTTCTAAAAAACCAAATCCCCTTTTACGGATTAATAGCTCCGTGAATAGCCCATTTTCACAGTGATTGTCCTAACAAATTATTGTGAAATCAGCTTATAAAATAGCAGTCTGAGGATGTGAGAACATAACCATATAGGAGGTTATATCACTGTACCCTCTCTATGCGAAGGAAAGGAAGTGTGAGCTTAGGTTTAGGTAATCCAGTTTTTTTTCACACCACTGCGCAGTTGTGTTCCTACCGTCGTTAATGTCTGTCTGATTGTTTGTTTCCATTAGTTATTTCGTGCGGTTCATGTCACTGAAATTCGTTACATTGACGCTTAGAGTCATAGCTTCAGTGGGTCTGCAAAGTTTTAAGCCAGTGTACTCGTAGTTCTAAAAGAAGACTCGTGTGAGTTCTTCGTCGAAAAGTGTGAAGTTTTAAGTGTTATAGTGGTTCAGTTATCCTTCTGTATCAAAGAAACCTTATTCTATTTTATCATCAATCTTCATCATCAGCTAGTCAACAAATTGTACAAGAGCATGGCTTTGGAAGGCCTGCTTTCATTGTAAAAAATGTGCTATAAATTTAAAACTTTACGATTAGTTCCGCTCTTAAAATACACACGTAGACTCGACGTGAATTTCGAATTTGGGCAAACGTTACTATTGAAACTGCATGGGGTTTGTTGAGAGATTTTTATATGAAACTAGCTATAGGAATATAAATTGTGTATTAACAGTAAAAGATATTTTCCCGCAGTAAAACGTAGCCTCTGTGTCAATCCAGAATGTACCATCCATACCAAATTTTATTAAAATCGCTCCAGCCATTTAAACGTGAAGTACTCACATACTTTCGCCTTTATAATATTAGTGTGATGTGAGGTGATTAAGGGACTTCTAAACGGGTAATATTTTTACTGCAATACGTGACCGACAACTATTGGTGTCTTTCTCTAACATGTGAGTAGTGTAGTAAAACACAAGACGGTTGGACGAAGACTGATTTATTTGTCAAGCACCGCCTACCCACAATAACAATGATTACGTCTAACGGTCTACATACAGTACAAGTAAGAGAGGGACATCAATAGTTGCCGGCCACATACAGTGAAATATGGCTCGTTTAGAGCCATATTTCACTGTATGTGTGATGCAGTGATGTAGAATTGCGCTATCTCACTACGTAGTAAAGCAAAATGACAATATCCATATTATACTATTTATTTTTTATTTTTAATGCACTAACCCGTGCTAAGGAACAAATTTAAAAACCTATTTAGAGGCTAAAAATTTCACCCATGCCGGGATTCGAACCCGCAACCTCTGGCAAGGATAGCCAGAGGTTGCGGGTTCGAATCCCGGCATGGGTGAAATTTTTAGCCTCTAAATAGGTTTTTAAATATCCATATTGATTCTGTATCAATTTTGACATGATATCCACTTGTAGGAACTTGGAAACTCTTGGCGCGTGATAGGCTTTTGTACTCCAGTGTGACAAGCTTGGCTAGAAATCAATTATTTGGAAAGCAATAATTAATCAGTAAATCACACTTTGGTTTGGTTTTTGGACCGATCATGAGTGTGGCAAGCAAGTCGAGGATGACGTCGCTGCCTGCTTGGACTATGAAGGAGAACGGAGTGATCATTGGCAGTTTTGGTAATAAACGTACATACATACATACATACATACATAACCTAACGCCTGTATTCCAGAGGGGTAGGCAGAGACCAGGGACTGCCACTTGCCACGATCCTGACAGATCATCTTCGCTTCATCAATATACATAAATTACCTAAAGATTGTTTTTTTTAAAATATGGTTTGATTTCAAGCTTGATTTTTGTTACGAGAAGCTTTTCAGTGTTTCAGAAAATTTTATAAGTCATTTGTTCGTTTGTCGATAAAGGCTCCCGATTTATTTATCGATAATCCTTTGACTATCCATTGATACGACTTCAAGAGTATGGTGGCAATAAATTAATATGAATATTAACTTATTTAACCCTATTGTATTTAGTACTATTTTAAAAGAACTACGCCTGTAACTAGTCAATTCTCTAACTTGTGATAGTGTAGCAATTCCTTTTAGTCTTTTCATTCTGAAATATCAGTCTGATTTCGTCGGATTTCATCAGCTTTCAGTGATATTTAGCTAAACATTCCAGCTGTATCTTGCAAATCAGCAGATAAAACTTCCACAATAAAATATATAGCTGTGTACCGCAAAGTTACATTTGAACTTGTAAATGCTTCATGAATACATCTTTCTCTACCATACCCATGCCTTCCGTAACTCCCACACAAACTCGGCAGTCAGCTAGTAGCCAGATTACCTACAGCTTCTCACATTCATCCTCACCTTATATTTCCATGAACCGGCAATATTCTTCATGCAATCCACTCAATCCAAAGGTTGTCTGGAAGAGATCGCTCTTAGCGATAAGAATTACTTAGATTTAAGAAATCATGGTTGTAATATTTCTCTGGGTTTTTTATTGCACATAAAGTGTTCTCTATCTATCTAATTATTATTATAAGCCTTGAACAACGGCAGATAGAGTCTCTTTTTCATCACCGCCACCCCTCCGCAGCCTGCTCGGCCGCCTCCGACGCCGACACGGCTCACAGCGGCGGCTGGTACCTCCACGGGAGCCACACCACATCGGGGGCGCCGGCCGCGCTGTACCAGCGAGTGAGGGACCTCTTCCACGCGCCGCGCTCCCCCGGACCCCGGGCCCCGGCCGAGGGACAGGAGGCACCTACGATGACAGGTGACTTCTTCTTCTTCAGGCTATATTAGTCCACTGCTGGACATAGCCCTCCCCTAATGAGGGCCATAGCGCAAGGTTGTGCCATCATTGAGGGGTAATGCCCATAAACCCGGCATGCGGGTTGGGGATCGCAGCTCGGTGGAATTGTACTGCAGGGGGCGCTGCTGCCCACCCCCCGGTTTGTGTCCCTTAGTCGCCTTTTACGACACCCACGGGAGGAATTTGGTTGGTGCTGTTCTCTAAGCCGACACCACACAGCAAATCGATATCCACTGTTGGTCAATGGTCTCTTTATGCAAGCGCCAGTCGTTTCTGGTTTGCGCTGTTCTTCTCCAGGTCTATCCTACTGCCTTGGCGATGTCGTCGCACCACCTGACTATGGGTCGGCCTACACTTATACGTTCGGTTCTCGGTTGCCACTCTTGTAGTATGCGACTCCATCTTTTAACCTCCCTACGACAAACATGACCTGGCCATCTCTATTTTAGAGTAGTGACACTTCGTGCTATGTCGGTTATTTTGGTTTTCGTTGGCTCTTCTTTGGCCTCCTGATCTCGATGTTCCAATTACAAATACAAAATTGTAAAGTTGTGGAATGTATATGGATGTATAAGTTGGTAAATACATTTAAGTTCTCTACATTCTGCTAAAAAAGCACAGAAATATTTTCATTACCTAAAACAAAAACCTAATCCTTGCCTAAAACCTAATACTATGTAACATTTGTCTATAAAAAAATCAGAAGCGCAAACAGTCTGTCAACAGTTATTAGCAGAATTCCTTGTCGTTAAATAGTCTGTAATAGGATAATAAAAATTGTCAATCAGAATGAATCAGAAGTTTTTAGCCTCTAAATAGGTTTTTAAATCAGAATGGATCTAAACTTTCCGGGTCCTGTAATTGAGTCTCTATCTGGGTTCTTCTACCCGATTTCTAGCCGCGGACTAGCCCAAAATATTTTTTGGAAAGTTGTAAGAGTATTAAATTTGAAGTTCGCGCCCCCTGTTCTAGTGAAAGCCGAGATCCACGGCTCGGCGGAGACGACGACCGCGCAGTCGCAGCAGACTGCGACCGAGCACTCGGACAGCGACAGCGGCGCGGACGCAGCGCGCCGCGACCACGACTACGAGGACATTTACCTTCCGAGGGACGACCAGCAGCGCCGAAGGTGAGAGTAGAGGGGTTTCTTTAAAACGATGCCCTACTGGAACGAGAAAGAGATGCTGTTCAAACCCCAATAGGAAGCTATCAGTTTAGAGACAAATGGAAGCGGAAATCGGTTACGACAGCATTTTATCCCTGAAGAATAAAAGGCCGACTTAGCAACAAGAACAGCTAGCCAGAAATCAGAAATTTAATTCAAAGTAAAGAAGTTACATTCTCTTTTTTGAATGTATAATACGTTCTATAATATTATAGAATGAATTGTAAGCTGTCTTCTTCTTCCTTACCTTCTGGTCAATTTGTAATGGAGAAAAATGCAGCAAAAAATCTCCACTATGACTATATTTTTTCTCAGATTATTTTGAGACATTGGTTACTATACAGCACCCTTGTTTCAAGATAAAATTGTTAAAATTAAACAGTTCATAGGTATCGAATACCACTTTACTTTTAAGTATTTATTTGTATGGCTTTTGTTATGCCTGACTGGATCCATAATAATACACAATATCTATTATTTAAGATCCTACGAACTTATGCCTCCAATAAGTATCCTTTTTTGCGGCTGAAACATAGCGTAGAACGCCCTGTGACCAGGTGTAGCGAGCTGGCAGTGACTGGAAGAGAAGAGCCAAAGATCGGAATCAGTAGTGTGTCTCAGGAGAGGCCTATGTCCAGCAGTGGACTGACGCCGGGTGATGATGATGATCCCTTTTCGCTGTTGATACTATGGTCTTTCTAGGAGCAGCTCGCACGACTCCGGCAGCCACAGCCGTCCCGGCAGCGCCGCACTCGTCGTCGACTACACCACTAAGACACAGGACAAGTAAATAAATAATAAATAAATATTCATGGACATATTACTCGGATCTCGTTAGCCCTATACTAAGTACAACTAAATGAATTGTGTTATAGGTGCTAGCTCGACGATAGATTTAATACAATAAATACATAGATAACGTCCAAGACCCGAGACTAGAAAAAATCGTTTCCTAGTTTGACCCGGCCGGGGATTGAACCCAAAACCTTCAGTTTTACAGTCAGCGTGCCAAACCGCTGCGCCACTGAGGTCTTCAAGTGAGCGGTCCACTTCAACTCTGTTGGATTCTTCAAGCTTATGCCGGCGCCAAACAGAAGTTCAAACAAGTGAGCACATAAGTGTGCACATGTGTGGCCCGGACGTTTGTTACTATGATAATTTTAAATACTAAATATGTGTATACACCTGAAAAAGTAGAACATGGAGATTCAGATGTAAGCAACTACAACCGCTAAATGTAACCTATGTTTTGGACACAATAAATTCATTCATTCATTCATTCATTCATTCGTTCGTTCGTTCGTTCGTTCGTTCGTTCGTTCGTTCGTTCGTTCGTTCGTTCGTTCGTTCGTTCGTTCGTTCGTTCGTTCGTTCGTTCGTTCGTTCGTTCGTTCGTTCATTCACTATTGACACATAAAATGTCCGTGCCACACATGTGCACACTTACGTGATCACTTGTTTGAACTTCTGTCTGGCGCCGGCATTAGACTAAATAAATTACCATAGCATGTATATACCACTCGTTCAAACATATATACGTATATATACGAATCGCTCGTAGCCCCAACTGCCTGAATGATCTTTAATGATCACGAAGGTTAAACAACATAGGGGGCGTTCAGTGCATGGATGGGTGACCGTTTATAACTAACGCTAGTGGCATTTTTCCGAGCGGTTCCGTGCTTTGCAAGGCACGTTGAGCAGTTGGTGCCGTTAAGCCAAGTCAGAATCCTTACGGTGACTTGAAAACTTCGGACAGTAAGACCAGCCACTAATCTTGCAAGCCTTCACCAATCCGGACTCGGCCCCCGTGGTGGAGTATGGCTATAACTAGTGTAAATATCTATAAATCTCAATAGGGTGAAAGCTAGTTTTAGAACCTATAGTCAACCTGAAAATTCTTTTTGCCAAAGAGGCTGCTGTTTGCGGAAATCGATTAAAATTTAAAATTATCGACCCTAGGTTCCAGTACCTGAAATAAAAACTAGCTCATATGAAATAAGACAGCTATAAATAAATAAATAATATATATACATTCTTTTGGCGACCTCTGTGGCGCAGCGGTAGCGCATCTGACTACCATGTGAGAGGTTTCGGGTTCGATCTCCTGCTGGGGACAAAAAATCCTCAGGTCTTGAATGTTCACATATTTGTGATGTCGCTGTTTCTGGTGTCCACGACACAGTGTATTAATATAGTTTGAAATGGATAGTTTGAAAAACAGACGTACCTCAGCGCTTGCTACGTACAATGGCCCAACTATGAGGCTGCGGAAATCTCAGGTCTAACTAACTAACTAGTGTTGGCAACACCAACAAGAGATTTTTGTGAATATCCGTTTCCGTCAATAAGATAGATGTCAATTATAGGTTGTACAATTCTATGTAGTGTTCCTTTCTGCCTAATGAATAAAAAGCCAATTAAATACACCAGTGCTTCTGATTTCGTGGCAGCAACTAATACAGTCCACAAGCTACGCACAACTAGATTTCTGTTCTAAAACTATTCTAAACTAAACTATTCTTAGTTTCAGTCAATCCGGCAGTAGCCACATTTTAGATCTTGAAAGATCAGCTACACAGATCAATAAAAACCATTATTTAAGTATTTCAATGTTTGTGGTTTCTTTTCCTGCAATATGGTCTGCTGTAGTTTCTGAGTGCCATACAGTTCCACTAGCTTCGAGATTCAAAGAACTCTCAGCCACAACATACAAAGTTTCTACTCGCGGTTTCCCACCTGCCTGGTCCGAAAAAAATGGATTAACACAATATTCTGAAAATTGTTTCTTTTGTGGCAGTGGTTCCATCAAAGCCTACGAGGAAGTAAGCCAGCTCCGACAGACCCCGGTGCGGGAGAGTCCGCCCAAATCGACCATCGCGACCAAACTAGCTGCCCTCACTACAAAGGCACAGAACTTCGTAAGTACCTTACTTTATTATATAAGTTTTCGATATAATACAATGTTGTATAGAATCAGGCGTTACTTTGCGGAAATCCATAATAGCATTAAAAAGTTAAAATTACTTTGCTAAAATCCGCCCAAATGTACTCAGGCTCCCAAATGCAAGTCAAGTTGCATTTGGGAGCCTGAGGATTCGTGTCCTGCTTCTGCTTGAAAAAGTGGGAGGGAGGCGGTGCATTAACTAACCGCATGGTGCTTGTGGGATTTTTGGCGGAATTTAGCAAAGTAATTTTTACTTTTTAATGATATTACAATGTCCCAGTTTTTTTCTGAGAAAGAGAGTATAAGAGTATATTCTAGTTCGGCACCCATGTTTATCTATCTTTCCTACAACAATACTAATCTGCCACTTTTGGGAAAGTCACTTTAAGGCCGGCCACGTGCAGTCGGAATTCTTTTTAATCTATCAGCAAACGTTCCACCAAATGTTCACTCTTTTTCGGCGTTTATCATCAGACCTTCAATCAAATGTTCACCCTCCTTTGGCGTCTATCAATAGACTTTCAACTATTTAATGCTCACCCTCCTTCAACGTTTACCATCCGAACTTCAACTCATCAAACATCAGCTACCTACTCCATTAAAAAAAATGTACTAGGGACTGAAGCGTCCCAGTAGCACCCTTCACTCATCTAGTGTGAGTGAAGGTGCCACTGGACGCTGTATAAATGATCTCATTCTGTTAGATGCAAGGGCCAAATTTTTCTTCAACCTTTCACGCAGCTTTGTGGCCAAAAATCCGGCCTCGCCCTCGTCCGGGGTTTCATTGTATTCGGACATATGAATATTCCTTCTGAAAACTACATTTTCAAACTAAACCTAAAATAAAAGTATCTGTGACGTGCATATGGAATCTCAAAGCGGTGCTTTAGAACGAAATTCCGACTATACATTTTCTGGCAAACACTTTCAACCAAATTCCCTACACTCCGTTCTCGTCTATCATCAGACCTTACACCGATAAAAGTATCTGTGACGCGTATATGAAATCTCAAAGCGGTGCTCTCGAACGAAATTCCGACTACACATTTTACGGCAAACACCTTCAACCAAATTCCCTACTCTACTTTCTCGTCTATCATCAGACCTTACACTGAAGGTTTACCGGATGGTAAACATTTGGTGTATTCCACATCTGTTATCAGGCAAGCCGCCTCTCCGTGGCCCCGCAGCCGGCGGCATGATTGTGTAGACTGCTTCGGAATTATGTAAACTACAGTTGCAAACTAAAATAAAAGTATCTGTTACGTGTATATGGAATCTCAAAACGGTGCTCTAAATAGAACGGAAAACCAACTATACATTTTCCAGCAAACACCTTCAACCTTCAACCAAATGTTTACCTTCCTTTCTCGTCTATCATCAGATCTTACACCGAATGTTTACCATCCTTCTATGTCTGCCATCAGGCGAGCCGCCTCTCCTCGGCGGCAGGGTCCCGCCGCGGCTCCGTGGCCGAGGAGCCGGCGGTGCAGGCCTCGGCCTCGTCCGGGGTTTCATCCGGAGGCAGTTCCGGGGACGAGGCGCCGCCGCCTCCCCCGCCGCCCCCCGCACCGCCCGCGCCGCCCCCACCGGTCGTGCTGGAAGAGCCGGCGTTGAGGCCTTCGGAGCTGAAGGGGAGACTCGGTAAGTGGTTTCTGGACTGATTGTTGTGATTTCTCAGTGATTATACTAGATCAGGTGTAGCAGGCCCTTTGAACTAAAGGAGACGCGTGGTTAGAGTTTGAGACGAAACATTATGTTGACACTGACTGTTTTGCAACGACAATGAATCTGTTTTGCGCACGTGAAACGAATTATTTTGATAATTTTCTTCATAGCGTGTTGGTGGCAAAACAGATTTTATTAAAAATGTTTATGAAACAATTACAGCCTAGAACTTTGCTCAACGGACTGTATTATCTATTTAATGTTCCTACATTAAGATGCTTGGGGTGCTAACTAGCGCCGCCAATGGGAAAAAACTCTTATCTAGTACAGTCTAGAACCTATGATCAATAGATCCGAACTTTAATCGCTTTCCGCTAAAAACGGCGGTTTTCGGTGGAAAGTGATTAAAATCCTTGGTTGTTCATTCTAGGTTCTAGACTGTAGGTTCTAAAAATAGTTGTCACAGTTGTTTAAATATTTCAGGTTCACTTTTAAATAAAAACGTATTATAAAACAAGTTATGATTTTTTTCGATTGGCTAGTTAGCGCCCCGAAACGCCTTAAAGTGTTCTGTAAGGACGTCGTTTGGGGAGGCTCCTTTCATGCATTGCACCCTATTGTATAATGGTTTTATTCTTAACACCGTGAGTGTCTTAAGGTGTTCGCATACCTCAGCGCCAATCCGCGGCGGGCACGCGTGGCGATTAAGCCCATACTCTCTTCCTGAGAGAAAGCCTGTGCTCTATAGTAGGAAGTACGTATATCTGCTGCATTATTAATCCCCATACGAGTATTATTCCGCCATTTCAATGTACAATTAGGTAAGTTGTTAAGAAGGTTTCTTATAACATAAAAGTTAATTTGAAAAACCTATTTATAGGCTAAAAATTCCACCCATGCTGCAATCGTTATGGAATCAACTTCAGCCAGATGTCGCTGCCTGTATGTAATACAGAGAATAGTGTAAAGAGGTTCGAAATTTCACTGATGCCGGTGAGTCGCCCATTAGCTCAGTTGGATAGAGCGCTGGCACGGATAGCCAGAGGTCGCGGGTTCGAATCCCGGCATGGGTGGAATTTTTAACCTCTAAATAGGTTTTTCAAATTGTCCTTAGCACGGGTTAGTGCATTAAAAATAAAAATAGTATAGTAAAAGTTAATACCTATCCTTAAATTTAAAAAAAGGTTTAATGCGCGACAAAGAACTAGAACAAAAAACCGCGCAGTATAACAGCATTCTTTCAAATATTTTTATCAGAAGGCGCGCGAAACGCCCTCCAAAAACAACGGCGTGCCGATAATAGTAAAATTTTACACGGTGGTTATGTTATGTTACCCATTTTGTTTCACAATCAAAAGAGATACCGTGGATAAATACATAGCTACAATGCTGAATGTATATTCTGCGTATAAATGAAATAGGTATGAAGCGAAACATCGTAGATGTTTCACGCCATACCTACATTTATTAGGTATATTCATTTATAGTTTCTGTAGGTCAAACGATGCTACCTCATTTGATTAGCGTCCTAAAAAGCTTTAAACTACTTTTTAAAATCTTAAAGACTGATTCTGAACTGAAACTTCACTTTCGTATAGAGCCCAAAAAATGTATTTCAAATTTTAAACAATACATAGGCTGCTACTTATGTATGCGGAATCTGGGATTCCAATAATTTTAAACGGAATGTCTGACCTCCATGGTCAAATTCGTTCTTTTTTTAAATACTGGCCGCTAATATTTTTCTCTTATATACGTTAGTGTTTTGTTTTTGTTGGGTTTAAAATGTCATATCGCTGAAAAAATGGAACTCACTCGTGAAAATATTCGTGCTATGATTTATTACGATTTTCGACGTGGTTTAACGCAACAACAGTGCGTAGATCAATCAACTTCGACTTTTGGTGGTGAAGCTTCATCAAAAACGACTGTGTATCACTGGTTTAGTGAGTTTAATCACGGGCGCAGTAAGCTCACGGACGAAGTTAAAGAAGGTCGCCCGAAATCGGTGGTTGTGCCACAAAATATTGAAGCTGTGCGAAAGCTAATAATGCAAGACCGCCATGTTACGTATCGCGAGATAGAGGCTATTCTGGGCATATGTATGACGAGCATTCATAGGATATTACATGAACATTTGTCTGTAAAAAAAAATTGTTCGCGTTGGATCCCGCACAACTTAACTCAGGATCAAAAAGATGCTCGCGTCGAATGGTGCAAGAAAACCTTAAAAAAATTCAACGGAGGCGACTCAAAATCTGTTTATAATATCTACACAGGTGACGAATCCTGGATCTACGCGTACGCGAATCAACAGTTTAGGTGTTTCAAAATGAGCCCAACCCTACGAAAGTGGCTCGTGCAAAAAGCACTGTAAAGCAAATGGTGGCCTGCTTTTTTGGTATTAATGGCCATGTGGCTACAATACCACTGGAGAATCGCAGAACTGTTAATTCGGAGTTGTACAAGACCATTTGTTTGCCGGAAGTATTTGAAGAAATACGCCAAAACAACCAGCGACGCAGAATCATACTTCACCATGACAATGCCAGCATTCATACATCCCAGGAAATAACTACATTTTTGGATGGTCAAAAAATAGAATTGATGGGTCATCCACTGTACAGCCCTGATTTGGCTCCCAATGATTTCTATTTATTCCCAAACGTAAAGAATAAATTACGTGGTCCACGATTTTCGACCCGTGAAAATGCCGTAGATGCGTTCAAACAGCACGTTTTGGAGATACCTCAATCAGAGTGGAAAAAGTGTTTTACAAATTGGTTTCATCGAATGCAAAAGTGCATCGATCATAGTGGAGAATACTTTGAAAAACAATAAGAGCATATTTAGCCATATACATTTGTTTATTTTTTCTATTCCGCATACATAAGTAGCAGCCCTCGTAGAACTCATTCTTAATAAAGTTAATAGTTTGTTGTCAGATATTATTGAAACTTCAAACACCGTTTTGAGTAAGTGCTTTGTTCAGTTTCCAATTTCACTTTCTCAGCTAGGAACTCTACGAATCAGTTGAAGGATCTACAGTTTCCCATATTTAAATTAAATTAAGCAAAAGTTATTATTATTACTTCATGTATACTGTAGCGATTTGAGATAAAAATACAAAATGTAGCAATCAGTCAAATATTATGTTTATTTTTTGTGCATCGCCTAGCCTAGCTAGGTTTCGACTGACCACTATTTCCTTTGAAACATTTCTAACTTGAGTAGACGGCTACGCCTGCCATCTACTACAAAAAAATATCGTTACATTACATTATAAGCAAGCAGTCTCAATACATCCCACTGCAGTTGGCAGACCTACTCTCAGGGAGAGAGAGGCTTAATCGCGTGGAGATCGCGATTAAGCCTCTCTCTCTCCCATCGCGGATTGGCGCTGAGGTATGCAAACACCTTAGACACTCACGATGTGGCGGTGTGAACTGTGAACATCTCAGACGTTAGGGTCAGGGTCTGGATTCTGCTAATCCATTGTGATACAATGACAATCGGTTGACTTGTATGAAATTTGACGCGATAAATGAATATTTCCTGTAGTATTTAACTTAAGAAACCGAAATACTTTACTAAGTATGTAGGATGGCTGCGGCTGCAAAATTCGCAAATTAAAAAATATTTACCGCTTTTAATACGAAACGGCGAAAACGCTATCCGCCATGTTGAAAGCATCTTTCGTTTGTAAACAAACATCTGTCAGCCAGAACCAGTGGACATTGATTATAATAGGACTTACATCAAATTGTATTCGTAAGTGGACATCTTCACGTAAATACACCCGAGTTTCAAAAAGACACGAATATGAATCTGTCATGGTACTATAACGCACTTACAGAACCAGGCTATAAGACACCTTGTTAAATTGCACCATATCAGCCTAATATTACAATGATACACGTTTAGGTTACTAAGTTTACTTACGCACCTTATAACGGAAACGTAATTCTTTACGTAATGTTTTTGGCTTTAAGTTCTCGGCTGTACATTATAAAACTGGCTACTATTGTTTTATTGAGTTTTTTCGGCACGTTTTAGCAGCAGTGGACTTCATAATTTAGCCTGACGAAGAAGAAGAAGAAAGAAAGAAGGAACACATTTATTTAACGCCACAAAGACATACAAACACTTAACGTAACTCGTAAAAAACATACTTTGCTATGGTAAACGTGCTTTAGGTATGCTTGTGCATGGTTGTGGTATGTCTAAGCAGCGGTAAAAAGGCATCAAGCTTTGTCACAGGCAAGAAATAACCCACAACACTGACGTTCAGCAGAGCCTCGGCCGGTAACTCATGGAACATGAATTGAATTGAAGGTTGCCCAAGTCATCCCTCTAAATATCAATACATTTCCTTTTATAATAAATTTAATATAGATTAATTATTCACATGCAGTGAAAAAGATAATTGTGGAGTAGTTAATTCCGAAATATGCTGATTCTGTAGATGTACAAATAAGACAAAATATTTGCGGAACACTGCCGTTAAAAAAACAAATCATCGGAACGGTAGATATTTCCATACCCATTCGTTTTGATTCGCTGCAAAATGCGTACTTCCGGCGAGCTTTCGAACGCTATAAAACTTAATGTTCAATGATTAGTGCCTTCGGGACGATGCAGTTGGTTTTTATAATACCCGTTCAGCTTTTTTATGGCTACTGTTTATGTAAGAAGGCAAACAACAAATAAGTCTGTAATATTATGCGGATTTATCGTCCTAGAAAAATAAGGATCCGGTAGTGTGATTTACTCATCCTATTAATATTATTAATGTGAATGTTTGTGAAGATGTTTGAATATTGAAGAAAGCCTAGACAGGAGGCCTTTGCCCAGCCGTGGCTCAAAAGAGCTAAATCAAATGAAAACCTACGTAGTTTTTTATGGTCGTATCAAGTACAATCTGCTGCAGCTCATTCTCCAAGGCGGAATTCCGGGACGAAGGAGACCTGGCTGCAGAAAACACCGCGCCAGTTTCAGAGTTGAGAAATTCGCTTAGTCAATTTTAACTGTAGTGCTGTCTTCTTAGAATTTCTTAGAAAAGAGCGTGACAGAACGTTACTTAAGTATTTACTTAGCGAAATTCTCAATTCAGAAACCGGTCTATAGGAGCAATTTCTAAATTTATATTTCCGCTAAGTAAATTGTTAACTGTAGTGCTGTCCAGCAAAGAGCGTGACAGAACGTTACTTAGTGAAATTCTCAATATAGAAACCGGCCCATAGTGTCTCCAAAATCTTATAGAGCTGTTCAACGCGAGAAACAGAACTCTTCCGAGCCGCAACATCACGGGGCAAAATAGCTACAATGATAGCCGACTTCCTATAGGAGACGGCACCAAAATAAGTAGAAGAAGTTTTATATTAATGTTACTTATTTTATTTTTGTTTCTTATTGTTTTTTATTACTGGTTTTTTAATGTGTCAAATAAAGTTTATCCACATTCTTATTCTTTATTGATTTGCAACCGGGTTATCTTACCTACTTGAGATTTTGTCGGAAGAGTCTGACTTGGGAGCCAATTCTCACTTCACATTAGCAAATAAGTCGTATACGACTCTAACGCTCATGACTTGAAAGTCTACGTAAAAAGTCGAGAATCAGCAAAAATCTGTATTCTGAACGCCATGCTAGATTGAATTCGAATGAGAAAAATAATGTCTAATGACTCTGTCGAGTTATTTTATCTTATTTTTATTCGAGAAATGTCTAATCCTTCTAATATTTTGCGTCTACGCTTTCAATTCGCATGGGCGAGAATCAGCTCCCAGTTTTCGCTCAGAGTGTTTAGTGCGAGTTTTTTAACTACTCGATCGCGTTAACGTAAACTCATATTTCTATGGCATCGAGGAAGCGCCACCTAGCGACAAGTATGGAAATTAAAATTGCTGAGTGCGAGTTGTAATGGTTTACGTTGAGAAGTGAACACGTTTATCAGCCAAAACACGAATAAACGCGAGCGCGAGTTGTACTTTGACAGCGTTTTGCCAGTTCGAAGGGTTAACTTACTCATACTCACTACTCAATGCTCGATTAACGCGGTAGTAAAGTTATTCGATTGGATCTGTCAAACTCGCACTAAGCACTCTTATTCGAAGGGCGTAGAGTAATCATTGTGAGTAGAGACGGAACTCGCGAGTAAGTTTTTTATGTTGAAACACAGGCCAAGAATTTCATGATTTTAACCACCGATCCATTTTAGATAATAATTATAAAAATTTAGGCCATCTGTAAAAGGTCCCTAATTTTACTTTTTTACTATTTTTCATACTGCATTTGTCAAAAGTGTGTACGCATTATTAAAAATGTTGGAGCAAATAAAATGTCGAAATGTCGGTGTACAAGCGAGAGTGATGCCTAATGTAAAAGCAGCCTAACTATAAAGATCACACTCACTTTCTACAGTCTAATGAGCTATTAGTTTCGATCTAATTCAGTCTTTCGCCGAACAATAACGATGTAAATTTAAAAGATCTGAATAAAATACATTCAATATGAATAAAACATTACGTTTTCAGTTTACTTGGGCTGAAATGTTTCGTGCTTTCTGTACCTCTTAACAGCAAAAACAATTTACATTTTCGGGTAAAAAATAATAAGACACTTTTTTATCTAGCCTATAAACATCCCACTGCAGGACACAGGCTTTCTCTCAGAGAGAGAGAGTATGGGTTTAAATGCCACGTGTGCCCACCGCGGATTGGAAATTTCATTCGCTTAGGTACTTGAACAACTCATATTAAATTAGCTTTATTTTTATTTCCGGCATTTGGGCCATTACTTTATTCAATTTTATGCATATTTCAATAAAAAAATATTTTAATCCAATTATTGTATACGTAGCTATCCGTCTATTTTTTTCTATTTATAGTCAAATTTTGTCCATAGTTCAGCGAATTAGGTGCAGCAGAAAACCAGCGCTAGTCACCTCTGACTAGCATTTTGCTGAGCTGCAGCCTTTTTCTGTTGTAGCACATTTCGCTCAGTATAATTGTATGAGGTACTCGTACCTTTATTTTTATGTTTTTGTTTTACTACAAATATTGTTTATCATTTGTGTTATGGTGTTACAATAGAAATAAATGCTTTTCACTTCACTTCACTTCATACTGAGGTTTCCTCACGATGTTTTCTTTCACAGTTAGCGTGTGGTATTTCTATAACTTCAAGCAAGTAACTTAGAAAACCAAGTCATTGATTCCAAGATTCGATTCGATTCCAAGTATATGCTTGCAGTTGGAATCGAGCCTGGGGGCCGATTCTCGCCCATGCGAATTGAAAGCGTAGACGCAAAACATTTGAAGGACATGACAGAGTCATTAGACATTTCAATCGAATTCAATCTAGCATGGCGTTCAGAACACAGATTTCGGCTGTCGCTCGATTTTTTACGTAGAATTCCAAGTCATAAGCCTAAGACCCACTTGCGTCAGCGAAATGATCGATTTAACCGGTTAGCTCGAGTTAAATGAGCTAACCCGGGCCGACGTAGAGAGTCGTTAGAGTCGTATATGACTTATTTGCTAATGAAGTGGGATTGGGTTCTCTGGGGGGATTTTAAAAGGAAAAAAAAACGTAACCACAGATTAAAAATACTGACTTTGAGGAGTTTAGAGGAATCGTGTTTTTTATAAATGAGACCATCACATAGTAACAAACTTCTAACTAAGCTAGCCGTCTTAGCTATCCTAGCTAGACTTGGCTAGCCTTTGGAAAACGGTTACGCTACTAACAACGTTAAGACCCATTTGCATAATGTAGATCTAATCGTATCTAATAAGAATCTAAGCACATTTACTTATGGCTAAGACAAGACGTATCGCTTGGTCTATACAAAGTCAAAAGCATATCACATTCTCGGTTAATCTAAATTCAACTCTGTCTTTATAGAGGAACGGTCCACAATTCTTAAATAAAACGTGACGATGCATCGTGAGTTCGCGAAATTAACAATTTTGATGGTTTCTGTAGTCAGTTACGTTTTGTTACGATGGGAGATTAAATAATAATAATAATTTCTCAAATCCGGTGGGCACGCGTGGTAATTAATTAGCAATTTCAAGCGCTGGGTTAATTGAGCATCTCAGACACTCAGAATAGGACAGAATAGAATACAATACTTTATTTGCTAAAGCATGGTAATTATATATCATGTAGGTGGTAACTTAATATTATGGTACAAGCATGCTCTACCCGTCAGGGTGCGCAAATATTACTGGTTTCCTCACGATGTTTTCTTTCACGTTTAGCGAGTGGTATGCAATTTTTACTAGTTAATATAGCAGTAATAATAAATAATTACAATGCGATAGATAAACTATAGAACTGTTGTGTTTTAGGATCAAACTATGGAATTATTATTTTGATAATTCCATAGTTTAGTTTTATTAGATTAACGTTGGAGAAAACACAGTATTTAGATATTGTATGGAATCAGGCGTTACTTTGCGGAAATCCGTAAAAGCATTAAAATGTGAAAATTTTGTTGGAATTTAGCAAAGATATTTTCACATTTTAATACAGAGTATTTATTTAAGTATGGTAAAGTAAGTTTTATGGTTTTATGGTAGTATGGTATACGTATTTCTCCTTGGACAACCTTTTTTCGAATATTAGGTTGCCTGAAAGAATTACCTATCGACCATAAGGCAGCCAATTCAACCTCTTCCTTTTGCAACTGTATGTAACTATTGTCTCTGTAATTATTGTTTTCTAGTGTGTACTTTGAATAATACACAAAATTATCTTATAATTCAGAGACGGAAAAAAGTAAAATTCTTTAGAAATGCAAGTATGCTTCATGCCACAGTACTTGGAGACTGATGTTGAAAATAAGTTAAACCTAATGAATTGGCTCTAAATCGCTGATAACATTTTGTACATGGACTACGATACATTTGTATTACGTGGTATGTTACTTACTGCTATTCTGAGGTAGCAATTAAATTACTTACTAAGTACATACATAAACGTCCTGGAGAGGTAGGCAGAGACCATGGTTGGCCACTTGCCACGATCTTGACAAACACCTTTAGGTCCATCAACATTATGTTAGTCCCTACATGCACACGCTTTCGGTACTTTTTAAGATATGATAAGATAAGAATATTCTTTATTATTTGCCTGCTTCATTGGTTAAGCCGTTAAGGCGCTTGGGTAGCAAGACAGAGGTCGTGGATTCGCTTCCCACTGGGAGCCGTCGTACAATTGTACGCGTGGCCTTATTTTGGGTGTATTTTCATGTTTGTGACAGGGTATCTTAGCTTGGGATCATGTCAAGTGATTGTGTTGTAAAAACCTATTTATAGGCTAAAAATTCCACCCATGCCAGGATTCGAACCAGCGACCTCTGACCATCCGTGCCAGCGCTCTATCCAACTGAGCTAATGGGCGACTCACCGGCATCAGTGAAATTTCGAAACTCTTTACACTATTCTCTGTATTACGTACAGTATGGTGAGTCGCCCATTAGCTCAGTTGGCACGGATGGCCAGAGGTCGCGGGTTCGAATCCCGGCATGGGTGGAATTTTTATCCTCTAAATAGGTTTTTAAAATTGTCCTTAGCACGGGTTAGCGCATTAAAAATTAAAATAGTATAATGATTGTGTTGTGTGGAAGTTACGAGTATTATGTTATTATTATTGTACACCGGAGCACATTTGAACAAAGAAGAAAAAACATTTATTATAGCCACAGTACACACGCCACAATAACAAAACAAACTTAAAACACATTACTACATAACATTTAAAAATGAAAAGAACACGAAAGGTCACGGCGTGTCACTGCCGCTATAAACGGTAACTGACTCAGAATATGACGACTTCTGTGGCGTAGCGGTAGCGCATCTGCCTACTATGTAAGAGGTCCCGGGTTCGAATCCCAGCTGGGGACAAAAAAACCCCCGGTCTTGGATGTTTACATGTTTGTGATGTCGTTGTTTCTGGTTTCCACGACACAGGGTATCCTAGTGTGGGGTCGGAAGCAATGTATGTGCCTGTATATAAATGTTATGTTATATGCTCATGGGCAAGCCTTCAGCGCTAACTTTCAGTCAGTGCCAGGTGCTCCGCGAGCGCTACAGACTGCGGTGTGGTGCAACCATTTATTAACCGAATCGTTCTCGAAATGCACGCAAAACCATCCATCGCTGTGAGTCACGACGAATAAAATTATTGTTTATTTCTCTTTAGAAAGTACAAAGAAACAACCCAGAGTATTGCTCGTACAAAGAGCGTCAAAGGCACTTGCAAGTTTATTACTGCTGGCGCAGATATCTACGGGCTACAGCGAAGTGTTGGTGGGAGTTTGGTATGAAGCAGATAGCGGTTTATCTCTCTGAGCAAGAAATACACAGAGAGAGAGAGAGAGAGAACATAATATAATATACGATTAGTAGGTACCTATTTTTAATGAATAACTCACGAATATTTTTATCACATCACACTCCACACTATCACACTATAACACTTCACACTATCACACTTCACACCCATCACACTTCACACTATCACACTTCACACTAATATAATATTGTAAAGGTGACAGTTTATGAGTGTGTATGTTTGTTACTTCTTCACGTCTAGATGGAGCGATTTTAATAAAATTTGGTGTGAAGTTAGCTGGCACTTTGGATTAACACATAGACTACGTTTTACCGCAGGAAAATATCTAATTCCCATGGGAAAATCGATGAATCGCGGGTAACACCGCGGGACACAGCTAGCTGACCAAGTTGCGATATTACACGCGATTTCAGCAGCGGTAAAAGTATCTTTGTAGGAATGTCTCATATAAATTATATCTCTATTCTCAGTCCTATCAAAAGTACACAAATAAAGATATAAAAATCGGTGAAACCATTTCGGAGTAGTTCGGTAACCAACTGTGACAACATTTTTTTATATTCATTACGAGTATTATTGCATCAATAAGGATGCAAAAGAATTTATCATTTTGAAAATGACTATAAGGAATTCATGCAATTAATTATACTTTTTTGCACACGAAACATTTGACAGAATATTACATAATTTCGGAAATATCAAGTACAAAGGCGAGCTTATCTCTTAAAAAGAGATTTCTTCCAGCAAACCTTAAAGAGCTGGTGAGGCAATAAAAAGCGTATGTATGTCCTTAAAATAGACAACTAATGTAAGATGATGCGATACGAGTATATCATTAATTTACAAAAAAAGTGAAATTATAGAAAAGATTAACGAAATATTAATATTCCTAGGGCAAATAAAACGCTACCGCTTTTTATCGAGGATCACCCTAAGCTCTATATTCTCTTTGAATAAAACCACTAATTAAAATCACGACGACACAAACAGAGTGCGACGAGACACAAAACACTGTAACTACAGAAGGTCGGTCTTATGCTTTCTATGTAGATAGATAGAGAACACTTTATTCCAGAAACAAAAAAAAGAACACAACTATGTTTTCTTAAATGTAGGCAATGTTATGCATATGTAGGTGATTGTATACAACTACATTGTATACAATGTGGTGCTTACTTTGGCCAAAGAATAAGCCTAGCCATACAGCGAGGCAATGCCGCCAGCCTTCTTGGTACTCTGCCGCCCGACAGCGATCTGGCTCAAATATTTTATTTAAATTAGAATGTTTTAGGTTTAGTTCCATTTTTATCATTAATTATTATTATTATAAATATTTAAGCTATCATAATGTTTGTATAATATATAATAAAAGTCGACTACATTACAAAGAACAGAAAATAAAAAAAACTGGCAAAGTGCGTATCGGATCATGCGCATTGTTAACCGTAGTTGTACCCAATAAATAGTTTAAACTTGTATAGATAGAGCTCGTCGCCTAATGGAACCGAGTGATTGGAATCAATAACCAAGGTCAACAATAACAGGTGCGGTCAGGTGCTGAAAGAAGAAAGAAAGAAAGAAAAAAACATTTATAAAACACACACAGGTGCTGGATGCGTGACCATACCGTGACTATCGCTAATGGCATTTTTCCGAGCGCTTCCATACTTCGCAAGGCACTTTAAGCCGTTGGTGCCGGCTGTCATGTAATGGCAGTCGTTAAGCCATGTTAGAGGCTTTGTGGGCGGCTTGATAACTTCTGACAGAAAGCCCCGCCGCTGTCTTAGAATTCTCCACCAACCCGGACTTGGCCCTTGTGGTGGAGTATGGCCTAACCTACCTGTGATGCCGAAAGACGCCCGTGCCCCAGCAGTGGGGACATACAAAAGGTTGATGCCAGCTACCAAAGCCAATGGTTACGACTGTAAAACGACTTATTTGTAGAAACACGATTCCTTAAAACAGTCTTCAGAGGCCTTTAAATAGTATGTGGTAAAGGGAAAGAAGTAACCACAGATTATTTAAAGTGCCTCTGAGCAGTGTTTTAGAGGAATCGTGTTTTAATAAATAAGACCTTCCACTGCTATTAGTCCAGGTTGTACGTAAATAAATAATAATTTATATTTTATGCTTATTTATTTCATTATTACTCAATTGATTTAATCTTAATATTCTAGTATTATTAATCTATTAAACATATTAATTGATTCAATTAATATTTTTACAATTTTTATTATTAGTATATTCATATTTTATTCGGTCGGCTGCCCATTTCTGAGCGAAGTAGGTCTCCTGAGTTTTTACTTAATTAAGAATAATAAGTATAGTAGGTATAGATTAATCTGTTGCAGCACTTTTGTTTTAGCTAGTTTGTGAACGTGTCTCCCGCTGAAATACGCGAAACTACTTCAAATGTCTCGATTTTCATCTTAGTTTTTACAACACTTTGTTATAACAAGATTCAGCTTTTAGTACCCTAAGTAAATTGTTTTCGAGAAGCTGCGAAACTGCACTAAAATATTTAATAGTTTCTAGGAATTTATTTAAGCGATTTACGCACAGCGGCGCCACTTAATTGAATCTCTACCCGTCGGACTATAAAGTTGAATTTACACCGTCAGGGTGATGTGTTATCTAGTAATGTTACCTTTATGGTACAGTCAGTAGCAGGTCAACTTTTATATTTTTAGAGTATGGAGTATGCCAGTTTTGGAGTTTGCCAAGTGCTAACTCTTTAACGGTGAAGGAAAACATTGTAGGAAAATCTTGTCTCTGAGGTGTTAAAATACCTCAGCGCTTGAATTGCTAATCCACGAAGAGTAATAAAGCCCATACTCTATCTCTCTCTCTCTAAGGGAAGGCTTGTGCACTGCAGTGGGACGTATATAGGCTTAATAAAAAAAAGTTGCCGAGTGTACCTAGTGTATGTAAGGGCCAACATGCTGTCAACTGTACGTACGTACCATACGTCTTTTATTAAAAATACATACATGCTATGAACTTACACCTGTAGCCATAAGGGGTATACCTAAGACCTGGCATGAAACTACGCACGATTCTGTCATCAAGATTCGCGCGCTCGCTTTCTTTGAAAGAAGAGTTTGATAATCAGCAAAGCCTTGCTCTTCACAGTTATATATTCAACGGGCGTAGTCGCGATTATTTTTTTTTTTTTTTTATAGCTATGTATGCGCATCGCGAGTCGTTAAGAAATAGCCATACTCTACAAATCCTATGTTGTTAATATTGGTCTATTACAAATAGGCTCTCAGGTAGAGAGAAGGAATGTAATTATCGCGTGTTTCCACCAAGGCGTGGCGTTTTCAAGCGCTGAATTGGGCAGGAATTATTATTATACTATTTTTATTTTTAATGCACTAACCCGTGCTAAGGAACAAATTTAAAAACCTATTTAGAGGCTAAAAATTTCACCCACGCCGGGATTCGAACCCGCAACCTCTGGCACGGATAGCCAGAGGTTGCGGGTTCGAATCCCGGCATGGGTGAACTTTTTAGCCTCTAAATAGGTTTTTAAACAGGAATTATTAATTATTATTATTTATTCTTGTCCAATTCAGCCCTTTAATAATGAAAACGTAATATTAAGATTCAGGTACTATTTCCATCCCACCTAGTCGGAGGGCGTCCTACACTACGTTTGCCGAGTCGCGGTCTCCACTCAAGAACACGTTTACTCCAACGGTTGCCGGCGCTATAGCGCTCATTAGGGGAGGGCTATGTCCAGCAGTGGACTAGTAGGTACAGCCTGACGACGACAACGATGAACTCTATTTCCATGTGTTATATTTCATCACTCTACATGCGACTTAAGAAAATATATTATATATATCTTCGTAAAGTTTTATGCAACCAAAACCACCAGCGAACGTTATTTACAACCAAGATACCACATTTTAATGAAACATTGCGGGAGTAGTAAACATTTTTATTACGCTTATGAACTGGATCAGGAAATATAACACGCTGTAAAATGTAAATTATGAGCTTTCTAACCAAGAAGGGGATGGTCGTTAAAGCGCTAAGCCTTATCCATTATAGTCGACAGCACATAGGCCTTTGTATGTGCGAACATATTCGTTTGAATTAGGGGCTACTTTGAGGCCATGACACTTGCCCCCTATTATGTCTATCCACTGTGTGGGTTGTCCACCTTAACGTTTCCGAAATGTTAAATTATGTATGCATTTGACAGCTGAAGTGGGTTAGAAAAAGTAAAGTCGACGTCACTCAACCCAGTGGAAATTTACTTAATAGAGGCGCTGAAATAAGTCTATCGCGAAGTAAGGGACTAGTCATAACAAGATCGGCGTGCACCCGAAGCGCGCGCTCAGTAAACTGCGCTGCGAACTGACCACGCGTTGACTTGCAGTGAACGCGTGTTGGAGTAGTCAGTGTTGCCAAAATGCAAAATTATCTCAAATCATTTGCATTCGATTTGTTCATCAATTCGACTTATTAAACAACATTTAATTTAATTTAAATTGTGAGCAAGTAAATAAAATATGAATTAGATGTTAACATACATAATTTTTAAACAACTGCTTTCCTAACACTATTGGACCTGAATTGTCTAAATAAATTAAATTGACTGATTGATATATAGGTATTTTTTATATTTGTAAAAAAAATATTCGTGAAATTTATTTATGAACAATTAAGTTTCTATTCCAATTTTTTTTTTATATAAGTTTTTATTTAGTATTTGATCCAATTAACGTCAACGTCATCTAAGCCTATAGCAGTGGTAGCTCAGGGGGTAGAACCATGGACTGGCAAGCGAGAGCCCCAGGTTCGATCCCGAGTGCGGGCATGTACCAATGACTTTGTTTAATTTCAAAGTTACGTACATTTGCGAATTTGTAGTCGCAATACCACACGCTAACGGTGAAGGAAAACATCGTGAGGAAACCCGCGGCTTGGTTGGCTCCGCACGTATTGACTAGTCTTTCCTGTGGGCTAGGCCGACTAAGCTTTCAGGATGGTATAGGTGCTGGGCAAGCCTACACCATCTATAAAACCATGTCCCAGGCACTACAGCGTCGGAGTGGTCCCTTCACCCATCTAGTGTGAGTGAAGATACCACTGGACGCTGTATAAATCATCTCATTAAGTAGATGCAAAAGGCAATCTATACCTGAAACTTAATCTCAATATTTTTGTTATATTACGTAGTTTCCAATTGGTAAATGTGCCAATTTGTAGTGTGTAAGTCTTGTCTTGATATGTCTTGTGAATGTTATATTTTTCAGTAATTGGATTCACACTGTGGCTCAATTATTGAGCATTGTTTTATATGTTCGTGAAGTGCGCGTCTATTGAAATACCTAATAAATAAAAAAAAACAGACACCCAAAACTGCCATGACTGTCCTGCATTTAGCGGGCATTATACAATATACATATTTAGTCAGAAAATTGACAGCAACAAATGACTGATGACAGAAGGTGACGGTTGCTAATCTCCATTTGTGTATCACGCGACATACCTACGCTATCTTTGTGATACATATACAATTAATATCTGCCACTGTGTTTAGTACATTATACGGTGGCAGAAGTTAATTGAATATGGATCGATGCCCCGAGGCATCGGTGGATTTATTGCAAGCTAGACGATTCGTTTCATGTGAAATGTAAGACCGACTTGCACCGCTCGTTAAATGTGAGTTAAGTGGACATTTAAATGTATTTTGTATAGAAATAATATCCGCGAATAAGGCAGCGTGCGGCGGTAGCACTGTGGGTAGAACAATGGATATGGAAGCGAGAGATCCAGATTCAATTCCCAGTGCGGGCATGTACCAATGGCTTTGGTTATGTACCTTAGTGAAGTTATAGTAGCAAACCACTCGGTTTTCAAGTACCTCAGCGCTTGAAATTTCCAATTTGCAGTGAGCACGCGTGGTAATTAAGTTCATACCTTCTCTCTGAGAGAAGGCTTGTGCCCAGCAGTGCAACTTTTATAGCCTACATAAAAAGAAAATAAAATTTTAAGAAACATTTTTATAACTTGCCTCTTTGGTTTACCGGTAAATCTCTTGATTACCAAAAGAGATCGTGCGTTCGATTTTAGGCGGAGGCCAACGTACTTTGTACAAATTGCTTTAGTCTGGGTGTTATTGCATGTCTGGTTACCATAGTGCAGGATGGGTGTCCTGCACTATAGTAGTAGTAATTAGGATTAGTTTGGGACCAGGACAAGTGATTGCGCTGTTGAAAAGTTGAAAATTGCTATCATTCGTGGTACACGGGGAGTAGACTCTGCAACGTATGTCGAATTGTCGTAGCTAGTAAATCATGAATTTTAGTTCCATAAAACAGGCCTCAAGAGTATTCTACGCTATCCGATCGATCCACAAGAAAAGTTAATAATTGAAGTAAAGAAATATTTGGTCACAAAACGACTGAAATAGATCTCTTAGCGAAATATGAATAATTCAGAACCACATAGCTGAAAGTAGTAATTAATTAAAGCAATTAGGCTTGAAGCAGCACCGCGGCAGCGCATCAGGTAAAACGATCGTCATACTAAGGACGCATTGTTTCGATGCAGTGTTTAGTGGCTCAATTGGTAGAGCGCTGGTACGGATAGCCAGAGGTTGCGGGTTCGAATCCCGGCATGGGTGAAATTTTTGGCCTCTGAATAGGTTTTTAAATTTGTTCCTTAGCACGGGTTAGTGCATTAAAAATAAAAATAGTGTAATCATGTGGGTACAGTGATATCGTTCCGATGTTAAACCTAACTGCAAAGTAGGTAGTCGGGGCTGTAAGTAATGCAATTTGCTTAAGTCAGCTGTCGCTGCCTGTACGTAATACAGAGAATATTGTAAAGAGGTTCGAAATTTCACTGATGCCGTGAGTCGCCCATTGGCTCAATTGGTAGAGCGCTGGCACGGATAGCCAGAGGTTGCGGGTTCGAATCCCGGCATGGGTGAAATTTTTGGCCTCTGAATAGGTTTTTAAAAGTGTTTAGTAAAGTTTCTATCAGCGTCTATTATTAAATATCATCATCATCAACCCATGATGTCCCCACCGAAGGCCACGGGTCTCTTCCGGGGTCCAAGTCTGCATTGGTGGAGGCTTGCAAGACTAGTGGCTGGTCTGTCAGAAGTTTTCAAGCCGCCCTAGGGCCTCTGACTAGGCTTGCTGCCATCTATCGATAGCACTCGGCACCAACTACTTAACGTGCCTTGCGAAGTCCGGAACCGCTTAGAAAATTGCCACTAACGTGAATCATAGACGGTTACCCATACATGCACTGAACGCGCCCTAATTACCATCGTGATCGTTCAAGATCATTCAGGCGGCCTGGGATACGAGCTATTCTGTATCCGGTAAATATAATGGGCAGAAACATCATCATCATCATCATCATCACCACCTTTTCCATAGGGGCCTTTTCCCCGTCGTGACAGAATTCGCGGTCTCTCGCCACCCGCATACATTGACCCACTGCCGATATGACTACATCGTCCGACCATCAAGGTGTTGGTCATCCGACTGAACGACGTCCGGTTCTCGACTGCCACTCCGTAACTTCCTGGTTCACCTGCCGTCTTCTCGCCTTTAGATATAGAGCACAAATTGAGTACACTGATCTATTATATTACTTTTAATACAGTAACCCGTGCTAAGGACATTTTTTTTATAAACCTAGGTATTCTGAGGCTAAAAATTCAACTCATGCCGGGACTCGAGCCCGAGACCTCTGGCATAAGACACTAATTTACTTGAGTATGTATTAACTTAGCACAAATTCAGTATACTGATTTATTTGAGTATGTAATAACCCCTTCTTCACCATCATTAGAACTTAAAAAAGCACGCATGCAACAGGTCAGGAGTTATTTGAGGACAAAGTTGCACTTTTATTTTGTACGAGTATGTATAATTTGGCACAACTGCATCTATTTTATCTTAAACCGAACATTTCTTCCCAAGCAAGCTTTTGGAAGACGATTTTGACGGTCTTTCTATAAGAACACGGTTCCTCTAAAGCGCACCACAGGCAGTTAATTTAATCTCAGTAAAAATAAGATCGTGAAATTTTAACGTGCAAAATCGGTAACGAAAGTAAAATATTTTAAAACTTACATATTAGAAGTGGTTTAGCTATCGATACTTAGTTAAATGCTTTATTTTAATAACACTGTGTAAAAGCCAACTAATTTACCAGATAACCACTTAAGTTATTTACACACAAGATCATTTCATTCAATCAATTAATGTAACAATACCATTGGCAAGCAGCCGCCTCGCATGCAAGTAGCTACGTAGCGTCAGCATTACAATCTATTATATGTGATCGTAGGATTGTTTTGAGTGTTTCTTATTATTTTATAATAATTTCATATATTAAGTATATATAGTGGTAGAGTATGTAACCTAACCTAACCTTCCTACGACACAGGAAGAGACCCGTGCCCCAACATTGGGGACATATAAATGGTTGATATCGAAGTATATAAGTTTACAGGATAATAATATTTCTTTAACATGAACACAATTTTTCGCGTAATATTTTTTTTAGTCAGCCGGATGTAGTCCCACTGCTGAACAAAGGCTCATGAGCTTCCACTCCTCCCCGTCTTGTGCAGTTATCTCCCATCCAGGCAAGAAGGTTGAGAGTTATCGCGTAATATAATGAAGGATTATTTAAATTATTAATTTTAGTAAAATTGTTGAACGTGGTTGTTAGGTATATATATGTATATATATGTTTACGTATCTGCTGTTTCTGTAACTATTTTTTCGGTATATAATAAAGACTTACGTACATTTAAGAACCTATATATTATAAATCTTCGTGTGTATATATAGTAATTGCTACTCCCCTCCTACTTTTAGTAGTTTGCACTACCCACCTAGCCATTATCCACCAACCAAAGACTGGCTGGTAGAAAATGCTACTTAACATTAAGTACGCTTTTGTACCAAATATGTTGTGTTTTGTGCAATATTTTTTTTAATAATAATAAGATATTATCTCACAGAAATTAGCTCCCCTTTGTACATGTATTTTCTTAAATTGTATTTCTTTTTTGTGTCATTTTCGTGTGCAATAAAGTATAAGTAAGTATTTAAGATCTGTTTCTGTCTTAAGAATATTGTTTTTGATAGTGATCGATTTAACAGACTTTTAAGGACCACTTAACTGTTTTAATGGCTACCTACTTGACGGCTTATCAAAAAAATATCTTTACGTTGTTTTTGATAGAGTACGATAGCCCGTAGGTAATCCTGCAACTTCTACCCAACACAATAAATTTTCCTGATCTCAAACTAGGAAACCCTGTGCTATGGTAAAAAAACAAAGACCTGTAAATACACCTGCCAGCCTCAGGCCATTTGTAGTGCAAAGCAAGTACGGTAGGCTTCAGTGGGAAGATGTTTTGCTAGCTGTACACGCACTTTGGTGGCCAGGATTTACGACGTCTGTACTCCACGTCAGGATGTTTATTTGTGCCAAATTTTGCAGAACAACCTTCAATAATAATTGAGCTTTCGTCACAAAAATTTGAACCGACGCTCACCATTTTCCATATTCGTCCCTTTTGGTACCTACCGAAAGAGGACAACGTGAAAAGAGGTCACCTGTCTACTCATTACAGTAATATGATTTCTTTGAACCATTTAGCAAACCCTTCACTATGATTTGCAGCCTGGCGGGATGCGTGTATATATTTAATTTGTCATAGGGTTGTAAATACTCGTACAAATGAATTTAACAGTCGGGTATATATGCCCACTGTGAATTAGCGATTTCCAGCATTAAGAGATGCATTGAGGTAAGAGGATGCATTGAGGCTCTTACAATGTCTTACGATTCATGTATTCAATTCAATCAATGTCATACAATTAGTTATTTTAAGTTACCTATTTATGTAAATACGATACGACGTCGCGTCGTGATAATCTAAATCTTAATTTAAGCCAAATTTGCCCGTTGTAAGGTGAATTTTCTTTACCAAATTAAATGCATAGTAAAAGATTGTTTTGTTATTAAAATTAATAAAAAATAAAACTATAGTTTTTTTTAAGTTACCACTTTTAATATTCTGTAATGTGAATGAATCAATAAAATTAAAAGATTAGAATTTAAGTAGGTAACAGGATAGTTTTCATTTTAGCCAAGTAGTTTACGACCGTAGGTACCATCCCTAAATCAAGAAGAGTCTCTCAAGAGAGAGCGCTAGTAAGTGTTTAACTTAATTTAGTCCAAAGCAAGCACTTCAGCTCTAAGATTTTCACTCGATTCCGCCCATTTGCCCATTAAGTTGTAAGTTTACTCACTCCGTTCATAAAGTAAATGTTGAGAAACGAGAGAATTTGGTACTTATGTTGGTTAAGTTACGCAGATGAGTTGGAAAGCTCTTAAAACTCTTCAGTTAAACGTGCGATTTTATCGCATTCTAAGTAAACTGTCCATTCATTCCCTGAAAGTGCTTAACACGACGCAAACCAAGCCTCTCGTTAACACTCACGAAACCCACTCCGGTAATTCCATTATCATGCTGACGCTACACCGCGCCGAGGGATGCGTGCGCGCAACGACTTTCTCCCCCCACTTACCGAACGTTTCCAACAGGGGGGCGGCGCGGCTCGGCGGCCTCAGATGACGAGCGGCCGCGGGGGCCGAACCTCGTGAACAAACAACCGGCGCTGCCCTTCATCCCGCCCGCGTTCCCGCACAACGCGCCCGACCGACTCATCAAGCCGTCGGAGTATCTGAAGACAATCACGGCGCCCTGCAAGCGAGACGACGGGGCGGAGTCCCGGCCTCCGCCCCCGCCGCCGCCTGTACCGGACAACATACCGGCGCCGCCGCCGCAGCCACCGCTGACGCACCAGCCCTTGGCAGCTATCAGCAGCGCTGAGCTCTGCGCTGTGAGGCTCAGGGCTCCGGCACAGAAAACACTATCCGCTCCACCGCCAGCCCGGTCTGTGAGCTTGCAATGCCTACCGAGCGCGGCGGAGAACTATAAATCGGTGAAAACGGACCTGATCGAGGAACTGAAGATGTCGAAAGACATCACGGGGATCAAGAAGATGAAAGTGGAACGCGCGAGGCGGGAGAGCTTGCAGGACAAGGAGACGTTTACGGAGTTCACGAAGCGCTTCACGGCCGAGAACTTTGTTGAGCAGGTCAGTTGGCTTTTGTTTTTGTTACGCTTTTGTTTTTTGTGAGGTCGGTGGATAATGATGCATGAAAGGACTTCTGTTCTTTTGTTGCATACTTAAGTTTTATAGTTCAAGTCTCGAAGTTTGTTTGACTATTAAAAAAAGTTTGTAGCAGTATTGCCAAACTTTTATAAGTGTTAAAAATTGTAGAGTCTTGCAAATTATAGTGCTGCCGTTGAGGGTCTAAGATGAAAGATACATTTTTTTTTCTTTCTTTAGTTGTGAATGGCAATTATCGAGTCTGTCAAGCGTTATATTTACCGACTTATCTTGTTATGTTTTTCGTAGCATTCTTAAGTACGATGGATCTGGTTGTCGCTTCTTTTTCGGTTTACCATTAGACCCATTGTTCACTGACGGCACGTATCTGCAATTGTGTTGTTTCCAATGTGTAAGTGAAGCCAAGTCAAGTGAATGATGACTTCCGCTCTCCGCAGCGTATATTTAAGTAATCAAAAGGCGTTACACATTGGCCACAAAACATCACCATGTAATTACAATCTCTTGGAATGGCGGCAATTAAGTTCGAGATTTTATCGTTACACAATCGGAATATAACAATAACAAAGTACCTGATGATAGAGAAAGAAACAGCTGTCGTAAGATTCTCGATATACAGAAGCTCTGGTTTGTCTTTTTACTAGTAACTCTCAGCGATTATACACACCGACAGAGCAATTTGTAAATTAATTAAAGATTGTTGAGGTGTGACCGGCATGTATTGCAAATAAAAGTTTGATTGCCTTCACTGATTTTAGGTATAAAAGACTGAGTGTTAACATAATTTCGCAAACGAACTCGATGTGGTAACTAGCTGATATGCCTGCGGTTAGCTGAGCAATAGCAGTCAGAATTCCAATAAAAAATTTCATTGCTGAAGAAGTAAAATGTTTTACTCATTGAACATGGAATGTTTTGTGTAAAAATTCATAAAAACATGAGCAAGTTTGTTCTCTATTGAGTGCGATACCCTCAAAGTTTCTACCTCAGATTTGAGAACTCTAGGTGTAACCAGTAATATAGACAGCAATATCTCACTGTTATAGACAATTTAACTGTCTGAATATTGTGAACTTTCTTCCATGTCATAGGGGCAGTACCTCTGTATTACTCGTTCTGTGATCTTCTATCAGTGCAATTAATTAGGCACGCAGTTTTTTCCAGCTGAGACGCAGTCGCATCCGCGCATCTAACCCAATGATCTACTTCCTTCCTTTAGATTGTTTCTAGTCGAATATATCTGTAAATGTTTGCGGTTGTGATTAGTTAGGTTACGACCTTTATAGCAATTGAAGGCATTTTTGGATGACGGATGTTTTTCTTTGATTGACACATCAGAGACATGGTGCTATTGTGAATGCGGACTCCTATGGAATGAACGTAATATCTTTCAAGTTCAAGCAGTACAAAATACGGGTGTTTTCTCGTGGTCCCATTGTATTGTCCCGTTAACGGGTCCACGAGGTATAAATCTTTTTCGTCTAGTCCCACAAGTAGAATCAACACACAAACAAGTTTATGACCCAATTTCGGGTTTTGAGTGTATTATGAGTAGTTATGAGAAAAGCTTGGTAGACCTTAAAAAATATGTTGTGGAATGATTCAGACACTAAATGGATTTGAAGTCCTCGTCTCCCAAGTCAAGATATTTTTCAGCGTCGATTCCCGGTTGTGAATTGAAGTTTCCTTCTCCCGAAAGTGACGGCTACACTTTCTCTCCATCTATAAGTATTACTAAGTACATAAAAAATATTAAAACAGGACCAAGTTTTGATATGCTTTCGTCTACACATGAAATCTTTGGCCGATTTTACAAGTATTATGTACTTAGTAATACTTATAAAGGAAGAGCAAGTGTTGACCTTTGGGCAATTTTTACTATTCTTTATGTTTTAAATACTATAACAATTTTTGTCCCAGCCCCGACGTTACAGTTCAGTCAGAAAGCTATTTTTATAGATAGCGATCCCAAATTTTTGGCTGACTCACGGTCATATTCACACTTGTTCTGCTCAAAAAAATCGAAAATGAGTTCCGATTATGATTAATCGAAATTCATTTTGAATAATATTGCGGTTTGATAACCGTAATATTCTTGTCATCTTTCTCGTACCAGTTGCGTAAGATCTAACTGGAGCACAATTTGATTGATGAATTTGGCTGATTCCGAAAGATACTCGTAGAAGTTTACTCTGATTAATGGAATTATTAGTCAATCTTTTCAATATTACAACAAAACAGATTTAGAACATGTTCATTAAACGTTGGAATAGGATCAGTAAGAAACTCATTTACTGATGTCATCATTAAATGAGACAGCTGAAAACATGTTTTTTGAAAGGTCCAAATGCATAAACATGCATTATAACAAATTATTGACACATTGGAATAACTAGCCTTCAGCGTACCTATTATTTGTAATATTCAGCGTACCTGTGATACGTCCCCCGGACGGGCACAAACTTCTCTCGGAGAGATACTATTGTGCTTGATTACCACGCGTGCCCTCCGCGTATTGGCATTTTTAAGCGCTAAGGTACGAACACCTCAGTCATTCAGGTTTCCTGACGATCTTTCCTTCAACGTTATCGAGTGGTATTGAACTCTATTTATTATAAACATAAGGTCAATCGAAGGCGGCGCTAGCCGGTAAATCTCTTTTTGGTGGTGGCATCTCTTATTGTGGTCATTGACCGAGACGTATCTGTATAGTACGTGAACGCATGAGACGCTTTGCTCATTCTCTCGAGTGGACCTTTTGTGTCTCCTACTCAGTCACGGAGATTTAATAATTCTTATCAAAAGTAGAGCATCGTTTAATTATTCAAAAAAATGTATTTCGTTATTGATGTTATGTCTGTAAATTATGTTAAAAGAATTTATTGCCGTTGTATTAACGTAATAGTGTGGTTTATGGCATTGAATATTGCTAACTTAATCAGCAGTATTTAGTACGACAGCAGATTTTACAATTTTATGTTTAGAAGGATTAAAACTATTCAGTTTGAAAGCGTTATCAACCCTTGTATGTCCCCACTTCTGGGGCACGTGTCTATTCCTGCATTGCAGGAAGGTTAGGCCATACTCCAACACGGGGGCCAAGTCCGGGTTGGTGGAGGATTGTAAGACAGTGGCGGGCTTTACTGTCAGAAGTTATCAAGCCGTCCATAAGGCCTCTGACATGGCTTAACGACTGCCGGCAACGGCGTCACAGCCGGCACCAACGGCTTAACGTGCCTTCCGAAGCACGTAAGCGCTCGGAAAAATGTCACCAGCGGTAGTCACGGGACGGTCACCCATCCTGCACCTTACCGCGCCTGTTGTTGATTCACTCTAGTGATTGATTCCAATCACTCGGTTCGCCTAGGCCACGATCGCGAGCAGTTTGTAATATATCGTAAAAAATAAACAAGATAGTAATTACTTACAAAGTCGCCATATCTGCGGGTCTACCGGGTTTTCTCTTTCCTACACTACCTTTTTCGTTTCTCTATCAATGCACTTATGTAAGAGGGAGAAGTGATTGTTGTAATACGATTGCATATTCTTCTTCTTCTTCAGGCTATATTATACATACATACATACATACATACATACATACATACATACATACATACATACATACATACATACATACATACATACATACATACATACATACATACATACATACATACATACATACATACATACATAGCCTTCCCCTAATTAGCGCTATAGCGCAAGGTTGTACTATCATTGGGGGGTAATGCCCATAATCCCCACGTTGGGCATGCGGGTTGGGGATCGCAGTTTGGTGGAATTGTACTGCAGGGGGCGCTGCTGCCTACCCCCCGGTTTGTTGCATTGCATATTACGGCTCAAATAATGCATTCACAAATGTTTACAATGAATTTCCAAAGATTCTCATAGTTCCCATAGCCCTGGCAGCATTGCCGCGCTGCACAAGGGATATACTCTGCATGAAATACGCCCCAGAGCAGAAGTCCAAGCTGTATGTATAATTAATGAGAATTTGACAACTTCGTCAAACAAATGTTTACGTACAGATTCATGCATGACCAGTTATATTGAATGGTAGGTATGTCTTCTATTTTCATAGATTTCCAATATGAGTCTAATGTTTTCCAATAAAAACTCGAATTGTAATCACGCATTGAAGGTTCCGTACATTATACGTACTCGGGTGTCGATTTATAAATTTGAAATTGCTTGAGTAATATTTATATTTGTCATTCTGGACCCATTTGGTTCAATAAGTTTTCTAATTTCGCCAAAAAAACCAAGACTTTTGCCCACCTTTTTCGCTCACATGTGAAATTTTGTGTTAATAACAAAATTAATAAATTCCATATAAAACAATCACTTTTCATGTTTCCAAACTAGGATACCTTATAGACGAGGACATCACAAACATGAAAATACATTAAAATTAAAATATATCGTATTTTTTTCTCCCACTTCTAGTTCTTTCTTCGTTACATTATAGTTTGAGTGCCCTATATTAGCCGTGATGACTTAACAAGATATAAATTTTCTAATGTTAACACGAGCACTAGACATAATTAAAACTGTTTTTATACGGATTTATGCTCGTTTTTTACATTTTTACAATTTTCCAACGTTTCGGCACTTATATAAATTCATATACAGAAAAAAATCGTACCTATAAGAACTTGTGGAGGAGGCAAGAAACTGACATAATATTATGCTAACACCCTGACACACTAAACTATGTATCTACTCCGTATCTACTCCTACGTATCTACGTATCTACTCCTTCGGCTATTTGAGGTAGCCTGCAAGAAATTGCTATTAGCAATAAGGCCGCCAGTGGTATCTTGTCTTCTATATCTGCTGTTTCTGTATCAATTTTCCGGTATACAATAAATAATACCTAATCTTATCTTATGTTTAGATAGTCTTTTAAAATAAAGGGTACAGCAATTTAGCAACCACATCAGTCATGTCAAACTAATTCAACCGACCCGAACGCTCACCGCTCTGCTCGTTGCTTGCGCCCTACCCCATCCCTGACTAATAGCCGTGAAATACAACATGACTGGCGTTTTCGACTGCATTCCCGCGCCTCGCGATTGAATTTCTTTGTGAGAGCTACGGATAGACTCGTGTCACTGAACGCGAATGTCTAGAAGATTCCTAGGAGGAACCTTGCCGATCCTAACCCCACTAGAAAGTTCGGTAGCAATGACAGATCAAGATTAATATAATGGTTAGGTAGTAAATTGAGCATTTAGCTTGAGTTTATTATCGATTAACGACCGATCTTGGTCTTTCGTCGTCTAAAAACAGTAGCATTTTACCTGATTTTACATAGAGGTATTCGTATGATTGTGTGAAGCAGTGGTAGCTCAGTGGGTAGAACCATGGACTGGCAAGCGAGAGCCCCAGGTTCGATCCCGAGTGCGGGCATATACCAATGACTTTGTTTAATTTCAAAGTTACGTACATTTGCGAATTTGCAGTCGCAATACCACACGCTAACGGTGAAGGAAAACATCGTGAGGAAACCCGCGCAATCATCCATCCGTATTAAGTAGATGCAAAAAAGGCCAATTATATATATATATATATATATATATATATATATATATATATATATATATATATATATATATATATATATATATATATATATATATATATATATATATATATATATATATATATATATATATATATCCGTATGTGCATTCAAGCAGTTTTTGTCTCAAGTAAATGTGAGAAAATGTGACGTCAGTCAGTAAGTCGTCAGTCGAAGACAGTCAGACGTTCCGTGGGCCGTTCGGTGCCCTTCATGTACGGAAATAGTTTAATTTGGTTATCATAACACTCACTAACTATGAAGAAAAACATCGTAAGGTAACTTGAGTGTCTGAGGTGGCTCATACGAGCCTTGAAATTGCCAATCCGCGGTCTGCACGCGTAGTACTCGTAAATAAGCCTACATACTCTCTCCGTGAGAGTACGCATGTGCCCAGCTGTGGAACGTATATAGTCTAAATAAAAAAGTTGTGTATTGGCAGACTACGTGTTGCTGCTTATTTATTTATTCAGCTTATGAAAATAATTGTTTTCAAATCGATTATTTAAATATTTTTGCTGTTCATCATTAGATTAGTTCCTGTAGTAAAAGTGCTACCATATGTTGTCTACTTTAACTTATTTCAGTTATAGCAAGAAGAAAGAACATACTAATCTCTAATACATTAGATTATATAACCTCACGCAGGTATCCCAGACGGGTAGGCAGAGACCTGGGACTGCCACTTGCCACGATCCTGACAGATCTCCTTCGCTTCATCGACGTTAAAAGGTCGTTGCATCCACGCACGCCTCTCTAATACAATCGGTGTAAAAAGGACATCTAAGCTAGGGTCAACATAGGGTACATCACTTTTCAACATCACTTTTCCAGGTGTGGAAGATGTCTTTATTTTAATAAAGGTGTAACGCACCGCAACGGTGCAAGGCACCGTTTACACAATTTCCCGCTTTTACTCTTCTTTCTATATCACCTTCACACTTTCCATCCCTCGTAAACAGGCTCCCAAAATAGACAAATTATTTTACTTGTTCCACTCTTTCGCCTCTTATCGTTATCTTGTACTCAGTCATTTCATCATCTTTTTCAAAGACCAGTACTTTCGTCTTACTCACATTCATGTTCATACCTTTCCTTTTAAATGCGTGGTTTACATTTAAACCACGCAGAAGACACGAATTCGAATCGAGCCTTCTAAAGACTCATAGAAAACATCCATAGAAAACATTCTCTCCATTTTGAGAGAGCTTCTGATCAAGTAATTCCAAACTACGTGACGTCTCGTCTGTGTGCCAATATTGCCAATGCTTGCGACAATTTCAGTGCAATATTATGGAGAGCTAGTTTTTAAGTGATTGCCAATTGATGGTTAGGTATCGCTGCTCTCTATTGCTTTAGGAAGTCATTCATATTGCTTAGACAAGAAAAAAGTTGGCCTTGATTAGGATGCATTAAAGACAAGTCGAAATCGTAAAGCCGGCTTTTCACTATGGGATGTATTATCATATATTATATTACATTTTGAGATATAATAAGTTGTCGCTCGTCATACATGTTGTACGAGACCGGTTCACAATGTGCTGTAATAATATTATAGCTATAGAACTAAATGTATGACAAGTGATAAATTATTATATTTCAAGATGTAATATAGGTAGGTATATTATATTACATCCCATAGCCGGCTTTACAAGAATCTTTTCATATTCAAGAATTTTTCCGTCGTACTAGATGTGCCTGCGACTTCGTTTGCGAAGGATTCTGATAAAAAGGGAAATAAAGAATAAAAATCTCAAAGAAAAATATTAATTTAAACTCTTAGTGATGTGGAAAAATATGGTTTTTAGTGCTTCGTCAAGGTCTTATGAAACTCAATGGTTTTTCTATTCTCTATTTTGATTTTAAGTGCAACTTTCATTATAAAAGCCAAAAAAAAAACTGAAATATACAACTGCAAAATATCGAAAAACATTGCTACTTCATGCATTACAGCAAATTCAATATTTTGCATATAATGAAAAATAAAATCAGTACTTCATTCAAGAAATCTTTCTTTTTTTTAAATGTCTTGTTTTCTTTTTTTTAAATGTCTATTCTTTGAGTGTACCTAAATAATGATCCGCGAGCACTTAAGACCAGCTGGGGGAGCACAAGGTCTAGATAACAGTTTTTTCCCAGGTAGCGCCATCTTGCGCTGAAATAAAGCAAGAGCGTCTTAGCCGACAATTGGATAAAACTTTTAACGTAACGTTGTTCTCCCCTAGCTGGGACTAGATAAGCATTTAGGTCAAAAAAGGTCGTTTTGTGTTGTTTGCTTTGCGTTTGGCTGCCCCTAGCTGGTTGGCTTGGCTTTTGGCCTCAATATACTTTTTGTCCATTTTTCTCCAAAATGATCAAGATTTTGAAATGAACACCTATTTTGAATTGTAACGTATATCAAGCTGCGCTAATTTGAATAAAACTTTTTCATTTCTATAAATTTCGTAGGATCTTGTTTGTGGGTGGCTCTTAACCACTGTTTTAAAAACTAATTTAGAGGCTAAAGCCTAAAAACTTAACTCTAAACTAGGTACTCGGGGCTGCAAGTGATGCAAATTTCTTCAGCCACATGTCGCTGCCTAGCCTGTAAAGAGGTTCGAAATTTCACTGATGCCGGTAGTCGCCCATTAGCTCAGTTGGGAGAGCGCTGGTACGGTTAGCCAGAGGTCGCGCGTTCTAGTCCCGGCAGGGGTTGAATTTTTAGCTTCTTAATAGGTTTTTAAAATTGTCCTTAGCACGGGTTAGTGTATTAAAAAGAATAAGTATAATCTTAACCACTGTACCAATCCAAGGCCACGTTTTCAGAGTTTCATTAACAATACCCTAAATAAATTGAGATGACTCTACAATCTCTTTTGCTGTTTTCCAATTCCTAATTGAAATGGCACTAACCAACAGAGCTTGCGTAAAAAACCCACCAAAATAGCGATTACAAGAAAGTCTTGTCTACGCCGTTTACTTGTATGTTTACAGCTCTATTGTTACCAGTACCCGTGTAATAGTGTATTTAACACCGTTTACGAGTTGATTTTCCTCTTGCGTAATGGCTGATGTACTTAGATAACTTGAGTTTATACTTGGGTGCTTGCTTGCACCGCGGGTGGGCAAATTAAACTTTCTTCTTCCTCGGCAGCTTTTGTCTCTTTTGTTAGTCCACTGTTGGAAATTATGCTTCTTCGTGAGTCCTCCATCGCGATCAGTCTGTGGCTGTTACAAATGCAATACTGTAAAATATGTTTATTTCTCAATCCACAAACGGCAGTATATACAAATGGTAATAATAATAATAATTAGCTTTTTTCCTTTCAAAATTTTTACAATTGGTGGTTTGTTTACATTTTAGGAGGTATTACTTACAATATTTGAGGCAAAGCTGCATATAAACAATTCTCTTCTGTGCCTGAAGTAGGTTCTAGACCTGTATCTCAGGCTCTTCAACGTTCAATACAGTAGGTATGTAGCTTAGACATGTGTACGTTAAAAGTAGTACAATAAAAAAGTTAGGTAGATGCTAGATGCGATTAAGGTAGATGCCTTAGTACAATTTGTGAAAAGACTGGAGCCTAAACTAGATCAGTGATCTGTATTTTAAGTTTCCAGGCCTCCAGCACAACTATTTGATAGATATAGTGCCTTATTTGCAAGCTAGAGAGGTAATTCATTATCAACCCTTATATGTCCCCACTGCTGGGGCACGGGTCTCTTCCTGCATCGCAGGAAGGTTAGGCCATACTCCACCACGGGGGCCAAGTCCGGGTTGGTGGAGGATTGTGAGACAGTAGCGGGCCTCGCTGTCAGAAGTTATCAAGCCGCCCATAAGGCCTCTGACATGGCTTAACGACTGCCATTATATGACAGCCGGCACCAACGGCTTAGCGTGCCTTGCGAAGCACGGAAGCGCTCGGAAAAATGCCACTAGCGGTAGTCACGGGACGCTCACCCATCCCGTACCTGACCGCGCCTGTTGTTGCTTAACCAAGTGATTGATTCCAATCACTCGGTTCGCCTAGGCCACGAGCGCTTCAGAGAGTCAATTAGGAAAGAGAAACTAAAAGTAAATAAACCTACGTAAAACTCTTAACTACATAATATTATGTGAGTAGGTATGTGTTTTTGCAAAAATGTTATCGTAGTCCAGGTAGACACTGCAGAATAGAATCATCTTTATTTGGCACATAAAATAGTAGGATCACTAATGTCATCAGACCATAGGTCTCAGGTGGTCTGTCGTACTCCTGTGTGCTGTGCGTTCAGTTTGTGGTCCTGTGCGCGGTCTCCATAACAGGACTTTTGATAAAGAACGGTCTTTGTCGCCAACCCGTCTTGCCAATGTGGCGATCCACACACAACAAAAGGCCTTAATGTAAAATTCCAATTAAATTTTAGCAAACCTTTATTGTTAGGAGATGTATATCGGGAGAATTTGAGGAGGGTAATTTACTCATCGGTACAAACAACTTTTATAGAACCAAAATGTAAATTATCTGAAACCTACCTACAATATTTGACGCAAATAAATATCTATCATGTATCTTGTAATCCGAAATCGCAAAAACAATATTAACTGTTACATACATTCGTTAAAGCAAGTATCACAACATTTAGTATCTTTCTGCAACAACATCACAAAACATCAAATGGTGAAACAGAACAAGCAACTTGTTTGTTCGAGCTCGAGCTGCAATATTGGATTTTGTTTAAGACGTTTTAATGTCCTTTCTAGTATGAGTCACCTACCGCATCGTGTCTCTCGTTTGTTTTAATTTGTTTAGTCCCACTTATACACAAGTCCGCTGCGGGTGGTTGCATTTTGAAAGTAATACTGCACTCCGCGGAATTAATAATACAATTAATCATGGCCAACGGCGCGCGAAAGCCACCGTCATGTGTCGACCGAGCTATTGCTAGGCTCTCCAGGGGAGATCACTGATATTGATCAATGAGTGTAGGTGATCAATAGGAGGTAGTGGAAATCTTCCTACTCCGTATTAAGATAGTGATGCCCGACCAGTGCTACGCATGCTGAAAACCAAAATAAACTACTGTATCAATAAAATTTTGTCATAATTTGTTTTTGTTACGACAATATCATAAGTTTTAAAAACCTATTTAGAGGCTAAAAATTCCACCCATGCCGGGACTCGAATCCGCGACCTCTGGCTAACCGTGCCAGTAGCGCTCTCCCAACTGAGCTAATGGGCTACTTACCGGCATCAGTGAAATTTCGAACCTCTTTACAATATTCCCTGTATTACGTGCGTTTTAGCCTCTAAATAGGTTTTTATAATGGTCCTTAGCACGGGCAAGTGCATAAAAAAAAGAATATAATATCATAAGTATATATATATATATATTACATATAATATACTATTATTTTAATATATATATATATATGTTTAGTGTATTATATGTGTAAGTATATGATTAATGTGTAAGGTTTTCTTTTTCCTTTTTTTGCACGCCTGCCAAACTTTCGTTATACCTCCTGCGGTTGACTGATAGAAAATGCTTATGGCATTAAGCTCGCCGCATTGTACGATTTTATGGTGCAATAAAGTATTAATAATAATAAGTGTTAGGACGAAATTGACGCGTAACTACCCCTACACTTAATTGAGATCCTCATGTTTTGAATACATTCCGTTTTGATATTACGCGCGCGTTAATATAAAGTTTAGATAAGGTTCGCGGGAAAGAAATGTTTAGAATACGACATTTCGATCAGAAGCGTTACTCTAAAAATCTACGAATAATCAAGGTGTAACAAGAACTAGGTAACTCTAGTTAAGGAGTCACGCTAACAATATTTTCTATTAAAGTGAGGCGGTGGTCAACTCGAATGCACCTGTGTCTCGCCAACATGACGCCGTTTCCAGCCAAGTAGTAGTTTCGGCCTTTGACCTCCATCGATGGTACAAAAAAAATTTAGTTTTCTATAAAAATTACGAATTTGTAGTTTTGTAAGAAAACAGTATTAACGTAGTTAGTCAGACATGAGCTTTCCGCGCACTTAGCCTCATAGATAGATAGATAAAATATTCTTTATTGTACACAGAAATTACCGTAACAGAAATTATATGAAAATGTAATACAAATGGCGGCCATTTCGAAATATTGAAATTAGGAATTCACTGTTACAAATTTACATAAACTTACAAACCATACATAAATAATTAAATGAATAGATACACATACATACTAATATACATGATATACATACATAGTTGGGCCATTGAATGTTGCTACGTAGGCTGAGGTATGTCAACACCTCGCTATGGTTTCCTCACGATGTTTTCCTTCACCGTTAGCGAGTGGTATTGCTACTATACCTTCACAAATGTACGGTACCTAATTTCAAAAAACATTGTCATTCGTCCGAGTATTGAACCCGATTAAGGACCCGGCGTACTACCGCTTGGCTACCACCGCTCTTACCTATATTCACGTATTGAAAGTTGTATTGTATGTAATAATCAATGAATTACAGTACTGCACAACATAAAAGTCCCTTAGGGAATCTACGTTCGCGCAGACTAGGAAGAAGTGTAACGAAAGACCCGAAGCTATAAGTACATTCAACATGATCTTTAACCCATACGGTTAAGATGCAGAATTGATTGCCGCAGTAGCGCTACCTATTTCGCTCACGCTAATATTGCCAAACTAATAGACCTGCATCGATGACGTTGAATCAACCAATAGCAACAAAGGCGCGCGGCCTGCCATAAAATGAAACTATCTGATTGGTCGATCAACTTGCCGCAAATCCAAAATTTAGTCATCTGCGCAGGTACATCCGCGAGACTTATTTCTTGTGTAGCACTGTACTTATTTACATTCGTATTGAATGAACATAACATATGGATGAATCGTTTGAGTCACTCGCCATCAGGCGTAGGAAATAACACGCAGATTCACAAAGCAATTCGAAAGTCGGTAGATAAACAGTTTTTAACACATCACAAAAGGTAAACACGAATTCGCTGTGTCATTGCATATGTTTATGCAATACATGAATACTTATAATGCTTATTGGCAGACGAATCAATATTAGTACCAATTATTGTGGTCATAGAAACTTAAATATGTTCTCAGTTCTGAAGCGCAGTGATCAGAATTTACGAATTGACCAAAAAATTTACACATAAATTGCGATTTCATCAGTTTGTAGCGGCTGATTTTTCAATAGTCCGATAACTTTTATCTGAGAAATAAAAATGGCAGTTTGACAGCTTATGTATGAAAATTATGTCCAACCGCCATTTTTATTCCTCAGATAAACGTTATCTGACTATTGAAAAATCAGCCCTAAGTTATTTATTAGTCCCTACCTATGTTGAATCATGGTTGGAGACACGCCACTGTTAGACAGAAATTAAGAACGTTAGAAAAACATCGTGTTCCAGCTATTAATTCTAATTTTGTAAAACCAATATGTTACCCATGGGCTCAGTTGGGAGAGCGCTAGTACGGTTAGCCAGAGGTCGCGGGTTCGAGTCCCGGCATGAGCGGAATATTTAACCTCTAAATAGGTTTTTAAAATTTGTCCTCAGCACGGGTTAGTGCAACAAAAAGAATAAAACCAATATGTTTATTAAATGCAAAACACGAATACGTTTACTAATATTTTTTAGACTAAAATTTTCGTAAACACTATTGATTTGAATCCGGTATAACTCACATGACTTGCTAACTTACTTTACATTTAATACCTGTTGGTAGAATAATCAATACTAGTGTTAATTATAGGTTTTTTCCTGAAGGCCTGTTCTCACTGCAGGGAACAGACCATCTCTCAGAAAGAGAGAGCACAAACGCATGTTTACCGCGGATTGACAGTTTCAAGTGCTGAGTTAGTTGAACACTTCAGACACTATAATAAAAACTGTTTTTATACGGATGTTAATCGTTTATTTTCAATAGAGATCGTGGTTGGAAGACACCGGCAGCGTGGGAACCAGTGCCTAAGTGCGTGATATCCCCTTGCTAGAAGTGTGACTGTAGAGTTAATTTTAATTTCAATTCATTAATAATCAATATTTTTTGAGTTCATGTAAAATAATTGGTCTATAAATTTAATTTTAACTTCAATTACTAATAATCAACTTTATATATAGTAATTGGTTTGCCTATTTTGGAACGTAACTTCATTGTTAACTTTTGTAATTTTTGCCGAGGGTAGTAAACTAAGACTTAATGCTTTCAAAAAGACGCCTATCACCTCAGTCTTCCGAGACCACGGCACCTGTGAAAGTGACGAAACGTCGGAAAATTGTAAAAATGTAAAATAAACAGTTTTTATTATGTCTAGTGCTCGTGTTAACCCTAGAAAATACTATACTTCAGACCCTCATGTTTCCTCCCGATGTTTTCCTTCAAAGTTGGCGAAAGGTATTGCTACAATAGCTCCTCACCTTTACGTAACTTAGAAAACAATGTCGTTGGTACATGCCCGGATTCAAACCCACGACCTCCCGATTGAGAAGCCGGTGTTACACCGCTCCGATACCATCGTTATTAAAGTTCTTAGAAACTTAAGTACTGCAACGGTGCAAACCTCTTTACTCCATTTTTTTATATTTTTTAATTCTGTCTATCATTTACAAAATTTAAAATTACGTCACCTATTTTTGAGATGTCCTTAATTTTTTGGGACTACTACTTCACATTTCGACTAGACCGGACCATATAAATCGTCCTTTACAAAGTTTTCTGTTTATGTTATAAATAAAACACATAATTGAAACACACAGTTGAAGTCGTTCCAGTTTTATTACTTACTAGCTGACCCAGCGAACTTCGTACCGCCTAACAGTCGATTCTTTAATTTTTTCTTATTTTTCTCTCAATAAGAACCATCCTCGAACTTAAAGGAATATTCTAAAAAAAAGAATTAGCGAAATCGGTTCAGCTGCTCTCGAGATTGGCGCTTACCAACACATTCAGCGATTCATTTTTATGTTATAGACAAAACGCTTCACAACATCACAGTACTTTTAAGATCTGAAGCATAGTGATCAGAAGTGATCACAAAAATGTAGAGATAATTAGCTATTTCATCACTTGTGTCACTACTTGATTAATTAGTCTGTTGAATCGTCATTAGAGACATGCCACTCGTTAGTTTGGAATACATACCTAGTAGTCCAGCTACTTATCCTAATTTTGCAATTACACGCCACAAAGCCTGCCAAACTGCTACAATAAGCCACCCAAAAGAGACGCGAGCGAAAGTGTTTTTTTCTGTCAGGCTCCGTGTATCAATTAGTTCATGATTTTGAATATAAAAATTCATTATTTTGACTGCGCGCGTCTGCGCCGACAGTACATCCGTTTCACGCTTTCTCTACCGCTCGAGATGTACTCGTACGCCGGCTGCAGTGCGGACCGTTCACTAAGACGCGCGCGTCTTGTTCCACACTCGATGACAAAATAAGTAGCCACGAAAGGCTTGGGTGGTAACTGTAGCGGGATGATAAATTACCATGCCCCCTGCAGTACAATTCCACCAAACTGCGATCCCAACCAGCGTGCCCAGCGTGGGGATTATGGGCATTACCCCCCAATGATGGCACAACCTTGCGCTCATTAGGGGAGGGCTATGTCCAGCAGTGGACTAATATAGCCTGAAGAAGAAGAAATTACCATGGCGAAGAAAAAACACATTATAAAAGCCGTTGGTGCCGGCTGTAATGTAATGGCAGTCGTTAAGTCATGTCAGAGGCCTTATGGGCGGCTTGATAACTTCTGACAGTAAGGTCCGCCACTTTTTTACAATCCCCCACCAACCCGGACTTACCTAACCTAACCTTCCTGCAATGCAGGAAGAGACCCGTGCCCCAGCAGTGGGGTCATACAAGGGTTGACATCGATAAAAACAGTGTGTACATACACCACGATAGCAAAATAAATACTACATAGGTACATGAAAATCTGTCAAAAAAACAGAAGGAAAACTAAGGCCACGGCTTGTCACTGCTATTATGCCTTCGGCGCTATTTTCAGTCAGTGCCACTACGTAGTGGCCACTACCATGCTAATAGATGGTATTTTTTCCCACAGACCTTTTACGATCAATCAGCCTGTAACCTACCGTACTGTGTTGGTATATATCTAGACCTCCCTCCCGCCGCGCCGTCCTTCTGTGCTCGGTTATAAGTATATACGTGATAGATGACCAATGCAAATTTATAAAAAGTTTACTTATTTTATTACAATACTTGAAAGGGTTAAATTGTGCGAGCGAGACAGAATGCTCTAGCTTAACCCGTTAAGAGATAACTATACAGTGGGTCGATCTCAAGGCGCCTCAAGGGCAATCTTAAGACGCCATTTCGATTATGGGTCATGTAAGAATCGTAAAAGGCCAATATAATAGTGTCTTACCATTCTTACCCCCTACCCCAGATTAATATGAATAGATTCATACACTGGCTGTTTCATGTTCCTACATACTGTAGTGAGTAGCGCAAATTATATTTGCCGTTTCATAAACTAGAATAAAACCCTTTTGGTAAAATGTTTTCAAAGCCTATTTAGAGGCTAAAAATTAAAAACCTGCGATCTCTGGCTAACCGTACCTGGCACGGTTAGCCAGAGCTCGCGGGTTTTTAATTCTCAGAATCCTAATTTTGTAAAACCAATATTTTGCCCATTGGCTCAGTTGGGAGAGCGCTGGTACGGTTAGCCAGAGGTCGCGGGTTCGAGTCCCGGCATGGGTGGAATTTTTAGCCAATAGGTTTTTAAAATTGACCTTAGCACGGGTTAGTGCATTAAAAAGAATATAAAAATGTATTCAGTAGAATAGATTTAGTTTAGGATGATAATGAAAAAGATGGCCAAACTAAGGTTTTTTCCCGCTGCCTTTTTCTGCACTTTCGGACAAAAGACAGCACCAACTAATTACATTGACATTCAGCAAACAAGATTTTTTTAATTTGAAATAAATCAATGATTTCCCGAAACCTGCTGTGCGTGCATGCGACGACTAATGACCGTTGATAAAGCTAAGGTGATCTGCCAGGATTGCGGGAAGTGCCAATCCCTGGTCGCTGCATACCTCTCTGGGATATAGGCGTGAGGTTATATTATGTTTTTATTCATTTCTGATTTCTAGGTGTTACATTGTGTGATAAAGACAGTGTTGGCAACGACGTAGGTGACATCAGGCTTCTGGGCATATCTAGGACATAATAGAGAGGTCTTTCCTCAGCGTAATGGCTATAGCATAGCAGTCGAGTCATGCACTCTTTCTCGACCGACGTCACGATTAAGTTTACTTCATAAATGCAAAATTGATCATTGTTTGAACAACCATTTCACTTTGCTCAAAGGGCCATTGAGTTGGAAACTTTTGTGATATTTCAACTACTTTGCTATTCAACAATTTTGCTATGGGAAAACCTTTCACGGTTTTTGTTTATATAAACAGCCTTTATAAATAGGGAATAAAAACTTCTCTTAGAGTAGGTACTTAAAGATAGAAATATCTGTGTAATTTCCTTTTTTACTGGAGGTAAAGTCCAAAAGGAGGGTAATGTACCTACTTGTTATGTACAATAAGTGTTCTCTAGATATATATAGATTCTGAAACAGTGCTAGACCAAGAGATCAACGTAGGTACTTTTTCTACGGTCTAGTTATAACTGACTACGTATACGAGTATATATGACATTCTGCATAGTTTAATGTAGCAACACTTAGGTACCCTTCTTCCAAGTGCAATGTTGTGTTAAGACGTGCTTTGCGACCAGCGGCGTATAGATATGTGCATGTAATGTAGCAGATTTTCTGCCCATCTGGGGAGTTTAATGGAAAATGCCTAAAGCTTTATGCCAACGAGGTCTCTCATTCATAAGCTGTATAGATTACGAAATGGTCATATCTAGTACCGCTGTGAAAGTAAATCGCAACCGTATACTGTATGAAAAAGTAAATTACAGTTCAATGTGCAAAAGAATGTAGTAGGTATATTCGTATACGTCTCAATTTACGATGCACAATCTTTTTGTAACTGTAGTCTTAGTAAAGTGACGTTTTATTGGTCAATAAACTTTATTAATATCCTGGCATTGATTACACTCCGAGGCCGGCAAGTTTAGCGACATAACTACTTACGAAATAGATTTAATATCGAGTTTATTTTACTTCATTTTTAGAACAAATTTCAACATCAAGCGTTACCTATCGTCGCGAAGTCGTAAGTAAAGTTTCTAAATTTTCACGCATGTAATCTGCAGTACTACCTGCCATAAATTGAATGAGTTCCATAAAAATATGAAGGATGCCACAATCCTGACATCTTTATCAACATGGTCGTTAAATTAGGCATATTGTTTGGATTCAGTCCAAGTTACAAGACCAGCTAAACTGTAGGTATGTACCTACAGTTAAGGCACCGAATGAAAAATATATTTTTTTAATACGTGCAGTGCTTTGATTCTAAAAGTAGAATAATTTATACGGATGTATCCGGTTTAATTTTTATAAAAAAATATATTTCATGATATTTTGTGTAAATTACTTACTCCGCCAAGTTGTTTTCCGAAAGCAAATGCACGAATCACTATAAGGAACACCCAATCAATTCAAATGCGCCTTTGATATTTTAAGAGTAGGTACCCTCGATTTCTCCAGGATCCCATCATGTGGCTTGGTGATACAGGGACTACCTGTGAAGTTTACACTTTCAAACAAAAAAATCGTCATCGAGTAATTGGGGAACATACGTCGATATCTACTTTATGTCCTCACTGCTGGGGCACAGGTTTCATCCTGCATCGCAGGAAGCTTAGGCCATACTCCACCATAGGGGCCATGTCCGGGTTGGTGGAGGATTGTAAGACAGTGGCGTGCCTTACTGCCAGAAGTTATCAAGCCACCCATGTTGGAGTTATCAAACATGCCTTGCGAAGCACGGAAGCGTTCGGATAAAATGCCACTAGCGGCGTCACGGGTCGGTCACCCATCCTGCACTCGACCGCGCCCGCCGTTGCCCAACTCAAGCGATTGACCCCAATCACTCGATTCGAACATCGAAAAATAAAAAAAATATTCCGACGAATTGAGAACTTCCCTTTTTGAAGACGGACTTCGCAAAAGAAGCTGTTTATTACGATTTAAATTAATGGTGAGAATGATGGGGATACGTACGACGTTCATATCCGTTATAACTTTCAGAAATATATACCTAGAGAATACATTGGTCCGGGCCCACACACTACGGGCAATAAGCGTGAATTTACACTACTTTCAATAAACATTCCGATGTCCCATACTCTAGTCAGCTTCAACGCAAGATCGTAGAAACCAATTAAATCTAGACTCTATAATTCAACATCTTTATCCAGCTTAGCTGTCATGTCTTTCAATTACCGTGCAATTATCTCGCCCATATAGCATCTCCCTTATCTCCGATGCGCCGGCACATTATATCACAGTCCCGTTTGGCGCCACGGTCAGTGGGCATCGCGTGTGATGCAACACTGCAGGAGTGTTAACCGTTTGGCGTTAGTCGCCGTGCTCAGTTAGGTACTGCGGTTACCGAGGTTGGTAGGATGGGAGACAAGTAGGGTGGCTTCCCTAACAAAAAACCAACCAAGAACTCCATTAACTAAGCATTATTAAGCTAGATAATGTCGTTAAGCTATGCGGTCTCAAAACTTCCACGCAATACAACCACTGGCGGGCGAGTCTCTAAAATGCATACCTATAGTTGTTCAATAGTCATATTAGTCCGGTAATGATCGTTTCATTCACATTATTGGTAGTCTAGTAACATAAACTCGCGCGATTCGATCTTGTTCGCAAGAGATGCCTATTTAATTTGCTCAGGTTATATCCCTGAAATGACATTGCTTTTGCTATGTAGACTACCAAATTGAGGCAAATAACGTGCTCGTGCTTATACAATTTTATTAAAAACCTATGTAGATAAGTATTAGACCCTAGGGCCTGGTCTTGGTCGCAAAGTAGGTATCCCCGTGTGCTGTGGTAACCAGGCAAAGACATCACAAACATGGAAATACACCGCCATTTGTAAAAATCAAACACGAAGGCCTCTAGTGGGAATAGAATCCACTGCTGAAACCTTGTTAAAACCTACGCTTTGTAGAAATGTGTACCTACCTTATACCGTATGCTCCGCATGCACCGATTTCAAAAAGGTAAAACCTAGACAGTAGCTTCGGACACCATTGTATGCATTCTTGTTCTATATATTAAAGGGGTCTATCGCGATAATTTTTTAGGTGCCTTAGGTACCTTAGTTCCCGAAGACCTATATAACTATGTATTGACATCGCGAGTCATTAAGAAATACTACTCGTAGAAATACTACTATACATAAGTCAATACGCGGCGTAACAATTAAAAACGATGATTCTGCTCGACAACCCAAACAAGTTTTATTATTGAGAAAACTGTCGCTAAAATATAATTAGTTGTTCTATACCTAGTTGTCTCTCTTGAAAATGGTTTTTCGCTATATTAAAGTTTTCCCTTGATAAAATATGCGTATTTACACCATGTATTTGTACAGGCTGATACTAAATCAATGTTTGCGTAAAGATTAACCACTGTTCATAGGATCAACATTTCGTATACCTATCAATTACTAAGCTGATTTGAGCATATAAAACACAAGTCAAAGACGTGAAAATATCATAAAATCTTTACCTAATCATAGATTACAATAATTTGAAGTTATAATGCTTCGAAAAAGTTCCAGCTAGAGCGGTATACTATTAAACCTAAGTTTAGTTTCCAGAGACAAAGGGAGCCTCTCGCGGCGTCGCTATTAACTTTACACTTGAGAGCATTTGCCTCAGGCTTACACTAAATTTTACGCTATTCCCACAGGAATAACAATTTTATACAGTAAATAAACCCTTGCACTGCTGCAGTTCTAAAATACCAGAACCTTTTCGAAGCGCTATCCGCACCTCACATAACTAAGTAGTTAGATAGAGACGAGAAATACTGTCTCCTACACACCAACTTTGGCTGGACGTTGGGTAGGCCTCTTCGCAGATTCCGGAGCGCGACGCGGCTGGCAACGTGATACCGGCGTGGAAGCGGCAAATGCTGGCTCGGCGGGCGGCCGAGCGCGCCCGGCGAGACCTGGAGAAGGAGCTGGCGGGGGAAGCCGAGAGGCGGCGCGCTGCCGCCGTGCCGGTGTGGAAGCGGCAGCTGCTCCAGCGGCGCGAGGAGGCCGAGAATCGGTTGAGGTACTTCGACCCTTATTTCAGCGTCATCGGCTCTCCGTAACTGTTCGTACATAGCCTGTACCTAGCCTGCCCGTAACGTCATGTACGTTTGCAGTTTGTTCGTTTACTTGTTTGATACGGAAATAACTGATACACGTTTAGTATAAGCATAACGATAATGATACACAACACGTATGGAATAGAACAAATGTTCTGCATTTCTGTTTTGCGTGTTCTGTGAAGGTGTATGAAGCGATAGAGGGTTGACAGGATCTTGGCAATTGGTGAACTCTGGTTGCTGCCCACTCAGCACTCCAGGCGTGAATGTGTGTTTATGTATGTGTTCTTCGTCAAAAAAAAGCTTAATAACGACGCGTGTAGTGTGTTCAATAAATGTAATGTTATACGATATATGACTTTGGGGCGATCGATGGTGGTCAATTTCTCCAGTTTATGACACTTTATGAGCAAGTAACCTGAAGTTACTCCCTTAGGTATAAGGTATAAAAGGTGACATTTAAAAGGATCACAGGAGATAGTAAAGAAGTGAAAATGTGGTAGGTGTTCCAGCGAGGCCGAACATTGCCTAAGGTCGAGAGTTCACTACTTCGAGTTGGAAGGTGGTATAGTCTGATGGTCCATTTGACTCACAACATCATGCAGAAAAAGTATGCCCATACTTTTTCATACCCTGGGTTGAGCTGTGAAGTCAAAGACCATTAGTATCGCTTGACGTCCTTTCACCCCCACTTCAACAACCAACCCCCATCTCTAACTCGATGACTGTCCTGACTAAATCTTCCCGTCCCGCAGACAATCCCTATACACGCCAAAAGTGGAGGAGCACAGCAACGGGACGAGCAATGGCGAGTGGCGCTCGTATCCAAGCAACGGACAGCGGGCTGTGTCCATAGACAACATTACTCTGTGCACACACTACGACGAAGTCCCCTCGCAGCATATTAGGGCGCCTTCAGAGGCTCCTGTTTCTGACGCGCACTGCAACGGTAAGGATCCAGGCTTTCCTAAGACTCGGTTTACGTGTCTAACAAGGGTTCTGAAGTGGCTTGATCCAGAGATAACCTGAGGAGGTGGAGCATGTTTGAAGGTCCAGTGGTCGAAGCGTACAGAGGGTGGTATTTTGGTTATAAATGAGATCTCGCACAACGGTTAATATATCTCAGTATATTAAACATAAAAAACGACGTCAGATCACTAAGATTAAATTAGATAAAGCTTACTATAAAATACACAGGTGACGGCAAGTGACAGCCATGACAGGAAGAGGAAGAAGAAGGCAGAGACAAAATGATTGACTTATCCAACTTTCTTCAGAAAGCCATGCAAAGGCAACCACGACATACTGCCTAGTTTGTAGTTCCAGTATATAGTGTACCTAAAGCTAATTTAACACTTCCCCTTACACTATATACTACCAGCATCAAACATATACCCATGACTCTATATTACAGTACAAGAGCATTATACACTAAGTTAAGAAAAAATGTAAAACCATTTTACAAACTTCTAACCAGACTTCAAGCTCCGCACCACTTACACAGGTATCACATTCAAGCTCTTCATGAAATCATGATGTTTTGTTGAAGACAAAGCCTTGGTTAAGATATCAGCCATCATACAATCAGTCTGCAAGTAAGTCACAGCAATTAAACCTTTACTTATCAAATCTTTCACAAAATGATACCTAATATCTATGTGCTTTGTCCTCTTATGACACTCTTTAGAATCTAAAAGCCTAATAGCACTTGTATTATCATTTCCTAATTTACATTGAAGCCGGCATCCTGTCAATTCCTTCCAAAAATTACACATAAACAGGATGTCTTTACAACAGTCACTGATAGCCAGATATTCCGCCTCAGTGCTGGATAAAGCGACGCAGCGTTGTTTTCTACATTCCCAGTTAATAGTATTGCTGCCTAGTCTCAACACAAAACCACTAAAAGATTTCCTGTCAATAGGGTCATTCGCCCAGTCTGCGTCTGCAAAAGCCTCTAAACAAAATTTATTATTCTCAGACTTTTTGAAAACCAAGCCATAATGCATTGTTTTCTTCAAATAGCGAAGTACCCTTTTGGCAGCTAACCAATGACATTTATTAAAATTATTATTAAACTGACTCAGCAAACTACAACTATAAGCAATGTCAGGTCGTGTACACACACATAAGTATATTAATAAGCCAATTAATTCTCTATAATTAAATTCTGTCAAACAAGTATCATTACTATTTTCATTGTTAAATTTTTCATTTACAACCATAGGTGTAGATACTTCTTTAGAGTCTAACATACCAAATCTAGTCAATAACTTTTTAATATACTCAGTCTGTTTCAAAATTAAAACACCCTTTGACCTATCTCTTTGAACATTCATTCCCAAGCAGTTCACAATTTCTCCTAAATTTTTAACACAATAGTTTTTAGACAATAGATCAATTAAACTTTCTTTTTCTTTCAAATTGTTTGTGAAAATAAAAAAAAATCATCCACATAGACCGCTAAGATTGTTAAGTTATTATTATTACCTCTCTTAACATATACACAGGGTTCACATTTTGTTTGAGAGTAACCATACTTAACTAGTAAATCATTAACTGTCATGTTCCAAACTCTACTCGCTTGTTTTAAGCCATAAATACTTTTTCTCAATAAGCAAACTTTGTTTTTGTCAACAATAAAACCAGGAGGCTGCTCCATATATATCTCTTCTTCTAAAGTACCATTTAGGAAAGCTGTTGTAATATCTACATGATTAATATCCATATTTAATTCATTAGCTAGGTTGAAAAGAACACGCATTGTGGAATGCCGTACAACAGGGGCAAAAGTTTTGTCATAATCCACCCCAGGTTCCTGACTAAATCCTCGAGCTACTAAACGAGCCTTAAATTTATCAAAGCTCCCTGAAGTGTCTTGTTTGACTTTATACACCCACTTACATTTAATGATATTCCTATCAACTGGCCTGTCCACCAATGTCCATACACTGTTCTTAATAAGAGATTCATACTCTGTGTTCATAGCACCTTCCCATTCTAGCTTATTATTACTAGCCAATGCATCTTCATAGGATTGAGGTTCATAAAAAAGGTAAGCTTGAGAAAAAAGTGACAGATCATAATCATCAAACTTTTTGGGTACAGTACCTCTTGTAGATCTCACGGGACGCTGCGAGCTCCGTGGCTCCGCCGCCGTCGTCGTGATGTCAACCTCCGTGTCCTCAGAATCACTACATGACATAAATTCGATTGGACTCTCAAAATGCAAACTTGTGTTACCAATAGTGTCGCATGATGTCTCACTATGTGGACTGTCACACAACGCTTGTGCTGGCTGCTCACACACAGGTGGCTGCTCACACACAGGTGGCTGCTCACACACAGGTGGCTGCTCACACACAGGAGGAGACTCTCTCTCTCTGGGGGCCTTAGTTCCAGAAGAGGGCTCCATCACTGGAATTGCAGAAAAATATTCACAATTATTATTCAATTCATTAGAATAATTATAAGAAACATTGTTCAATTTATTCAAAATTAATTCATTATAATTCAAATTATCATTTAATTTATTTTCATTGCTATCACAGATTTTATCAAGATTATTTATATCACTGTCAGATTCAATAAAATGCACATTTCTTGAATTCAAAACCCTTTTAGGATTACTAGGATCTATTAATCTATAACCTTTTGAATTTTCGCAGTATCCCACAAAAATGTATTCCTTAGACTTTGCATCTAGCTTGCGACGGTGACTATCTGGCACAAGAGCAAAAGCTCGGCACCCAAAGACTCTCAAATGACTAAGGTCCACTTTGTGACCAGTCCATAATTCCTCCGGAGTGATGTCAGGCACTGCAGCTGAAGGGGACCTGTTCTTTAAATATATCGCCGTCATAACGGCCTCACCCCAATAGCGCCTGCCCAGCTTAGCATTAATAAGCATACACCTTGCTTTTTCTATTAGAGTCCTATTCAACCGTTCAGCAACACCATTTTGTTGTGGACTGTAGGGCATAGTTACCTGATGGATTATACCTTGACTAGACAAATAATTGGTGAATTGAGCACTGCAATATTCACCCCCTCCATCAGACCTTAAACATTTCACTGATAAACACAACTGCTTTTCAACTAGATCCTTAAACTTGATAAACATATGCATAACCTCACTTTTATTCTGGATGAGATAACCAAAAGATTTTCGAGTAAAATCGTCCGTAAATGTCACTAAATATCTAGCTCCACCCCAACTAGGCTCTGGCATGGGACCACAAACGTCAGAATGTATCAGTTCAAGAGGTTTCTGAGCACGCTTGGCTTCGCCCTTGGGAAAACATTTTACTGTTTGCTTCCCCTGAATGCAAGCCTCACAATCTGCTAATTTATTAGTTTTACTAATTTTTAAACCCTCAGACATATTTAACAACTTGCACATACCTGCACTACTCAGATGTCCCAATCTCCTGTGCCATATGGCTGTAGAACTAGCAGCATGAGCTCCTTGCTGCTCCTCCACAATTGCCTGGCCGCAGTTGCTAGTGTTTTTCTGTTGGACAGAACTTGTGACACAATCTAACCTATATACTCCTTTTATCCTAGATGCTCTGGCTATGACTTTATTTTTATTATTATTAATATTGCAAAATTCTTCCTGAAAAGTAACTTTATAATCCTTCCTTACTAACTGACTAACTGACAGTAAATTGGTGAACAACTCAGGTACAAACATAACATTTTCAATCGTTTTAATATTACTATTCTTAATATTAATTTTAACAGTACCAATACCTTTACACAACAAGTTGTCCCCATTTGCAATGCAAATATTACTTGAAAAGTTACTGTCCAGGGAAATAAATAAGCCTTTATCATTACACATGTGGGAAGTACAACCTGAGTCTATGATCCAATCTTCTGAGGCACATGCTGAAAATGCAGACACAAACAAAGCTTCTTCTATCTTGTCCTGTGGCTTCTGCAATTTCTTGTCGCGTCTCAACTTAAAGCACTTTGCTTTGATGTGGCCTGGTCTTCTGCAATAGTGGCATATAACCTTTCTACTCCGGCCAACAAAAGCGACTTCATTTGATGAAACCAGGTTGCCGTTTGACTTCGTGTTTCTACGATATTCCTCTTGAAGAAGTCTAGCTCTAACAGTCTCACTGCATAAATTATCAGAAAAATTTGCAGCTTCCAAACTAGATACCAAGACGTCGTACTCTTTAGGTAGACCACTCAGCAGGATCTCCGCGACTTCCTTGTCATCGATGACCTTCCCGATGTCACACAATTGTTGGACTATGGTTGTTACTCCATCGATGTATGCACTCATGTTCTCATAGTCATTAAAGTCAGCTCGGTGCAGCAGTCACAGCAGTACAACTCGTCTGTACAGACCCTTATCTTCATACGCGTCTCTTAGTTTTGTCCAAGCTTCTTTAGCCGTTTGAGCCAAACGTACATGCTGAAAACAACATGGTTTCACTGCTAAGCAAATCCTTGCCAACGCCTTCTGGTCTAAAGACCAGACCAGACAAGGCTAAAGCCTTGTCGACAGTGCTCGATGTCCCCTCAATGCACTCCCATAGGTTTTCTAAAATCAAAGCCATGCGAGCCTGGAATTTCCATACATGGTAGTTTCTCACGCCGTCTAGTTTTTCCAAATGAAACGTAGCAGGAGGCCCAAGCTGCCCGTTTCCATTAGTCTCACCAGTCATTGCTGATCAATCCTTGATCTGAATCCGAAGTGTGCCAAAACCAATACTTGTCGAAAACCAACCCTCGAATCTGGGCACTATAACCTGTTTGAAGGTCCAGTGGTCGAAGCGTACAGAGGGTGGTATTTTGGTTATAAATGAGATCTCGCACAACGGTTAATATATCTCAGTATATTAAACATAAAAAACGACGTCAGATCACTAAGATTAAATTAGATAAAGCTTACTATAAAATACACAGGTGACGGCAAGTGACAGCCATGACAGGAAGAGGAAGAAGAAGGCAGAGACAAAATGATTGACTTATCCAACTTTCTTCAGAAAGCCATGCAAAGGCAACCACGACATACTGCCTAGTTTGTAGTTCCAGTATATAGTGTACCTAAAGCTAATTTAACAGAGCATAGGTTCCTAAGATCGCCCATAAGCTAGCAACGGTCAATGTGCCGTCTCCATAGCCACCATTATTGAGATTTGCGCCTTTGGTGTTCCCGGCTCACTGCAACGGTAAGGATCCAGGGTTTCCTAAGACTCGGTGATGTATCTAAGGAGACTTCTGGCATTGCCCGATCCAGGGATAATCTAAGAAGGTGGGGAATCCTGTCGATAAACTGAGGAGGTACACAAACATCTGCCATGTCTACCGACCCATAGATCATGTGAGCTACACTTTGCAAACTGTAGCTCGAATAATCTCCTGGGACGGTCGTTCGAGGTAATTGGAAGGTAATGTCCGCAGAGAAGTTGACACTTTCGAAAAAGTAGAAATTTTAATAAGGGAATAATCTTGGGAGAGGCCAGCTGTAGACTGACACCCGCTGATTAAGATGAAGAGTAGCTTATACCATTTGTAACAAAGTTAAACAAAAAAGTATTCCCGTACTTTTTGTTCCCCAAAATTTCCTGGAAAAAAACTTTTAGAAGCCTCCCATGTTATTTTTCGTATCCAATAACATTAATACCATAACATTTCCAATTAATAATATTTTGCCGAACTTTCAGGCCACTCGACGCTGAACGGCAAGCATAACGACACAGACGACGAGGCCAAAATCATCCCGTGGCGTGCGCAGCTTCGCAAGACGAACAGCAAACTTAATCTACTCGAGTAGCCTAGTTTAAGGATTTTTTTACGGCAGCATTGCCACAGGAATAGGTAGTTGTCCCGATAGGGCGCGTCCGGTGCGAATCTGAAATTGGATGGAGGTATTCTACTGTTTTAGTTTTGTATTTGCGAGTGGTGTACGCGTTATTTGGAGAAAAAAAGAAGCTACGCTCCATAGATTTGTACCACAGTTCTTCTAGAAAAAGTGTCTGTTAGGGTGTGATCGGTTTGGCAAATTTTAAAGACATATAGTTGTCGATAAAAGTCGCCACGTTGGGGATAAAATGGAAAATTACAGCAATAGTCAAATCCAAAACGCCATTAACATATAATTTTGCGGCGGGCAAACAAAACAGACGAAGTATCGTTGACGGTAACGGTATGAATTTGCGAACATCGTGATATCTGAAAGCAATAAACGTCGCTCTAAAGTTTAATCGATTTAATCCGGTAGTGTTTGTATTGACTGCGATTCCAGCTGTGCACACCCGAGCATCCCGGTCACGCCAATCAAATTAAGCTTTATTTTTTAGTTGTAAAAAAACTACTTTCGAATAGAGAGAGGCAGAAGGGTTGTGACAAAAGAGAAATCAAAGCGAGTGAGCCAGAACCTTAAAGAAATCAGTCTGGTTTGAGTAGGATAACCAATGTAGAAAGGTAGAAGCTTTTTTCGAGATCACGGTAGCCAAATTTCAATAGGTGCGTAGTTAAGGAATGCATAGTTAGAACGGAGTTTCCCATCTTATCCAACAAGACTCATCGTAAAATTTCTAATATTCAATGCTCCTAATAAAGTGCATGCGTTTATTTGCATGAGTTTACACTTTCGCTTACGGATAATTCCCGTTACGGTATTGGTAGTTGTTAATAAATATATTCGTATCAGCCGCCCGGACATTCGTGCTTATGGAAAGCTATAAAACGCTGGCGCTTTTTCTAGAGTGTCATCGACAAATTCGTAATTAGGACCGTTAATGTAGGACCGCTAGGTTAAGCCAGGTTTTCACGGTCTTAGTGCGCTCGGTCCAAGCACGCCATCCGAGTAAACTAATGCTTCTGATTGGCTATTTTGGTGTTGTTACGAAAAACCGTCCAATCAGAAGCTTTAGTTTACTCGTATGGCGCGTCCGAGCGTACCTAGACCGTGCAGACCTGGCCTTAGGCGCAATATTTTGTTCTATGTTTCATGCATCACTGTGTGACGACGCGTTTCTGACAAAACGAATGTTACGTGACGATTCGCGTTCTTTAAGCGAGTTCTTACTATGCGGTGTGATTAACGACTGGGTTTAGTTACAGTCAAGCCAAGCCAACTCCATCTAAAAAACAATGTCTCAGGTACTGCATCCGAGTGGTTCCTTTACCCATCTCGTGTGAGTGAATGTCCCACTGGATACTGTACGTATAAATCATCTTATTAAGTAGATGCAACGGTCAAAGCCTTTGTTTACTCGTGACTCTGTTTCGAGATTCAGGGTTAAGCAGAAACCGATCATACAAATTGTGTTAACAACGATTTTGTACGTACTGGTCAGCGTGAGCGCGAATCATTACAAAATTATGTCTCAAGTATCATATCAAAATCACTTTTGCTACAAAATCACTGTTAACCCGTGATTATTTTACAGAGCACCAGTGTATCGTTTTAATTTGTGAATCTACTTAATCAATGAATTTCCAATATGTAAAAAGGTATCCAATTAAAAGGGTCCAATATGTTAAATGTAGAAAGTCACATTCGTTAGTTGAAACGCATGACGATAATGGATGGATGATAATATACTGTCATTATTTTGATCTGTGCCTGAGGCAGGAATCCCAAATTAATGTACTTACTTACCTATTTAATGCTCTATAAAATAAATATCCTATAAGCGGTATTTGTAACTGAAAATGTAATGTATTTTCGTGATTAATCTTTAACTTAATATTAAGTTTTAATTGAAAATGCCTAAGAATTATTTAATTCTTTTTATACCTACGTTTTGTACTTTTATACGATGTTATTTTGTGTGAAGTTAATTTTTAAAACTAAAACTTCTTAGTACTTAAGTAATATGAAAATGTGAAAAACTTAACTAGCCTCTCTACGTTGAATTAACTTAAATTTTAATGTTCTATCAGGAATAAAATAATAAAAGATTAATATAAATGAAGTGTTTTTTCGTTTAAAATTTTAATTAAAAATGCAAGTGATATACCGTTGCAATACTAGAATTAAGCGACATTTAGAGCAGACTATAGTTTGTGACCCAAATTCACTAATATCCTATGCATATAATGCGTATTGTATGACGATATTCTATAAGACTTGTTAAATAAAATCGCTGTTGCTTACATGAGAGTTTTATTAATATCACTTTTTCATTCCTTTTTCCAACAAATAATTTGATTACCCAAAAGGACTGTTAGATACGGACCCTTTTTCATAGAACAACAATTCATGGTTTACGATGAAAATTCCATGTACATTGCAAAGTCACTAACTAAACCTACAGATTAACAAGTAGAACTATAGTATGGTATCAATGTGCCATGTATAGTTAGTTAGACCTGAGATTTCCGCACTAAGCCTCATAGTTGGGCCATTGTACGTAGCAAGCGCTGAGGTACGCTAACACCTCAGACACTAGGGTTTTTTTACGATGTTTTCCTTCACCGTCAGCGAGTAGTATTGCTACTATAATTTCACAAATGTACATAACTTAGAAAACAAAGTCATTGGTACATGTCGGGGTTCGAACCCACGACCTCCCGATTTAGAAGCAGGAGTTCTACACCGCTCCGCTACCACCGCTCATGTGCCATGTATGTAAAATTAATAAATTTGTAAATAAAACTCATTCTTAGAATATTTTCTATAGAATATATTCTATATCATAATAAAGTATGATTTATGATAGAACCAAACTAAGCCAGGTAGCTAGATATTCCGCAAAAAAATGGGTCATTCATTTTCCTTCTTCGGGTTTAATATGCGATAAGACCGCCAATTGTATAACATTACTTAGATTTAAGAATCATGGTTGTAATATTTTTCTGGTCGTGCAATAAAGTGTTCTCTATCTATCTATCTATATGAACAAAATACAATTTGGGGCGGGGTGTAATTATTAACACGGTGGATCAATTTAAATTTTCGCATCAAGCCAACTTCAAATAAGGTAATACTAACAAAAGATCTGTCAAAACATATTCGTCGAACAACGAACACAAATTCATAAATCGCATTCCAAATGAAATTTGGAGAGAAAAATGGAGCAACAACATAATATTTTACCGTTCCACAAACACTCGTTTGCAAAATTATTGCAGCTAGGTATGCAAGCAACTCGAATGCTTTCGAAATGCCATAAAACTGTTTTGTGGAGCCAAATAAAGTCTGGGTAATAAAAACAAGCATTAAGCTGTGAGAATTGAATCAATAAAATGTATATTTTAGACCGATCTTGACGTACTTTATGGCGATCTTATAGAACACAGAATATAGTGACCGAAATGAAATGTTTTTATCGGAATACTAAGTACATTTTAATATGTATTTTATCAATATCATGGACTGTGGACGCAGGTCCTCAAATAGACTTGGGGCAAATTTTGAAGCAATTTGTAAAACCATTTCTGGTCAACCCAAGATTAAAAATAATTGACACAAAGCGAACGAAGTCTAAATCGGTGACATCGTTAGAAACAGTCATTATGAAAAAAATTGAGGAACTGAAAGATTTGTTGCAGGACAATGACAAAATTGACGATAAACCAGATATTGATCGCGATGAAACAACCATCATCGAGTTCTACCCGAAATTACCAAAACACGACCTACGCTCTGAAAGGAACCGTAGTCTATCATCTTTCAACGATACAGCTCCATTCAAAGTGGACGTAGAAAAATACAAAAAGATAAAGCAAAAGATCGATACAATCTTAGCCAAAGACACGCTGACTGACGATGGCAAGAAAATTATAACGAACGCCTTCGAAGATATAGTAGGCAAGTTGCTGAAGAATCAGTGCACGTGGAAGAGCGTCATGGAATTTCCAAAGACCAGGCGGGATGAGGAGAAGAGTAATGAAGGTGCCATGGATACATGGAGAAAACAGTTCGACATATTGAAAAAGAAATACTTCCAAGTTCTAAAGCAAACCGAAGCCCCGGTCTCCATCGAAGATTTGATACAAATATTCGAAGGCTTCAATGACTTTTTCTCGCAAATAATGAATGACATAAACGGTATGTCGAAACGGTACGAGATTAAATGCAAGCTGATCGACAAGAAGAGGAAATTACAGTACAGTCCCCTGGGACACAAACCGCCAGCTACTGGCAATAAACATTTTAGGGTCCAGTCACTCGATGACGACACAGGCACTTGTAAGAATTTCAGGATATGCTCAGCAGAATTTGCCGAGTTCATTACATATTTCTACAAACAACTTAATGACACAACATGCTCGACTTTCAAGAACTACGCAGCTATGTACGATAGAGACGTCAACACTGACAACAGCGAAGAGGGGACCCTGGTTACGGAAATAGTAAATAAAACCGGGGACGACCTAGAAATCAAATTGCAAAAAATATACAAAAGAAAGGTTCAAGCCATCAAATTGGACCCAAACAAAGATAAGCAGAAGAACATGAAAATTATCAAAGATTTTATCAATAAAGTGATCGAATCGCTGAATGAGACCATAAATAAGGCGTTGGACAAAGACTTTTCGAGGCTGTCTCACAAATTACAGCAATCAGTACAGCATGACGTATCGATCAACATGGGTATTGAATTAAACAAATTACAAAGGACTGCTGCTGAGAAAATCTGCAGTATGTTTGAGAAATGCAACGGTATGACTGGAAGACGATCTTATGATGATGGTTTGGAAACAATAGACGACAACTTGATTTTTGTTCAACTGAAAGTGAATGTAACCGATCAAGCCCTTGCAAGGGCGGCTAAGGATTTTCTCAGATCCCATAACGGTTCACCTATTTCAATTGTAGACCATTCGAAGGGCGATGGGGATATGAAAAATTATTATACGAAAGATGACCAAAGTAAAAACGTCGTAGTTACTAGGACTACATTGAAGAGTTCTAATGTTCATTACCGTGGGACAAGAATCATGAGTGATTAATAAAATTTGCTTCATTATTGGCAGTGTTATAATTTCACATATAAATTTGATACAGTAACACACATTTTACACACTTCAGTCTTGGTTAGAAAGAACTTTCACTTATTTCTAGACAGCGTGAATTTACATACTTCGAATACTAACATATTAATTATATTTTTACAGTTAGCACGTACGTTTCTGAATTTAATGCCACTAACTTGCCGATTAGACCAAAGAACTTTTAAACTAGAACATTCTAGAAGGTCTATGTTTACGGCTGACAGTAAGAAAAAATTTGGCATGTCTCATAAATTTTGACTCTATGGAGTCTATGGAGTCTCTAGAATCTTTGAGACTAAGTATAAATCTTCAGACTAACCAGCTTTATTTCACGTACCTCCATCTCTATATGTTCTAATTGAAAAGCCTTCGAGAGTCTAGAACGTGCTAGAATGACTCTGTGTACAGGATAGGGAAATGCTGGACGCGCCCGCTAGACCAGGCGATGGTGAGGCAGGCTCCGTCTGCGAAGTTTTGTTGGAACGCCATCGTGGAGGGTAACTCGTCATCAATGCCGTTGATAAAGCAACTGTGAAAGGTACAGGGGCGTTAGAGATGTGTAAGTGAATCAGTAAAGGCGAAAGTTTGTGAGTGTATGTTTGTTCCTTCTTCATGTGTAAACGGCTGCAGAGACGTTATTAAAATTTGTTATGCAGTTAGCTGACACCCTGGGTTCACACATAGGCTACGCTTTACTGCGGAAAAATATCTTATTCCCATGAGAAAATTGATAAACCGCGGGTAACACCGCGGGGCACAGCTAGTATAGTAATATGCTGCATTCAGACCATTATGAATAAATCTACAAAAACGGCCACACGTTTTTACGGTGATAGCTACGCCATCTCAATCGGGAGATCGTGGGTTCGAATCCCGTCATGTACCAATGACTTTGTTTTCTAAGTTAAGTACATTTGTGAAATTATAGTAGCAATACTACTCGCTAACGGTAAAGGAAAACATCGTGAGGAAACCTGCGAGTCTGAGGTGTACAACTACCTCATAGCTTGAAATTACCTATCCACCGTGGGCACGCGTGGTAATTAAGCCCAAACTCTCTCTTTCTGGGAGAAGGCTGGTGCGTGCATTGAGACGTATACAGGCTACAATCGACCAAATACCTGCAAGACAATACTAGCTAGTATTAAGCTCGCCTTTTTACAAATTAGTTTTTAACTCAATAAATAATTATATTGTAGACTTTTAGTCCGGATCTACTTACGGGTGTTGTTATATCGGAAGACTCCGACCAGGTTTCGCTCGCGAATCGCTCGTCGGACTCTTCCGATATAACAACACCCGTAAGTAGATCCGGACTAAAAGTCTACAATGTGTTGTGCTTACGAAAGTTTTAGTTCAAAAATAATTATATTCATTTTCAAAAGCAAAGCACACAGTAAAAAGTACCCTAAACGCGTGTGCGTGAAATCAACGACTAATGGACGTTGATGAAGCGAAGGTGATGCGTCAGGATCGCAGCAAATGGCCTGATACCCTTCTCTCTGCCTACCCTCTGGACTACAGGCGTTTATAAAAGAAATAGTTTTTTATTCACTTTCTTTTACTCTCTTTATTGCACTCACTCACCAATCCGGACTTGGCCCCCGTGGTGGAGTATGGCCTTAGGGAAGAGACCCGTGCCCCTCGGTGGGGACATAATGGGTTGATGATGATTGCACTCACCAAGGCGTGACGCTGAGCCGCCTCTGCAGAGAGGTGGTGCAGAACACGGCCACCAGAGGCGACTCCTCGAAGAGCAGCGCCAGGTAGCGGCCAGCGGGGTCCCAGCACATGTCTAGAAGCGTGCCGCCCGCGGCATGCCCGCTTGGAAGTTCCACCTTGGTCACATCGAGCAGTGGCTGAGCTTTGTTGGTCTGGGCGCCTGAGGGATATGTTTATTTATAATAATAATAAATAAATAATAAATATAAATAAATATTCATGGACATATTACACAGATCTCGCTAGCCCTATACTAAGTACAACTAAATGACTTGTGTTATAGGTGCTAACTCGACGATAGATTTAATACAATAAATACATAGATAACATCCAAGACCCGAGGCAAATTAGAGAAGTTCGTTTCCTAGTTTGACCCGGCCGGGGATCGAACCCGAGACCTTCGGTTTTACAGCAGCGTGCCAAACCGCATAATGCATATTTACATACATTACACTACAGGCTTAGTGCGTTCGATAGTGCAGGAACGTGAGATCACAAAAAGCTAGCTACTACAATGTTAGGTATAGACATCGTCATCATTGTTATTGAAGCTGTCGTCAATTACTTCAGTAAGTTTAATCAGTTTAATCTGAAATGCATAGTTGTTCAATAGAGTCAATTAGTCCAGTAATAATCGTTTCATTCACACTTTCGGTACCTAGTCTAGTAAACAATCGCATTGCAACTGCTATAACCCGTGCTACTTAACTCGGCGCCTCTCGCGATTCGATCTTCTTCGCGAGAGTTGCCTATTTAATTTGCTCGGGTTAAGCCCCTGAAATGACAGTGTACCGCTATTGCAGATTGAGGCAAATATCAACCACTGTCGCTTATTTCATTCTTTTCAAAGACTATGTAAGTATATATAATACTCTAGGGCCAGGTATCTGGGATACAGGACTTGAAGTCTAGTGCAGATACCGCAAGTATTGTAACGCTGATTGTCTGACGTATTTGAACACCTCCGATAATCAGGTTTCCTCACGATGTTTTTCTTCACGGTTAGCGAGTGGTATTACTACTATAACTTTACAAATGTACATAACTTATAAAACAAAATCATTACACGAGTAGATGCCGGGATTCGAACCCAGGACCTCCCGACGGTATTTTACCGCTCTACCACCGCTCAAAAAATCTCATGTAAGTAATATTCTTTAACATAAATTTACATACAGGCACATACATTGCTTCTGGCCCCACACTAGGATACCCGGTGTCGTGGGAACCAGAAACAGCGACATCACAAACATGTAAACATCCAAGACCTAGGTTTTTTTTGTCCCCAGCCGGGATTCCAACCCGGGACCTCTTGCATGGTAGGCAGATGCGCTACCGCTACGCCACAGAGGTCGTCAATCTTAATATTCTAGTCTTATTTGCTATCGCCCAAAAACCACTTGGAGTATACAAAGCACTGGACTAGACATCTATTACGTACATTTTTAAATGATTTCTTTAGTCCGCTATTAAATGATAATATATTTAAAGTTTTCTATAAAAAAAAACACCACTAATCTTTTTCAAACATACCACTAAGCAACCCGGTGTTGCTAAGAGCGTAGACCATGGGCTCCCCTTTGGCGGCAAACAGCACCACGTCGCCGGGCCCCCAACAGGCTGCTACCACGCGGCCGCCGCGCGCGCACCAGCGCTCCGGCTTCCAGCATTTGGTGCCCCACACTCTGTGGTGTGGTTGGTATGTTAGAGGTGTGACGATAGTGTCAAGTGGGTGCCCCACACTCTGTGGTGTGGTTGGTATGTTAGAGGTGTGACGATAGTGTCAAGTGGGTGCCCCACACTCTGTGGTGTGGTTGGTACGTTAGAGGTGTGACGGTAGTTTCAAGTGGGTGCCCCACACTCTGTAGTGTGGTTGGTACGTTAGAGGTGTGACGGTAGTATCAAGTGGGTGCCCCACACCCTGTCGTGCAGTTAGTATGACAGGGGTTTGAAGGCAAGTGGTTGCTCAATAGAAATAGAGAAAAAATGGACTTAGATAAATAGTCACTACGGTCATCATCAATTCTTGTTATCCTTCCTTTCTTTTCTCTTTTTTGTTCTATGGCGCATAACTTCAGAGTAAATCAAAAGATGTATTGGATGCTTATTGTATGCTCATATTTCAAAACATTGAAAATAAAATTCAACATTGTTTTTAAGGGTCTTATGATACTATTGATAAAGTGAAACGAATAACAGATATCAGATAACAGTTAAATGGTTACTTCTAGGGCTAATCTTGGCATTATTTTATTAAGGAAGTTTATGTACATTATGTAAAGTATTTCAAAGAAAAAGATGTTTTCATAGAATATACTGAAATGAAACGGTTTTATTCAAAGTAGCGCAGAAAGTGCGGCTTATGAACGTTACAATTCAAACTAGGTATCCATTTGAAAATTTACATCATTTTGGAGAAAAATTTTACAAAAAAACTCCATACTTAGTCTTCTCAAAGTCCTTAATTGACATAGTTTACATAATTATTATAAAACATAGAACGCATGCATTGTACTGGCTTTAAAGTGAAATAAATAACAGATATGGTAACAGTTAAGTGGTTATTTCTAGGGCCAATCTTTGCATTATTTTATAAAGTTTATGTTAATTATGTAAAGTATTTCAGAGAAAAAGATTTTTTCATAAAGTATATTGTTGTAAAATACATGGACAGTTTTCACTGCACATGATATACTATCCAGATTTAGATGAAATTCTGTTTAAGATTGACTTGAACCACTTTCTTAGATGAGAATTGACTAGGATTTAATTAAAATCATTGAGTCAAATTTGAAATCTTTGTACAAAATTATATTTAAAGGGCAACTTAGTGACCTTTAAGAATGGACTTAAATTCAGCACTTGACTCCAAAGTAGCCTCGACTCACCTAAATATAATACTAGAAGTAGCCGCAAACACCTTCGATGCATCCAGCGACCACCGAGCAAACACAATGCCTCCACCAGCCACTCTACGCATTGGTACGGCAGTTTCCATGGCAACGTCCCAAATGAGCATGGAAGTGTCGGCCCCTGAACAACTGATGAGTAAGTCTCCATTGGGAGACCAGGAAACATCAGTTACTGGGCTGTGTCCTGATCTGTGGGTAGGAAATGGATTAGTTTTATTCTGCAGTATGTTTGACGTGTAATTCTGTTGTTATGGACTAATGAGGTAAAATTGAGATATATATTTGCAAGGTTGTTCACATTGACAACTACATATAGTTAACTAATATGTCTAACAAAATGAGATGACACATTTCCACTTAAAAACTGTACCACTGTTTACAGCCTGGCTGATTAACATAATCAGAAGAGTGATTATTTGGATTGCAGTTCCTAAGATAAATTAAGTGACAACTAAGGGACCTCTAAAGAGGTTAACAGGAGATAGACTTTTAAAATTAGAAACATGAAATTGAAGTATCGATTTTCTGTTCATAAACAAAAGTCAGTTGTTTTACAGTTTTTGGAAATTGTGACCCCAGTGTTTGAAAATTTTGAGTCTACCCGAGCCACGGCAACTGTAACGCTGCTGAAATATTGGGAAATAAGGTAATTACGTTTTACCTAATAAATAATCACGATTAGACCCATTTAATATATAACTACCTATATTTTATGAGATGATTTTGACTTTTAAAAGTTTTAGAAATTCGTCACTTAAGTAGGTTAAGGTAAAGAAAATAATTGAAATAAACTACTTCACATGGCACTGCCTAAACCCATCAAAGAAACTTAGTGGCAAGCTCTTTGACATTTAATAAAAAGATTTTAATTAAGACATCAGAGGCCTTATGGGCGGCTTGATAGCTTCTGACAGTAAGGCCAGCCACTGTCTTACAATCGTCCACCAACCCGGACTTCACCCCCATCGTGGAGTATGGCCTAACCTTCCTGCGATGCAGGAAGAGACCCGTACCCCAGCAGTGGGGATATACAAGGGTTGATAACAACAAGATGTGGATTTTCATTTTGTCATAAATAAGGTACTTTGTTGTACAAACAAACAGTAAAAGCTATTCATTTAATAAATCACTGAACCAATAATTAAGTCCACTTACTTTTTCAAAACCACTGCATTGCTAGAAGACGGCTTTGTAAACATGGAGTTAGGGTCAACAGTCCACACTATGACCCCTTGTTCGCACCCAACGGCAATTTCTGAAGCCGACATTGGCCTCCAACTTAGGGTTGAGACGTGTCCTTGAGCCTTGCATTTCAACGTCGACACAAAAGAAGCTTCAGAACAGTACACTCTGACATTATCATCAGCTGTCACCACCGCTATTTTTGTTGTGTGGGGATGCCATGCCAGGCATTTGACTGGAGCATTCGCCCAGTTACGAGTTCTTGAGTAGTTTGACACGATTTTGGGTCCAATGTCCTTCAGATGTGGTTGTAAAAAGTACCTGAATGCTGTGAAGGCGTTAGCGACCTTTAGTATATATGAAGCGGCGACAGCCAGTGTGGGGCTATCTCGGTTCACATTGGGATCGGCGGCTACGCTCAGGGCCTCTAAGAAACCCTGTTTGTACCACAAACTTGTTATCCTCTTCAATATGTTATCTTCGACATCTACGTACATTGAAATGTTCTCATCGGCAGCCCTGTGATGGTATGAATCCCTTGTTACGTTAACTTTGGGATGGCTTTTCGTCTGGAAATTCAGAATCCCTAATAAACACAGGCACAGAGGAAGTATCTTAGTTGTAAATGTCTTAACCTTACCGTGTTAGTAAAAGTGGTGATGTTACCATATTGGGCGTTCCCACAGCAGAAAGCTTCGTTTATTTTACAGAAGGCTACCTCGTCTGGGCCTGGCAACTCAGGAAAACCAGCGAAAGCAGACATTATCTTTAGTATTTATTGGAAAATGTCGTAGCTAATGCCGGTAAACACGACGAATCCGATTCAAATTCAATTTCATTTCATTTCAAACGAGTTTGACGTTTATTATGTTAGTTATGTCAGTAGTTTTCACTTGTCATTGTCAGATTGTTGGTCTTTTCTGTGGTTGCATTTTTTTTAAACATCGTCAGTAAAGTCTCTATAATGTACGACCAGAAAAGTACGGCTGATAATGCACAGTTTACATCTCGTGCAATATTTGACAGTGAGTGATTCATTACAGGCACTATAGGGTTCACAATTATGAGGGTTTGAAAATAAAAAGGGCCATCTCCATAACAAACCTGACATTGGCAGAATCCTAAGGGTGCAAAAAAGAATTGAATAATTCAATTATTTTTTATGGCAATCATTCAATTATTCAATTAAAGTTTCCTACCAGACCGTGACTGCGACCGCTTTAGCAATTCTTTGGATAAGAGTAGGTACATCTACTGCGTGTATAATAATTAAAAAATAATTTTAAAAAATTTAAACTACTTTGCGTAGTTTGCACTTTGTTAGTTTGCGCTGTACGTACCTACTCGTAATTACATACATAAGAAAGGAAGAGCCAGGAAGAACGAGAAACAGTGTCATTATCTTGTCAATAATTCGTGCTAGGTATTGAATGTAAAAGTTATATATTCGGATTATGATTTTATGAAATGCCTCTGTTTTATGAAGACGAAAATTACTAACGGGCGCCAACGACTCAACGATACGGCCCTCAAAATCCATCTTACAAGATGATTTTTAATACCTATCTTACAAGATATGAACACTGAGGGTTTCCTTAGATTTGTCTTGGACATAATAATAATTATACTTGCGCCGCCCGCCACTCTAAGCTATACCTGTATTTTGTATTTTAGAGGCTTATTGCTAATACCAGGGACTGGTTTTTATAAAATAAGGTGACTAAGGTTTCTCCCAGAGATTTATTCTTCGCGAGCAAACGCTCTCAAAGCGCAATATGTTGTGCTTGGCATGAATTTACTGCGAATCCGCAGAGCTGAGATTTATTTCTGCCAGCCGTATAGGCGCAGCCATTGTAGGTACAAACAGCTAATTCACCATAAAGTAATAGGTATCAGCTATTAAAAAACTAACTGTTTATTTCAGAGGAAAAAAGTACACACAAATTTTCTTGTTCTGGAGGCTAAAAATCTTTCATATAAGGTTATAATGCTTCCAGAGGTTGCTTTATATTAAAGATAAAGTTTACAAAGTAAAAGTTTGTAGGATTGCGGTGCGAACCTTGCAGGTTCCAGGAAAATTAATTGTTATGTTGGATGTTAATTGCATTATGAGTAATTTTGCGTAAATTTGCGCGGATTGTTGTTGATATTTATATAAATGGAATTAAAATGTCACAGGCTTCATTTAAAAAGGCCTTCTATAATTTATAATGTTGCGTCCCCTACAGGGTCCACAAAGATCCATATTTTTTATTATGTCATTTGTATATACTTGCGGAACACAATAAATTATTCAGTATTGAGTATTTCCTCGTTGGTCTAGCGGTGTCACATCTGATTAACGTGCTGGAGGTCGTGGGGTTGATTCCCACTGGGGTCGCATTTGTATAAATGGCCTAGTTTGGGGACTAGAACAAGTGATTGTTTAGTGTGGAAGTTACTCACGATGCTTAGACTGTAAAAAAGGGATTACTACAATTTTACAACTTAATATGATAATAAAAATCATGATTATTGATTAAATTTATTCATTTTAGGCACACCAACATAACGTAACAAGTATTACAAAAATTTTAGTATGGTCTATCTCGATGATAATCCGCAGAAATACATACTTGAAAAATCAAGAAAAAATGAAGAATTAGGAACTACGAGGGCTGCTACTTATGTATGCGGAATAGAAAAAATAAACAAATGTATATGGCTAAATATGCTTTTATTGTTTTTCAAAGTATTCTCCACTATGATCGATGCACTTTTGCATTCGATGAAACCAATTTGTAAAACAATTTTTCCATTCTGATTGAGGTATCTCCAAAACGTGCTGTTTGAACGCATCTACGGCATCTTCACGGGTCGAAAATCGTTGACCACGTAATTTATTCTTTACATTTGGGAATAAATAGAAATCATTGGGAGCCAAATCAGGGCTGTACGGTGGATGACCCATCAATTAAATTTTTTGACCATCCAAAAATGTAGTTGTTTCCTGAGATGTATGACAGCTGGCATTATCATGGTGAAGTATGATTCTGCGTCGCTGGTTGTTTTGGCGTATTTCTTCAAATACTTCCGGCGAACAAATGGTCGTGTACCACTCCAAATTAACCATTCTGCGATTTTCCAGTGGTATTGTAGCCACATGGCCATTAATACCAAAAAAGCAGGCCACCATTTGCTTTACAGTGCTTTTTGCACGAGCCACTTTCGTAGCGTTCGGCTCATTTTGAAACACCCAAACTGTTGATAGTTGTTTAGTTTTGGGATCGTACGCGTAGATCCAGGATTCGTCACCTGTGTAGATATTATAAACAGATTTTGAGTCGCCTCCGTTGAATTTTTTTAAGATTTTCTTGCACTATTCGACGCGAGCATCTTTTTGATCCTGAGTTAAGTTGTGCGGGATCCAACGCGAACAATTTTTTTTACAGACAAATGTTCATGTAATATCCTATGAATGCTTGTCATACATATGCCCAGAATAGCCTCTATCTTGCGATAGAGACTATTCTTGCGAGGCTATGCGGCGGTCTTGCATTATTAGTTTTCGCACAGCTTCAATATTTTGTGGCACAACCACCGATTTCGGGCGACCTTCTTTAAATCTTTAACTTCGTCAGTGAGCTTACTGCGCCCGCGATTAAACTCACTAAACCAGTGATACACAGTCTTTTTTGATGGAGCTTTACCACCAAAAGTCGAAGTTAATTCATCTACGCACTGTTGTTGCGTTAAACCACGTCGAAAATCGTAATAAATCATAGCACGAATATTTTCACGAGTTCCATTTTTTCAGCGATATGACATTTTAAACCCAACAAAAACAAAACACTAACGTACCTATGTAAGAGAAAAATATTAGCGGCCAGTATTTAAAAAAAGAACGAATTTGACCATGGAGGTCAGACATTGCTTTTAAAATTATTGGAATCCCAGATTCCGCTAAGTAGCAGCCTATGTAATCGCCGACACGATTTTAATAGGTATGTTAGCCAATTCAAGATGGGCTCCACATTGCCTTTGATTTGTTTAATACTGTTGATATGACATTGGGAGATCGATTTAAACTAACGACACAAGTTACTTATCCTAAAGCATCAGCTGGAATTGGGTATAATAAACCTAAAACTAGACATAAGCTAATAACTTTTGAATGACGATGGAAATAAATATTGAATATTGTCTGACGGTTGATTTTTTAATAAAAAAAAGCTAATGGGCGACTCGCCGGCACCAGTGCAATTTACTTTAATTAATTTATTAATTATTTTTTTAAATTTATTAAATTTTTATTTTATTACTTATAGTTAATAAACTTCTACAGTTTGACAGTTAACAAAGGTACCTAAGTACTGGTCAAGTATGGAAGGTTCTGTCAGTACTACTGATACACTGAAAGATACATAATTATGTATCATAGGGTAAAAAAATACTCCGCCACGGGGAGCAAGTCCGGGTTGGTGGTGGTTTGTGACAGTGGCGGGCCTTACTGTCAGAAGTCATCGTGCCGCGGCACCAACGGCTTAGCGTGACTTGCGAAGCGCGGAAGCGCTCGGAAAAAATGCACTAGCGGTAGTCACGGGACGGTCACCCATCCTGCACATGCCGCGCCTGTTGCTGCTTAACTCAAATTACTGGTTCCAATCACTCGGTTCGACTAGGCCACGAGCGCTTCCATGTAACAACCTACAGACCTACTTGCAGGGTACTATGACGAGTGGGTTCAAGAGTTCTTGAAAACCAATTTTAGTACACGAAAATATATTTATTGGAAATACATAATAAAGATACAATACGCGCAATCCTCCGGGTCTAGCAAAACCGGTCTGATCAGCAACCGGCTGAAAGTACTGGGCAGCGCTCACATTGACGTCATACACGTCGCAAAAGGAGCCCCAAAGGTCCTCCTTGTGCGAGCCTAAAAGCATAGCGCTTCTTCCTTTATATGAGCGCCTAATACTTTCTGCTTTAAATTCTATCGTACTTTGTGTCGCGTTATGTATACTATTTTTCCATTACACAGGAGGCATCTTCTTCTTGGGACTACGAGAAATAGTTTATCCCTCGTGGACCCGTTGATGACGTATAACGGGACCACGAGGGATAGTTATCCCTCGTGGACCCGTTAACGTAACAAAATAATGGGACCACGAGAAAACACCCCTACCAACGGTTCCACGGTTCATGAAATTGGAACACGTTCAGATGCTGGCTGTTGTAGCTTTGCCTAGCAATGTTACCGTATGAAAAGAGGTTAGAATACAACAGTAGGTACCCACTAGCTGTACTCTTCAAACCTTTTCTAAGGATACGCCGTCTGTCGCAAGGTGACAGCGCGAGTAATTGATTCTTTGCTACTAGCGAATTTGCACATTCAGTATACAGGTGACGGTGCTATGAAAGATTGCCTCCGCAGTCCGTCGGTGTTGGCTAGCCAAGTGTAAATAATGCAGAGGTTCTACCGGGAAGATGGTAGAACCTCTGGCCTCACATTGGAAAGGTTGTGGGTTCATATCCTGATTTGTACCAAAGACCTAATTTCAATTCAATTTATTGAAACGTAAAGTATCTGTTCACATACTATTTGCTGAATGTCAATGTACAATCTAAAGTAAAAGTGAAAGCCGCTGCCTTCATTAATCTTAGATACTTATGTAGGTACCTAGCCAATTTAAAACTTTTTCCGTAAATAAAAAAATGCACCGGCCTCCATTAGGCGTAACCTAAATTACAATAACTTGCGATTAATTTTTTAGTCGTAAGCCCGTTATCTGTACGACGAAAAGCAAAATTTGGCTTTTACATTTTTAAGTTGTCGATTGTCCTTTTCCTAAACTGGGATACCCTGACCTACCTCGTATGGTAACCTGACACGCATATTACAAACATGGAAATACACCCAGATTGAGGTCAATAATTATACAAATTACAATATTGCTTTTAGTAATAAGGCCGCCAAGTGCACTATATTTTTAAAATATTTCGGTCACTGTAATTTCTTTTTACAATAAAGAATATTCTATCTATCTATCTACAACAGCTGTCAAACAGTGCTATAACGACTAACTTCAATAATGCTCCATTAATTCTCTATAAAGGATCTGTTTCATCGACCTACAATTCATGGCTTACTATGACGATTCAATGTACGTTGAACACATTCCCAACATATTAGCAAGTAGGACCTTACTTATGGGCGGCGCAATGAATATCGAATTGTTGTAATCAATTATGACTTGTATTTTTCCGAAATACGGACCTGTAACGCTAAGCAAGTTTAATTAAAAGGAACAATCAGAGCATTAGTTATGGTATTTTGTAGTGTTTTTTATCAACTTGCGGCTGATCCGAACCCAGTAAGCAAATAACCTAACATTACATGGTTTCCTTAGCAATTTCTCACAAATATGAGATATTGTGTAAGAATATCTATATAACATTGTAAATATAAACGATATCGACCACCTCATCTATTTTAAATTTAAAGTTCTTTATTCCAGTTACGATTGCAGTTTTTATTAATACTTTGTTCTTCGTCAAATCTTGTGGAATGAATAACAGGAAGAGGCAGTTCCAAAACGAATATTATGTGTTGAGATTGCTTTCAAAAGTGCCCCGAGATGATTGGGCCGAAGTGAGTAAAATTTTCTACCTTGCTTAATATAAGCTCATGTCTGTAATCCGGTGGGGTAGGCAAAGACTAGGGTTTGCCGTTTGCCACGATCCATAAATGACTGAAGTGAATTAAAGATTCTACCCCTCTTTAGTGAGACGTCGTGAGATTTGGCTCAACCGCCTCACCCGCCCCCTAATGAGAGATGAGAGATGTTTTAAAATGCGATACTTTTAGTGTAAATTTGACGGTGGCTGCAAAACAACCAAGGGGCTGTGTGCTACTTTGTGACGTTTCGTATAGCCGTGATAAATATGAAGGAGAATTTGTCCTCAGCCGTTGAAATGGCCAATCCGCGGTGGGTACGCGAGGTAATTATGCCTACACTCACTTTTTCTGACAGAAGGCCTATTTCCTATTTCCAGAAGGACGTTCGGTTACATAAAAAAGGAGAATTTATCGCGATTTTACACTGCGGATAAAATGATATATTTCGCGACCCCCATCTCATAATTAATAGACCCCAACTAATGTATTTAATTGATGGTTTGTACAATCAACAGTATATCAACACTCTTGGTTACGTTACGGGTGAATTGACAACAAAGCTGATGATGGTTGATGTGTTGTTGATGTTACAGAAACTTTTATTTAATGTAGAGTAGGTAGGTACGATTTTACATTTCATAACCCTACCAAGGTTTTGTTTTTCAGATATCATTCACTTTTCCAAGAAGACTGTTCCGGCCTGATCAACCCAACACAGTTTACAACACGGGAGTGCCCAAAGAAGTAAAGATAAAGTATCCCGATAACTATTTAGTTACCAGACTGAAGAATCTGCTGAAAATCAAAGAAATGTTGGAAAATGAGACGCTTAGACCTATTGGCAACCCGGATTTTTAGTGCCTAGGCCTGTTCCAATAATAGTTATCTATCGAAAATAAAACGTACCCTTTTCCCCATTCGTAAAGTGAAATCTCACACATTTACGTCCCTGCCTGGGTAGTATGGCGATGCTGGTCGCGCGTTTTAATGTCAAAAATCCGCCTTCCAGTATAATTAATTTCGTTATTTTAGCGTTATTTCATGCTGGAAACAGGGGCTTGTTTCATTTACCAGGTAATAATTGTAGTGTTTTATTTTTAATGTAAGTTATACAGCTCCTACTGCAGGATACAGGCCTTGTCTCAGAAAGACAGAGAGAAAGCGAGGGTAGGACGCTTGCCTCAGATTCATGAGGTCGTGGATTCGAAATCCGGCATGTACCAATGAGTTTGTTTTCCTGATTGTTAAGTGTAATGGATTGTTGTAGCAATACGAGTACCACTCGCTAACAGTGTAGGAAAATATTGTGAGGAAACCTGAGTGAGTGAGGTGGTCACATACCCCAGCGCTTGAATCCGCGAATGAAATTGATCCGCGGTGGGCACGCGTGGTGATTAAGCCCATACTCTCTCTCTTTGAGAGAAGGCCTTGCAATGGAATGTATACATATAGGCCATATTATATAATAAAAATCATCTAAGTGATAGCAATACAATGTACTTCCAATGGTATACCTGGTACAAATAGGGGGTTCTTCCACGTAGTCAAACTATTTAATCAAACTGATTTGACCACGTGGAAAATTCGTTCCTCGTGGTCAAATTATTGTAATAATCCTTCCTGTATAAGATTCTAAATGCCAAAAAGTACAGTGAAACCATAGTCAAACTATTTTGTCGAACTGATTTGACCACGTGGAATTATGTTTCCGCATAGTCAAACTAGTAAAACGCCCTTATTCCGTGCCGACCAACTAAACTGATCAACTAGTTGTTCCGATCGGAGCTCAGTACGTGGTTTTATTCCTGTCGGACTTATCAAATCAACCATATTAAGCTTATATAAGTGTACCCAACGGAACAACTACAAAGTCTTATTCTTTATGAGACTATGCATTTTAGAGACTCTCCACCCTGAGCACTTGTTTCAAACTATTTTAGATTAGCCCAGGCGCCTGGTTTCATAGAACTTCAATTCATGGTTTACCATGACAATTCGATGTACATTGCAGAACCGATTAACCCACAGATTAACAATAAGTCTCTGCTACGCAATTCACCTCCAATTGATAATAAACTACGAAGAGAACTTTCTAACTTTTTCTTAAAATATGCATTGACGGGTTTTAAACATCGGACGGGTCATCAAGAAAAGTAACACGACCTGATTTTATAATAAGAATATTATAACCGTCACCCGTAAACTGAGTTTGATTGAAGAGTTCTTTGCTCTGCTACTGATTTTTTACTTGAGTACTATGGCAGTAGGTAAAATCTTCAACTTCTTCCTGTGCCACTCCACTAATAGAGGTGGCCGTCAGCTCCGCAAAATTTCTTCTTTGTTTCTTGCCAAGCGAAACAGATCTTGATGCTTTCTACATGCCATTCCTTGATGTTTCTAAGCCACGACTTCTGTCTACTCCCAACACGCCTTCCCTAAATGTTGCCCATCATAATAAGTGGAAGAGCTTGTTGGGTCGCCACAAGCTGCAGCTCATTATTAACATAAGTCCGGATTTACTTGTAATTTACAAAAAGCCTTAGGTTATTCACTTTTCGCTACGTCTAAGTCAGTTTGCAGCCGAGTGACATCAGAAATGCAGGTCGGTATCATTTCCAAGTCACTTTGCTACGCCTCGGGTCGCCGGGTCTAATGTAATTACGGGATGACACCAGGCGAATATGTACGGTACGGAAGATGTGATGTTTGTAGCTACAGGTATATCTGTAGCCCTAACTTGCCAAAGCCAAAGTGAACTTGCTCAAGTAAGCTTGACTAAACTTAGCTATATCTGTAGAACTAACTTGCCAAAGCCAAAGTGAACTTGCTCAAGAAAGCTTGACTAAACTAACCCAGGTGTAATTGGGCAAGTCTACGTGAAAAAGTCAACTTGCCCAAGTCAACTTTGGACAAGTCAACTTCCCCAAGTCCACTCGACAAAATGAACTTGGTCGTGTCAGCTTGAATAAGAAATCAACGGGCCCTAGTTAACTTAGACAAGTGCACTTGGGCAAGTCAACTTGCCCAAGTCAACCTGACCAAATCGAGTCACTGACCTAAATCAATTCGCCGAGAGTCGCACCTCATAACACAAAGTTGCATAGAGATACAGTGCGTTTACCATAAGAATACTGTGTCCCTTACAGACGGTGCAAGATGACGCGGCGGCAAGAGACAAACTATGAACTGCATAGTTTACAATTTGTACAACATTTGCCTGTGTCAACTTGCTCAAGTAAACTTGCTCGCGTCATATAAAACAGTAACGTGGCGTAACTGATGAAAGTTTGTAAAGGTAATAAAAGGTATAAAGTTTGTATGAAGAAATCCATTGCCAGCAACTCAGAAACTCTGCCCAACGGTAGCGGTGTAGACATTTTTTACGGTGATTTTGTAAAATATTACGGCCAATTTTTACGGTTAAATTATGCACAAATATTACGTACGTACTAATATTATACCGACTGTATCAAATTGCTGTAAGGTACATTTTGCCGAAAATTTGTGAATAATTGTCTTGGATTTTTTTCTCTATCGTATTGTGTTTTCGTGTGTTATGATTTTTGTATGTGTAAAAAATGTCTCTTACACTAAACAGTTTTAGGTCACCTACACACGATTTGTTCGACAAAATGAAATAATATAACTGACGTACAGAATATTCATCGTATGAAAAATTTAAGTAAGACTCACTAGACAAACTATTTGATTCTTACATCAAACAGAATAAATTCATTGTTAGTAATATGTCCATAACGCAAAATTTCCGCAATCGTTAATGTAGTCTCCCTATTAAAAAAAAGGTCGCGGGCAAAAGTCAATATTAAAGTCTTTTCATCTAATAGAGTTTCACATATTGCTCTCCGTATTTTAAGGATTTCTATCAACATTACCTACATACATTGCTCCTGGCCCACACTAGGATACCCTGTGTCGTGGGAACCAGAAACAACGCCATCACAAACATGAAACATCAAAGACCTGGGGTTATTTTATTCCCCCAGCCGAGGTTCGAACTCGGGACCTGTCGCATGGTAGGCAGATGCGCTACCGCTGCGCCACAGAGGTCGTCATCGGTTCCTTTACGGATCGCTCTGAGGTAGAGCAACAAGATTTAGCCAGAATGTGTGCATCTACCTAAACAGCTCAAAAAAGAGGCTCACCGTTGGCTCATCAAGCCGTGCCGTTCCTCTGCAAATCTCGCCGATTGTTCTACCGCCTTCTTAATGTCATCAAGGTGGAAAACGTGGCCATAAATATCACGAATCTTAGTGATAGATTCGTGATATATATGGCCTTCAGGAGACAGTGCCACCCAGCCATCTCCACGATACTTAATCGTGGAGATGGCTGGGTGGCACTGTCTCCTGAAATACAGGTCTACGTCTAGTTTAGGAGATAGAGTAAATTCTTGTATTACCCACAAACACCAAAATCATCGTAAACTCTGGATGTACTTTCATTTCATTACATATGTGGTTGGACGGGAAGACGGACGGTAGACGAAGGTGGTCACCGAGCGGTGGCCATGAACTGGCCATCGTTCGGCGGGTAGACGGCCAACCGAAAGCCAGCATCTTAAAAAATAAAATAAAACAGAACGTGGCGGGAGAGGGCGCTTCTTTTTTAACGCAGCTAGAAATAACTCTGACAGTGACACTAACATCGCCAAAGATAAAAAATCGTATTGGTAACGAACAATATATTTAAGTTTGAAGAATTTTTAAAAGTTAAAAATGATTTATTATAATATAGTGATAATATTGATAGGGTCGAATATTTTTTTTTTGTTAACGTAAAAAGAGTATTACCATATACATAGCACGTACTATATATTATACGAGGAAAGTGTTACGCTTAGTGATGTAAAAAAAACGGTTTTTTTTCTGAAGTGAAAAAAAAACCTTGAAAAAAAACGTGAAAAAAATTGGGTTTTTTTTCAGGGGGACGTTTTTTTTCATAGTTTCTTCTCTCCACTCTTACAATGCGTTCACATTAACTTGACGTGTGAGAGAATTGGTAGCACTGATATGTTTAGTTTTACCATGTTAAATAAGAAATCATTCCCATTACTTGGGGAAAATAAAAGGATTGAGGGCTTGTTTTACCATCTTCCGATTAGGTCCAAAAGCTAATTCACATGTTATGTCCTTGTTACCAATTCTCTCACGCGTCAAGTTAATAATGTGAACGCACTGTAGATATAAATCTGACTCTGACCGAGGGTATGAACGACCTAAAGAAGAGGTCAAAGTAGTCAAGGACAATACAAAGCTCTTTATTTGTAGGAATATTATTAAATTCTTTATTGTACCAGTAAAGATTGTACAATTGGCGGGCTTAATACTAAATAGTATTTTATTCTAGCCAACCAACAGGTGACGTGGAGAAGGCGGGGGTAGTCTCAAACAGTGAGGTGGTATTTTATTGTCAAATATCCTTTTTAACAATTAAACTATTTATGAATATGTCCAATAGTTATAAACATATCTACACATATAAAAAGATAATAATTAAGCACATATATAAAATAAACAGTACAATATAGGTGTCATATTCGAAGATTACTTTCTCTGTTACGTTCCATTATCCAAGATAATGAACGCACAGCTAGCTAGGCTAAAGTAAGTAAGGTCTCATATCATTTTCCATGTTTGTTGTATGATATCTTGAAGTCAAGGTCTACTTTCCTCCACTGTAATCAGTATTACCAATAAATTGCGCGCGAAAGTAACCGAACATGCTCGGATAGTCGAGAGACATCGTTCTAGTGTCTCCGGTAGAGTTTTTATAGTTATTAGAATATTGACTATTATTGCTTGGTAATTTTGCTGTTTTGCGAGACTTCGTCGTGTGGGTGGTGTTTTGTTTATGAAAAACGATAAAATTTTATGTTTTATTCCATCATTTAATAACACCTTTTCTGAAAAAAACCAAATTTAGAAAAAAAACGGCAGTGCCATGTTTTTTTTAATGTTTTTTTTTCAGTTTTGAAAAAAAAACAAATTGTAATTTTTTTCTATTTGCATCTCTAGTTACGCTTTCTCAATGTATCGGAAAGTATTTGCACCGTTCTTATAATATAAGCTATGTCAATAATTAACAATTAATTAACGTCTTCGATTCTCAGCCACAGGAGATCCGCTGGATTATTAAAAACATGAAGAGGGGTAAGTCGCCTGGACATGACTGTCTTAGTATCGAACACCTGCAATATGCTGGACATCATCTGGTTCGAGTACTAACCATGTTCCTCAATCTGTGTATGGTACATTCATATCTTCCGGATGACCTTATGAAGACGATAGTCGTTCCTATAGTAAAGAACCGGACTGGCGACATCTCAGACAGCAACAATTATAGGCCTATTTCTCTTACCACCATTATCGCCAAGGTGCTTGATAGTTTGCTTGAGGGACGTCTATGTAAGCATCTTTCGCTGCATGACGCGCAGTTTGGTTTCAGAGCCGGCTTGTCGACTGAGAGTGCGATCTTGTCTCTCAAGCAGACTGTCAAGTACTACACAGACAGGAAAACAGATATACTCGTATATGCGTGTTTTCTGAACTTGTGTGAATAAAAAGTTCTAAGAGCTTCTAGTTTCATCCACCTGCAATTACGAGTCTGAGTTTGAAATAAGAATTTGTTTTTTATGTAATTCTTATTTCAAACTTACGGACAACGTAAATTTATTCCACTATTTACAAAGCCCTGAAAGTCTAACACTGCTGCTTTCATTTTTAAATGAAGTAGCTTTTCTTTCTTTTTAGGTATTCATCGCGCATGTGGTGGCCAGCTCGCGTAATTATACTTTTTATACGAAAGCCATGGCATGTGCATGCCACCAGCTTTGTTCTGGAGCTATAAAAACAAGAACCCTGGGAGCGTCGAGTCGTAGTCGCGAACGGTACGCTTCTAATTAAAGAACGCCTTCGGCCTCGGCGAGACGATGCGTGTGCGCAGATCCAACAGTGTTCGCTCAATAAAAACCAAACGTAGTACATATTATATTTTTCCCCCGCTTTTATATTACATAAGGATAACGTAACAGTGCCCTGTGACATGTGAGAAGGATCAAAAACGTTTATTAGGAACGTCTAAGCCTCGCTGGAAGATATGGTAAGCCTACAGCTAATTTTAACTTCAATATTGCCTGATCTTGAAATTCAAGCTCCGTCTAGTTCCTATCGTTGCTCTAACAGCTGCTTCAAAAAAAGAAAAATGTTTACATAATTTTTTTTTCTTTTTTTCTTTTCAGTCAATGAAGTGAAACGAGACCGAAAATTGAGAATTTGAAAAAAGAACGACAAGATGAAGTTTACGATAGATGTGCTGGGAATTTTTCTCAAAGTAGTTGTTAGGGTAAGTGTGCCAATTGTGATAGGTACTTACGTTAATAGATAATAGTCCCTAGAATAGTCCCTAGATCACTAGGTCACAGAGGCTAGCCTATGTGCGATGAATGGCCGTAATATATGTACCAGTATATCGGACAATTCTATTGGCCGGTTGACAAATTGGGAATGCGTAACTTCTACGGACGATTGCTTCTCTGTTCATTTGCATGTAGAGTCACAGTAGGGACGTCTATCCCAAAATAGCCTAGCGCTGACGAATCTAGTCTTTATTTTCGTGTTTTTAAGGATTTTAGGAGGAATGCATACTATGCATATTAGGTTTTGGCATTGAGCGAACAAATGTTGAAGCACTCGTGGCCTAGCGGAACCGAGTGATGGGTATCAATCACTTGAGGCGCGGTCAGGTGCAGGATGGGTCACCGTCCCGTGACTACCGCTAGTGGCATTTTCCGAGCGCTTCCGTGCTTCGCAAGACACGTTAAATTGTGCCGATGGTAACGGCTGTCATGTATGGCAGTCGTTAAGCCATGTCAGAGGCCTCATGGCCGACTTGATAACTTCTGACAGTAAGGCCCGCCACTGTCTTACAAACCTCAACCAATTTAAAAACCTATTTAGAGGCTAAAAATATCACCCATGCCGGGATTCGAACCCGCAACCTCTGGCTATCCGTGCCAGCGCTCTACCAATTGAGCCAATGGGCGACTCACCGGCATCAGTGAAATTTCAAACCTCTTTACACTATTCTCTGTATTACGTACAGGCAGCGACATCTGGCTTAAGCAAATTGCATCACTTACAGCCCCGACTACCTACTTTGCAGTTAGATTTTACATCGGAATGATATCACTGTACCCACATGATCATACAATTTTTAATGCACTAACCCGTGCTAAGGACAAATTTAAAAACCTATTTAGAGGCTAAAAAATTCACCCATATCATTCCGATGTAAAATCTAACTGCAAAGTAGGTAGTCGGGGCTGTAAGTGATGCAATTTGCTTAAGCCAGATATCGCTGCCTGTACGTAATACAGAGAATAGTGTAAAGAGGTCCGAAATTTCACTAATGCCGGTGAGTCGCCCATTGGCTCAATTGGTAGATCGCTGGCACGGATAGCCAGAGGTTGCGGGTTCGAATCCTGGCATGGGTGAAATTTTTAGCCTCTAAATAGGTTTTTAAATTTGTCCTGAGCACGGGTTAGTGCATTAAAAATAAAAATAGTAAAACCTCAACCAACTCGGACTTGGCCTCCGTGCTGGAGTATGGCCTACTTCCTGCAATGCAGAAAGAGATCCGTGCCCCAACAGTGGGAACATACAAGGGTTGATATCGATTGAGCGAACAAATACGCATGCACGTTAATGCGTAGACGTAGCGCTTTTTTTCTGTAGAGGTATAATAGATGACGTATACGTTATGTATACCACTACCCACTATACGAGTATACCAATGTGTTTCCGTGTCAACGCTGAAGGGTTCTAAACATGCTAAATGACCATGATCAATTCACGTTTCTCGAGTTTTCTGCGTAATTTTCATTCATCGCGTAAAGTCCCAGAGCTGTTAGAACTTTATTTATTTATTTATTTATTTATTTATTTATTTATTTATTTATTTATTTATTTATTTATTTATTTATTTATTTATTTATTTATTTATTTATTTATTTATTTATTTATTTATTTATTTATTTATTTATTTATTTATTTATTTATTTATTTATTTATTTATTTATTTATTTATTTATTTATTTATTTATTTATTTATTTATTTATTTATTTATTTATTTATTTATTTATTTATTTATTTATTTATTTATTTATTTATTTATTTATTTATTTATTTATTTATTTATTTATTTATTTATTTATTTATTTATTTATTTATTTATTTATTTATTTATTTATTTATTTATTTATTTATTTATTTATTTATTTATTTATTTATTTATTTATTTATTTATTTATTTATTTATTTATTTATTTATTTATTTATTTATTTATTTATTTATTTATTTATTTATTTATTTATTTATTTATTTATTTATTTATTTATTTATTTATTTATTTATTTATTTATTTATTTATTTATTTATTTATTTATTTATTTATTTATTTATTTATTTATTTATTTATTTATTTATTTATTTATTTATTTATTTATTTATTTATTTATTTATTTATTTATTTATTTATTTATTTATTTATTTATTTATTTATTTATTTATTTATTTATTTATTTATTTATTTATTTATTTATTTATTTATTTATTTATTTATTTATTTATTTATTTATTTATTTATTTATTTATTTATTTATTTATTTATTTATTTATTTATTTATTTATTTATTTATTTATTTATTTATTTATTTATTTATTTATTTATTTATTTATTTATTTATTTATTTATTTATTTATTTATTTATTTATTTATTTATTTATTTATTTATTTATTTATTTATTTATTTATTTATTTATTTATTTATTTATTTATTTATTTATTTATTTATTTATTTATTTATTTATTTATTTATTTATTTATTACCATAACTTGTGTGCATGAATGAGTTCACAAACAAGAGAGGTAATTTAAAACTATTTTATCGTACCGCAAATACCTTGTGCGGGGGCTGAGAGTTAATCACTGACACTTAGATACGAAGCTCTCGTGGCCTAATTGAACCGAGTGATTGGAATCAATCACTGGAGTTAAGCAACAATAGGCACGGTCAGGTGTAGGATGAGTGACCGTCCCGTGAATACCGCTAGTGGCATTTTTCCGAGCGCTTCCGTGCCTTTGCGAGGCATTTAAGCCAATGGTGCCGGCTGTCATGTAATGGCAGCCGTTAAGCCATGTCAGAGGCCTTACGGGCGGCTTGGTAACTTCTGAGAGTAAGGCCCGCCACTGTCTTACAATCCTCCACTATGCCGGACTTAGCCCCCGTGGTGGAGTATTGCCTAACCTCGTTGCGATGCAGGAATACACCCGTACCCCAACAGTGGGGACATACAAGGGTTGTTATCGAAATTATATACGTCGGTCCTTTGTTACGTTAGACTTTTCCCATCCCATTGAACTGATGGCTCTACAGCATAGCATCGGCAGCAGGTAATAGCTGTAGATTTACCCCTTTAATCTTGAAAGGGACATGCCCTTTGCTAATTAAGTTTCTTTCATAGCAGGAAATTATTTTTTTCTTTCATGCTCTTTGCATAAGTATAATCAGACTCTAAGCGTCTGGAGGTGCTTTCTCTCCGAAAGAAAGAGAGAGACAATATAGTAATAATAATAACTTCCACGTAATACATTGCATCCCAAACTAGGATACCTTGTAGAATTATACCCAGGCCACTTGCAAATACAGGTACAGTATGTAAGATTTTAGAATATACCTCGGTTACTATCGCATATCGGAACTAATATGACACTTATACAGAGCAGGAAGTAGCATTACACTCGTGTGCTTTCGGCGAAAACCGAAGCCTACTCTAGAGCCCGAGGTATATTCTAAAAGCTAACAGACTGTTATACAAATTAATTTATTTGTGAAACACGGTTGTACATAAAAGTTCTTATAAATAATAAAGTTTCTGCATATTTGGCTGTAGAGGCGTACAAATGTTCCATCTTCCATGTTCCATCCATGACGGCCTCGGTGGCGCAGCGGTTTGGCACGCTGACTGTAAAACCGAAGGTCTCGGGTTCGATCCCCGGCCGGGTCAAACTAGGAAACGAACTTTTCTAGTTTGTCTCGGGTCTTGGATGTTATCTATGCATTTATTGTATTAAGTCTATAGTCGAGTTAGCACCTGTAACATAAGTCATTTAGTTGTGCTTATTATAGGGCTAACGAGATCTGTGTAATACGTCCTTGAATATACTAAAATTAAATCTTACAATAATTAATATTTACAGTTCAGACCTACGAAGCAGTGTGCACCGCAGATTGTCAATTTAAAATGCTGAAGCATCTAATGTATTTCAGTCACTCGGGTTTCCTAGCGATGTTTTCCTTCACCTTAGCGTGTGGAATTGCCTCGACAAATCCACAAATGTCACCTTTGACACACGTTTGACAAATACTTAAATATTTAACACTCGTATCCAGTGCAGCTACAGTCAAATAGTGTTACAGTATACGGCACCCAGCTACGACTTGAGTACACAGTCGCAGTTAGAAGTGAGTGAAACTCGATTTGGCTACTGCACATCCTGCAAAACGAAATAAAACAGAAGAATCAACTCTTCGTCATGTAACCCATTAATAAAGCCCACTGCTGGTCATAACATAACGTATTTACATACAGGCTTATACTCATACATTGCTTCTGGCCCACACTAGGATACCCTGTGTTGTGGGACCTAGAAACAACGACATCACAAACATGTAATTCTTCAGAAACAGCTCTTAGCCGCATTTCACATAACTCCTCCGAAACGGCTTCACCAATTTTTATTAATATTATTATTATATATATTTATTCACTGAAAACAATGCAAGATTACAACATCATTAGTTTGCCAAAGTGCTAATGCAGTTTATCGGCCAGCTCTTGGTAACAGTTCTTTGTAACTTACTAAATTAACATTACCTTCTTAACAACTAAAATCATCGATGATATTTTATGTCTACAAACTACTTAACATAAAACGCTTATAATAATAATATTGGCCTTTTTGCATGTACTTAATGAGATGATTTATACAGCGTCCAGTGGTATCTTCACTCACACTAGATGGGTGAAGGGTGCGGTGGTAGCTCAGTGGGTAGAACCACAGACTGGCAAGCGAGAGCCCCAGGTTCGATCCCGAGTGCGGGCATGTACCAATAACTTTGTTTAATTTCAAAGTTACGTACATTTGCGAATTTGCAGTCGCAATACCACACGCTAACGGTGAAGGAAAACATCGTGAGGAAACCCGCGGCTTGGTGGCTCCGCACGTATTGACTAGTCTTTCCTGTGGGCTAGGCCGACTAAGCTGTCAGGATGTTATAGGTGCTGGGCAAGCCTACACCATCTATAAAACCATGACCCAGGCACTACAGCGTCGGAGTGGTCCCTTCACCCATCAAAACGCTTAAGAATACTTTTAAATGGTGTTTTTCTTAAATTATTAAATTTGTTGTGAATATTTCGTAGGTCTGAGAATAAATCGTAGGCAAATAATATGGCAAAATAACATTTGCCGGATCAGTTAGTAAGAAAAAGTAATTATATTCTTTTTGTTGCACCAACCCGTGCTAATGACTATTTTTAAAAACTTATTTAGAGGCAAAAAAATCCACCTATGCCCGTTCCTTGTTCCGTTTATACCGGGTTCGAACCCGGTTCGAGTCCCGGCGTGAGTGGAATTTTTAGCCTATAAATAAGTTTTTAAAAAATAAAAGTAATATTATGAAAGAAATAATAAAAATGCAGAAATTAAATTTTATGAATAAAATAATTTTGATATTTTCTGAATGTCAAAATCAATTTTTAGTACAAAACAGTGCATAAGTAAAGAAAGGAAGTAGTACTAGTACACAAAGAAAGGAAGTGAAAGTCGCCAGTACGATAGCAAATTCTAAATGTCGAAGTGGTGCTTTTATTTATTCAAATGAATGACGCTCACTGCAGGGCTTAAAGCGATATTATTGGAGTGTCGAGTCAATGTTTGCTGCAACTTTGATCGGCGCCATGCAAATTCAACTGGCTCGATATAAATAGCGTAGAGAGACTAGTGCAGGCTTTGATAGGTCAGTCAACTGTGCTCGGTGTACACTTCACTGTAACTTAATTATTGATTTGGCTCAGAGAGGAATTGTCAGTTTCGCCTCTAAAACATATTCTATTTGGACCTGAGATTTACGCATTTTTATGTAGTAAAGGCTGAGGCTTGGTTCTTGCGGTTAATGATAATAAAATATGTGCATGATTTCAAAAATATTGTGTTTGTATTAAAACTGTAGAATTTGCCAATTTGCATTGAAACATTTTCAGACGTATTTCGTTAGAAGGTAAAGTAGCAAGTGGAAGTCCTAGAAATTCATTATGGGTACCGTAATTTTAAATTTTGATTAAAAAATAATATGACTGAATACAAGAAATATAAAAAAAAATACAGATTTCGTGTCTAACACGACTATCGAACACATTGGAAATGAATCTACGGAATTCGACAAAATATTGACGAAAAATTCGGGATAAGGAAAAGGTTACAAAATAAAACTACATCGTTGAACTATAATTATTTTATATTATTATTATTAACCCGTGCTAAGGTTTTCAATAGGTTTTTTAAGATAATTATTGTATTCAGATGCTCACTCTTAATCCCGACAGTTCACAACAAACAAACCCCTTTTCACTTCATCATCCTACATTTTATCTCAAGATACTCTTCCAAACCTCCAGGTAAACAAAGTGACCTTCGCCCCGCTCGTAGTGTCGGCGCTGTTCATAGTGCTGACGTCACTGCTGGCCCACTGCGCACGCAGAGTCGTCCAGAAACTGGTGAAGGAGCCCTTCGTGAGGCTTTTGTTTGAGGAGGCCATCGCTGCCGCGGAACTATGCGGGTGCTGCTTCGAACTCATTATTGGTAAGGAGGTTTAGGATCCAAATTTGATTGAAAGTCTTGCTACGGCTTGCTACGTATAGCCCGTATACTCGGAGTCTCGTTGATGGTTCATATTCGAAATTAGAAAATTGGCCAAAGAACTAAGGTGACTGCCCTAGCATGTGAGATAGCCAATTGAAATGGCAATGGTCACATATGCCGAAGAACAGAGGGTACAAAGGTTCTGGAAACGTTGCATGAACGAACTGATATTGATTGCTGGCAGTGGCTGTTTGAGGATGGCAGAGGACAGAAAGCAGTGGCATGTCGTAAAGACGCCTATTTTCAGCAGTGAATGAATACGGGATGATTGATTAATTAGGCAAGAAACCTCTTTAGTTGATGTAGCCGAATTATGGTAATGGTCATTTACGTAGAAAGGTTGGACCTGCCTACCCAAGAAAAGTTTAGACCTAAGATCTAGTCTAGAGTCTAAGATGTTGGGTACATGCATCGGAATTCGCCAGGCATGTGCCAGATTATCGCTTTTGGACCAGACTTTTGGCCTTTTGGCTTTTGTATTTAGGCTCAAGTTATCTTCGGCGAGCTTACTACAAGACATAAGAAATAACCTATTATATTTTAAAATTGATTTACGAATATAGTTTCCTCTTCTTCCAGTGGCAGACAACTTCGGCGTGTCAACGTATGCGGTGTTCCTGTTCGCACTCACGATCTGGTGGTCCTTGAACTGGGGGGAGGCCACCGCTTGCCCCTATACTCATTTGGAGGAAGTAGTTGAAGGTGACTTGTTTTATACTAAAAGTTGGACCTAATAGTCAGAACCAACTTTGGAAACTCTCACATACATTTCACACACAGTTCGAGCATTGGTTTTGAAATTAATCAACGAGCGCGAGCTTCATAATGGATCATTTAAGGTTAAGGGCTTAGCCACTAATCTCTCGAATGCCTCTAGGATAAGTGTCAAGAATGTTTTACCTATTTTTGGCCTAGCTAGGCTACTGTTTCTAAAAGAAAATTCCTGTCGATCTTTCCAAGTATCGCTGGAAATATGTAGTGAAGAGGAATCTACACTAGTTCAAGATGGATTGATTAAGGTAGAGCAGGAAATGAAAATGTAGGGGTTTCTGTCTGCAGAGGCCAAGATCCACTTTTGGCCAGCGACCAGTAATGAACCAATGAATAAAAATTAAACTTACATAAAATACTCTTGGCTTCACAATAAGTTATTCTCTACTCTGCTCTGAATAAGCCGGCATTAAAACTTACTGGAGCCTTAACTCCCTCTTCCAGGTAAAGGCGAAATCCGCAAAGCCATCCTAAAAACCTGGGCCGAGCTGGCAGGTGGTCTGCTAGTGTTCAAATACGTGCAGATGTACTGGGCACTCGAGATTTCGGAAACGCACAAGGACCGGGCTTATGAGGACTGCAAGGCCGACTTACAGGCAAGTGGCATGAGCATGGGTATTGTTGTATATGGGTGTTTACAGCGTGATAATCTAACAGACGACTTAGCGTTGTCAGGCCCCCACCAAATAGTCTGACGACCTCCTTACGGTAGCGGAGAGTCGATGCGGGCGGCACCAGGCCAGGGGGGTGAGATTCCAAAATGGATACTTGTTCAAAAGAGTCATATTAATCCGGTAACGGTCGTTACATTCGCATTCTCGGTAACCAATCACATTGCAATGATGTAATCCGTGCTACTTAACTCAGCGCCTCGCGCGATCTTCTTCGCGAGAGATGCCTATTTAATTTGTGCGGGAATGACATTGTACTGCTATTGCTTTGTAGACTACCAAATTGTCGTGATTCTATTGAAAAACTATGTAATTATTTTTTTTTTTTTTACATCTACTTCCTTCTCTAATGTATTAGTCCAGTTCATCCGAAGGTTGTCTGGAAGAGATCACTTTTAGTGATAAGGCCGCCGTCTGTACTCTTAGGTTAAGAAATATCTGTGTAATTTCCATTTTTATGTACAATAAAGTGTTCTCTCTCTCTCTCTCTCTCTAATTAATTAATTACTCTAGGACCTTGGCGGAATTCAGCAAAGTAATTTTCATATTTTACTGCTATTATGGATTTCCGCAAAATAACGCCTGATTCCATACAAATACAGAAATGTTATTGCTTGTTCAGTCAAGTGTTAATAGTTACCTATCCAAAAGAATTTTTATTTTATTTCTGCAACTACGTTATTTCGTTTTTGAACTAAAACTTTCGTAAGCACAACACATTGTAGACTTTTAGTCCGGATTTACTTACGGGTGTTGTTATATCGGAAAAGTCCGACCAGGTTTCGCTCCGATTCGCAGAGCTTAATCATGGTGAGCAGAGACGGAGCTCGCGTCGTCGGTTGCTTGTCTCACACTGTAAGTAAATCCGGACTAAAAGTCTACAACGTTATTTCGTTATTCAAATCGTGATACTAAATTGAAATTTAGTATCTCAATTTGCTGTTAGAATAGGAGCCAAAAATATAGTGAATATGTTGTTTGCATGGTTTGTGTTTTAACGTTTTTGTGTGTGACGTGTTATTTGCATCTTATAGTAAAAATCGGAGACAAATCAAACCTTCGGTTTTTAGGAAAGATGCTAGAGAAACGTAGTCCTTTCCAGACAAGGCTGCATTGACAATATAAATGCTAGCTCCAGAGTCCGTTAGGGCACAAGCCATGTCAACTCATAACACAAGCATGACACGGCTACTATATCTGTGCACCTGGTTCGATGACGTAAAGTTGGCTCTGTGGTAAAATGTGCGGAAAAATAAACCAAATCATCAATACGCGTATAGGCAATGGAGATGCTCTTAATATAGCGATATTACGGGCACCAAATGCATTGAATTGCAATCATCTGTTATATTACGAGTTTTTAAATGTGGAATTTGACCCCTAATGCGACAAGGCAAGCGCGGCGAAGTTTAGAGCATAATTCTGCAGGATGGGCATTGCATTCAGCAAAATGCACAGCTATTATAACCATATTGATATCAACCCTTTCTGTGTCCCCACTGCTGGGGATCGGATCGCTTCCTGCATCGCAGGAAGGTTAGGCCATATTCCACCACTATAAAAATAATGTATTTTGCTATTTCAACCAAAGCTATATTTTAAACAAGAGAAGAAATAAATTTAATTATATTACAGAATTGAATAAAATTTAATTCAGCCAATTAAGTTATTTTAAAATAAATTAAATAACATTATTAAAAATTATTTCTCTGGAAGCCCGTTCTTATAGCGTGTTTCACTCACTGGCCAGTTATACCGCCTACACTAGCTATGTATTTGACGAGCGGCGAGGTGTCACGTGGTCCCGCGGTCACGTTACGCGGCAGCGCACACCAGCCAGCCCGCCACTCGGCCCTGAGCGAACATCTGTGAGGCGCTGTACCATGGTGGCAGTCTGTGCAGCGCGCGCCGCGCGGTCTCATAATGATAAACAAAATTGAATTGTTAATATACTCATCATCAAATATACAAACTGTTCACAAGCTGCAGGTGACTCAGAGAGCTATGGAGAGAGCTATGTTGGGTATCTCACTCCGAGATCGGATCAGAAAAACCGAAATCCGAAGGAGGACGAAACAGACAGACATAGCCAAGGTGATTGCCCGTACGAAGTGGAAATGGGCAGGCCATATGCCGTAGACAAGATAAAAGATGGGGTGTAAAAGTACTGGTTTGGAGGCCTAGAGAGGGGCGCAGAAGTGTGGGCAAGCGGTTACCTGCCAACAAGATGGACTGACGACCTGGTCAAGGTGGCAGGAAAGGACTGGATTCGAAAAGCCCAAGACCGCAATAAATGGCGTGCATTAGAAGAGACCTACACTCAGCATTGGGTGGCTATGGGTTGAAGAAAAAGAAGAAGATACTCATCATCATCATCAGGGCGCGTTCAGTGCATGGATGGTTAAAACCGTCTATTACTAACGCTAGTGGCATTTTTCCGTGCGGTTCCGTGCTTCGCAAGGCACTTTAAGCAGTTGGTGCCCGCTCGGCGGCTAGATGGCAGTCGTTAAGCCAAGTCAGGGGCCTTAGAGTGGCTTGAAAACTTCTGACAGCTTACTGTCAGAAGTTTAGTGGCAGGTCTTAACCTGCCACTAGTCTAGCAAGCCTCCACCAATCCGGACTTGGCCCCAGTGGTGGAGTATGCCTTCATCAGGGAAGAGACCCGTGTGTCCCTCGGTGGGGACATAATGGGTTGACGAAGGTGATGATGATGATACTCATCATTCAGCCATCTCAAGCGACGATGATGTTTTTGTTGGTTTTGTGTGGCAGTCGTCATTATTATCATGATCTCAGGCATCATCTTCAAACTTCTCCATTTAATTAATTATTTTCGGTTTTTGTCCACCGCTTTCTTGATTTCATCTACCCATTCATTTACTTGTTATTGGTCATCATAACAGCCAGTTCAGCTCGGTTATAACCAGTTCCAACCGCTTTCAGGTTCCAGTACTGTATGGTGCGGTGGTGGAAGGCGTGGCTACCTGTATGTGCCGGTTGGCCTCAAAAGCTCTTGGTGACCTGAATCCTCGGTTCGCCTCGGCTATTGACTCCTTCATAGGCACTTCGCTCGTCGTTGCTGGTAAGGGATTTGCAATCTTTGCAATTTCGTTGTAAAGTATTTTATTCATTGAAGCTTTAGCTTTTTTTGAAGAAATTTGGGTTACTACATTCGTTGTGGTTAATTTTATTTTTGTGCAAAGCAGCTATTTTACCCAGTTCAGTCTTTGTATAGCCAGCTTAAATTTTCTCACTAACTTTACTAAAACTTATCGCTTAAAAAAGCGCCTCTGGACATGTATCCATTTAAATGCCTTTAAAAAAATAATATTAAATTAATGTCATGCGTATCATCGAGTATTGTTATAGCTTTCAACAACTTCGTGACATCGAATAATTTTAAAAATATTCTTAAACCTTGTAATTCATTGTAAGGGCCGTTTATCATAACTATACAGGGCGTCCCAAAGTTATGGGCCATGAAGGGAAAGTACCTTAAATATCGTATATAGGGTATTTTGCTGAAAGAAGACTTTATGTTATTTTTAAAAGTCAGTAATTCTGCATTCATAGATTTTCTAAAAATGACTTGCCTTGTCTGGGAATCGAACCGACTTAAATGTAAAAAAAATACACTTCTACTTTTATGATGCCAATCGAAAGAATAGCCAAATGATAATAACTCTTTTTGAATAACATTGTATTTTAAAAGAAAGGAACAGCATGAAATTCATCATATTAATCAAATTAAAAACATACATGAAGCTGTCGTAGTCAATGAAGTGGGTATTTTTTTGTAAATTAATTGATTAAATGCTCTAAATGTGATCCTCTTATCTTACGCAAATCGCCAATCTTTTAATGAGTCCGCTGCCTGTTGATTTTAATTTTTCATTTTCAACTTAATTGACTACGGCACTTTCATGCATGTTTTTAATTTTAATAAAATGAATAATTTCACGCTGTTCCTTTCTTCTAAAATACTATGATACTTAAGAAGAGTTATTAGTTTTTGCCCATTATTTCAATTGGCATCATAAGAGTAGGGGTGTTTTTTTTTAAATTTAAGTCTGTTCGATTCCCAGACAAGGCAAGTAATTTTTAGAAAATCTTTGAATGCAGAATTACTAACTTTTAAAAACAACATAAAGTCTTCTTTCAGAAAAATACCCTATCTACGATATTTAAGGTACTTTCCCTTCATGACCCATAACTTTGGGACGCCCTGTATTTTCAATGCCGTTTGACTTACACCTAAACTTATAAGCTTTTTCATCGTCATCACTAACAAAATGTCTCACTATACGCTCACTGTTGCAGGGGCGCTGTTTAGGCACACGGTATTCATCTACCGCTATCAGGATAGTACCGCCAATTCCGACATAGGCGTCTCCATATTTTGCAAAGTCCATTTAGGAAAAGGTACAATTACATTGTTTACAACAGTTGCTTCTTTAACGGCTTCACGGCCCTTACCACAAAAGCTTTTGCCGTCGAAAATACAGTTAAATATTAATTTAGTTTTCTGAGATGACTATCTTTCTCTAATATTGTAATTGGCATCGTTTAGTTTTTGTGGTAAAAGGTTTAAAATTTCGCGTCTAATGATATATAACATCACATCGTATAGTACATCACTAATTCGATTAAGTGCATTCAACTTGAAAAAAATCGCTCAATGGACAACACAAATCACTACATTATAAATATCACCACGTTCATAATATTGCTTTTGTAGACCTTAGGATGAGTAGTAGTTTTCAGTCATCTTTGTTTAATCTTAGCTGGTGTTTTAATTTTAATGTTTGGTGTTTTCTTTGTTGTTGATGTTCTCTTAAGTTGTAATTTGAAATTTTAAAATTGAATTATCCAACGGCCAATTTTCACAAAATATATTTTTAATTTGTCTATCCCGGGTTAGTTATCCACTTAAAATTGGTCTTAGATCTATAAAATTTCTTTCTCAGCAGAACTGTCTTCTACATCTTCGTCGTTTACAGAAAATACGCAAGGGTGTCTGGTCTGCCCTTTTCAACCTTCACTCCTTTTTCAGCCTTCGATTACTCCGGTGGCTATTTCAACCCCGTCTTGGCTACATCTCTCAAGGCGGGCTGCGAAGGGCACACCCTCTTAGAACATGCCGTGGTTTACTGGATCGGCGCTTGCGCAGGTGCGGTTATCTCCGTCTACATCTACAAGTTGCCTTTCATCCAGAAGTTCATCAAGGGCACCTCCGAGGTCAACGGTGACAGCATTTGGGATAACAAGGAGGATTAAAGAGCGGATCGCTTGTAAATACACAACGGTTTCATTTACTTTTACGATGCAGTTGGAAAATACGTGTTTCGATCAATTCTATATGGAAAAACATTATTTCTTACAAATCGTTTTTGTAAAAAGTGTGAGTAAACTCTTTCAATCATGTTATTAGTGATTTCTAACCGTGATCCTAGGTTCTTAGTGGTAGGACCTTAAAATCTCTATGATGCCACTATGGGTGACCTTGCACCACCAATAGAAAAATTACATCTCTGATAATACGTTTTCGCGAAAACCGAAAATAAAAATTTCAAGAACGGTGATCGCAATTTTTAGAATCTACTGCGCGCATCCTAGTGTTAATAGCCAAGGATTTCCCCTAAAAAAAGGCGTTTTGGAAAAAATGCTTTACATTTCTTGGACTTGGTTTCTAAGTTGTTGATGAAGCGAAAGAGGTTTGAGAGTTTTGAAGGTTTGAGAGGAAAGAGGTCTGTCTACCCCACCGGGATACAGGCACGAGTTTAATTATTACCGTTGGTGGCGCTACTACGGTTTTCATTTAAAACGGCATGCCGCATAACAAAATCCACGTTATATTATGCTCCAACGTTAATGTATGAAAATCGCGAATTTTATATATTTTGGTGTTGGCAGATTGGAATTCTCACTAGCGCTGTAATACAAATGCCTTGTTACAGAAAATGTATATTTCCCTTTCACGAAGTGTCTTCCCGTGTTTTCGTTGTTAGATACCCATTTCTAGTTTTTTTAATAATTGTCTTTGCGTATTTTCTTTGTTAGGCACCCATTTGAATAGCGGCTATGCCTTAATACAGAATTTTTCGGTTATCCTTTTACTGTCTTCCCGTGTTTTCCCGTGTTACCTGCTATGTCTGGTTACGAAAAAAATCTATTTTTTCTTTTGCAAACTGTCTTCCCGTATTTTCTTTGCTACTCATTGAATTTTAATCTAAGCTAAGTAAATGAAAATGTAAGTTGTGTATTTATGATGTGGAATTGATGCTAGTCATTTTATGAACAACTATTTTTCGTCGGCTTAAGGGTTGAAAAGTTACTTTTGTATCTTTTACTTTTAGTATAAATTAACTCTAAGTTTTTGACAAAAAAACTCAGTCAGCTTTTTCTTTTGAATATTATATCTAAACTTAATAATAATCTGTTTTTATACAATCATTAAACATTGTTGTTACCTAATTGTTATATTTATTCATTTCATAATTTCAAATTTTGGTTACGCTTTTATTTCGGATGAAAAAGTTAAGTTTAATTCACCTTTTTGTATAAAACATAATAAATATTGTAATATTTATAAAGTAACCAAAGATCGATACTACACATGTACAAAAATATAATAAGTGCTACGTATACAGTACCTACTCCTTTATTGTAAATAAATGTTCTGTTTCGAAAATATTTCGTTTTCAACCACCCACCACCTCATACCTATATTAGTAGGTATTTAACTTTATTTGTGAAGTTTTAGTCGCCATACTACTCTCTAACGGTGAAAGAACATATTATCCTGGGGAAAATTGAGTGTCTCAGGCACTCGTGCATCTCAGTGCTTGAACCAAAGACCAAAGAGTATATAACCACTATGAACTTCCATTCCAGGATAAGCACGCGTGTACTCTCTCTCCCCGAAAAAGCCCGTCTCTGAGAATATATTCTATAATATGCAATGTTACGGCTAAAACCCGAAGCGAGGCTACTTCTAGTTGTAGCCGGCTAGAACTAGGTGTAGCCATTGCCTCTTGGTTCAATCTAGTATTAAATTATCAAATGTTCGTGCACACACGTATCAAAATAAATACAAATATATCAGTCCAACATTTATTTAACTTTGACAGTTTTAACGTTCTATGGAGTTACCGATTTGATTCTTTATGGTCCACTTTATTTATGTTGAAGTTATAATCGATTGATTGCATCTTATATTATCTTTGTAATAAGATAGATGTATGTAGTATATAGGACTTCGCTGGATGCCGAAGCGCTCGTGGCCTAGTCGAATCGAGTGATTGGAATCAACTACTTGAGTTAAGCAACAACAGGCGCAATCATGTGCAGGATGGATGACCGTCCCGTGATTACTGCCAGTGGCATTTTTCCGTGCGCTTCCGTGCTTTGCAAGGCATGTTAAGCCGTTGGTACCGGCTGCCATGACAGTCGTTAGGTCATGTCAGAGGCATTATGGGCGGCTTGATAACTTCTGGCAGTAAGGTTCGTTACTGTCTTACAATCCCCCTCCAACCCGGACTTAGCGTTGAGTATGGCCTAACCTTCCTGCGATGCAGGAAGAGACGTTCCTCAGCCGTGGGGACATACAAGGGTCGCCGGTGTGTTCAAAAAGTCCGCTGCAACTAGTGTGTTCCCGGAAGCTTGGAAGGAAGCACATATCACTCCACTGCCTAAAAGACCTAACCCTTCATCCTCTTCCGACTATCGTCCTATATCTATCCTTCCTTTCCTTTTAAAAGTCCTTAAGCGCCTCATCCATCATCAACTTAGCTTTTTTCTTAACAAAAATAGACTCCTTAATCCCTTTCAATCTGGTTTTCGTCCTGGGCATTGCACAGTAACTGCTCTGGTCAAAATTACTGAGGATATTAGACTGGGTATGGAGGACGGCGAGGTCACCGTGCTCACTTTGCTGGACTTCAGCAATGCGTTCAACGCGGTGGACTTTGACGTATTGTTAGGAATACTATGCTCTCTCAACATATCTCCGTCGGCAATCGGCTGGTTTCAAAGTTACTTGTATCGACGATTCCTTTTCTGCGTGGTGTGATACTACAGCCGGTGTTCCGCAAGGTGGCGTGTTGTCTCCACTTCTTTTCGCTATTTTCATCAACAATATTTCTGCAACGCTTACTTCTTCCTACCACCTTTACGCAGATGATCTTCAGATTTACGCGCGTTCTCCCGTAGACAGTCTGCCTTTGGCTATTACTAATTCCAACGCTGATCTCAAACGCATTCTGGATTGGAGCAGATCTCATGGCTTACACGTTAATCCTACCAAGACGCAAGTTATTGTGATTGGCAGTCCTAGAATGTTGTCTAGAGTTGACTGGGAACAGCTACCTCGAATTCAATTTGAAGGTATAACAATACCATACAGTGAGAAGGTGAAGAACTTGGGGATTATTATGGACAGGTATTTATCCTGGGCACCGCAGCTGGCCGAAGTGAGTCGGAAAATATTCGCTTCGGCGGCTTCTTTGAGAAGGTTACGGGATTTCCTCCCAACTGCAACCAAGATTGCGCTTGCGCAATCTCTGTTGCTCCCTATCCTCGACTATGCTGATGCCAGTTATCTAGATTTGACCGAGGAGCAACTTAATAAACTTGAGCGCCTCCAAAACTTCGACATAAGGTTTATATTTGGTTTACGCAAATATGACCACATTTCTGAATATCGCGCTAAGCTCAAGTGGCTTTCCATCCGCCTCCGTAGGAATACTCACATTCTTTTCCTGTTGTACTCTGTACTGTTCAATCCAGCTACCCCCCTTTATCTCAAAGAGCGTTTTAGTTACCTCAGTGACCACGGCCGGCCACTACGTTCTGACCAGAATTTGACGCTGAAAACACCTAGTCATACGACAAAGTTCGTTGCCAGCTCATTTACTGTAAGAGCGGTCCGGCTGTGGAATAAGCTGCCGGTTTCTATAAGGCGCTCCCCATCTTCTGCTATATTTAAATCTAAAGTAGTAGAATGCTTTCCAAATAATTTCTTATTTTCTTTTTGTCTGTAGATAAATCCCATTTATTTTTCCCATCATGCTTGCTATTATAACTTAATGTTTATGTATTTTTATAATAGTATTTATCTATGTAAGTTTATTTTATTACATATACGTATGTATATAAATATTCGATGAGCACCAACTACCCGTCTCAATTTCTCCTTCAGCAATCTTTCCGATTTAAGTTTGCCTGGAAGAAATTGCTATCAGCAATAAGGCCGCCAATTGTACCTCTTCTTTTGTAACTGTTGTCTCTGTAATTATTTTCTGGTGTGTACAATAAAGAATATTCTTATCATTATCTTATTTTAAGGGTTGATATCGAGGTCTGTACTATTTATAAAAAATCAACTCGAATAGTCTTCGCTACATAATTTACTCGTTATTATACTGTAGCAAACCCGTCGCATCAGTATTTGCCTGTGGCTTCCTGTAAAATTAATAAGGATCCTCACGGGTGTGAATCTGTCACAATTTAAATAAAAGGTAGGACCGATTACATACCGGCTTTGGGATGTAATATAATAATATTACATCTTGAGATATAATAAGTTATCGCTCGTCATACATTTATGATATAATAGTGTTATAGCTGTAAAACTAAATGTATGACTTACGAGTATATTATATTACATCCCATAGTGAGAATGATAATCACGTCATGTGACCGATTTTCGACCGGCTGTGTATCTGAGGGCTTAGTGCGAGTTTTTTAACTACTCGATCGCGTTAACGTAAACTTATATTTCTATGGCATCGAGGAAGCGCCACCTAGCGACAAGTATGGAAATTAAAATTGCTGAGTGCGAGTTGTAATGGTTTACGTTGAGAAGTGAACACGTTTACCAGCCAAAACACGAATAAACGCGAGTGCGAGTTGTACTGTGACAGCGTTTTGCCAGTTCGAACAGTTAACTTACTCATACTCACTACTCAATGCTCGATTAACGCGGTAGTAAAGTTATTCGATTGGATCTGTCAAACTCGCACTAAGCACTCCGTCACAATAGTTTATTCAATCCTTAATATCGAAACCCTGATCTGTGAACACGAAAAGGGTGATTGTGTCGTCGAGGACTTTAAGAAGTGTTAATGAAAATAAAATCAAGAAAAAACACGCTTTCAGAGGTTGGCAACTTTTTTAATTAAACGAGGATGTCCGTCGTAGCAAATGAAGTGGAATGTCTCATTTAACTTGGAGAAATGGTATATTCCATACCCACAATTTTTTTTAACCCTTGCTTATTTAAGACAAATTAGTTACATTTTATTATTTTTATTATTATTATTAATACGTTTATTGCACATAAGTAAAAAAAATACAATGGCAATGTGGCGGACTTAATGCTATAAGCATTTTCTACCAGTCAACCACAGATGGTGCAAGAGATTAAATGGTAGGCATTCGAAACAAAACGGAAGAGATACTTAGTTAAAATTAGATAAGCTGACAAGTACTCAATAAGTACATATAATATATAAGTAAGTAAATATACACTATATACTTATAATAGATAATAATTATATTTAAAAATACATAAAATATATATAAAAATATATATACTAATAACTATCACAACATAGGTATTATAAATATGCCCAATATGCATATTTATAATACCTAAAAGAATCTAAAAGCAAGTGGATTTAAATACTTGGGAAATGTAAAAGTTTTATTCAGAGTAGCGGAAAGCCGCATTTTCCGTTAACCAACGCTAATGAACGTTACAAGTCAAACTAGGTGTCCACTCCATAGTCTAGATCATTTTAGCGAAAAAATTTACAAAAAACTCCAAACTTAGTATTTTCAAAGTCCTTAATTAACAGAGTTTATATAATTAGGTATTGTAAAACTAGCTGACCCAGCGAACTTCATACCGCCAAACAGTCGATGTTTATTTTTTTTTCTCCGTAAGAACCAACCTCGTACTTCAAGGAATATTCTAAAAAAAGAATAAGCGAAATCGGTTCAGCTGCTTTCGAGATTTCCGCTTACCAACAGCAACACATTCAGCGATTAATTTTTATATTATAGAGATATAGAACTTACGCATTGTACTAGATTTAATTCCAGGCATATTGTCATCTAAATCTAGGTATAGTTAAGTTAAGATAGTTACATTAAAATATAAAATAAGGCTCAATAAAGCTCAATTGGTAGAGCGCTGGCACGGATAGCCAGAGGTTGTGGGTTCGAATCAGTGGGCATGGGTGAAATTTTTAGCCTCTAAATAGGTTTTTAAATTTGTTCCTTAGCATGGGTTAGTGCATTAAAAATAAAAATAGAATAATACATTAAAATATAATTTCATTGTTTGGCATTAACCCCAACCTTCTGCAAACCCACCTATTGGTTGGCTAGAATAAAATACTGTTTTGTATTAAGCCCGCTAATTGTACAATCTTTCCTGGTACAATTAAGAATTATAATAAAAATATTGTTATGTTTCTTTACGGTGTTCGGTAGTTCAGAATTTATTGTGATTTTTTTTCTTTGTTTGTTTCTTTCTATGGGGCTTCTTCTGTCATCGTAGTATCCTAATCTTATAAAATAAATTTCATTAGTATTAAAAATGAATCAAACATATCTGGCGAACAAGGAATAAGCCTAAAAAATATCTCACTGAGAAGATTGTAAATCTAAGCATATTTTCTACAGTACTTTTTAATCCTTTCAGGAAACTCAGTTCTTTGCCTACGTTTTAAAATGAATTCTCTTCAGAGACTGGAATGTTTTCTGCTTTTAATGTTATTAGGAAGAGAAACAAGAACAACTTGTTGTACAGAATGACTTATTGAAAAAACGTAATTTTTTTAACACGTCTTAATGGAACCACAACATAGCATTTAAACACGCCCTAATCTGACTGGAAGTGTTCTTTTATAATAAAGTAATGACTTTTTTATTGTTGGGTGGTTATAACATAACATTTACATAGTTGTGAATTGCGATTGTAAATAACGTGCCAATTCCTAGTTCTTAAATATCTAGATTATATGTTTTATTTTTTATAATGGTACCAAATAAACGTGTCTATTCTATTCTATACATACAGACACATACATTGCTTCTGGCCTCACATTAGGGTACCCTGTGTCGTAGGAACTAGAAACAACGACATCATAAACATGTAAGCATCCGAGACCTGCTGCCTACCATGCAAGAGGTCCTGCCTGGGACCTCTTGCATTGCATCGCCACAAAGGTCGTCAAAATCAAGTCAAGTCGTCCTGGTATCAATTAGAACTCACAACAATTTTTGTTTAGCTAAACACAGCTAGACGAAATTTTTAACACTGAACCTTTCATTGGCGAATGCTTATGAGCTTTGATCATGAATTTAAACATCCATAGTTTGAAAAAGAGCAATGAAAAAGAAATAAAATATAGATCAACACCGAACAATTTTAGTTTCAGCCTGATTGTGTTCTTTTTGTTGCATTAAGCCATGCTGAGGACAATTTTAAAAACCTATTTAGAGGCCAAAAATTCCGCTGATGCCGGGACTTAAACCCGCGACCTCTGGCTAACCGTACCAGCCTGATGTTTAATTACCTACAGATTTAAAACGAAATACCGAGCTACCATGCAGGTCAGTGGGTCTTATGAATTCATGTATTAGATAATGGATATTAGACATTTGTTCGCTTTTTTAACTGTCAAAGTCCGAAAGTCCGGTACTCAAACTATACTGTTATAGAAGTAAAAAATAAAATACATAGATAGAGAACACTTTATTGTACATAAAAATAGCAATTGCAAAGATATTTTTTAACCTAAGAGTACAGATGGCGGCCTTATCACTATAAGTGGTCTCTTCCAGACCACCTTACTACTAAATCATATTAAAATATTTTTACTTCCTAGAGTCGAAGTTCATCTTCATCATCAAATGTAGTTCTGCTACTACTTCTTTATATACTTATTGCTTTAATAGTTCAAAATTGTTACAAAATATACACCTGAAGCAACTCCCCGAAACTAAACGTTTCGAATGATGCCTTCTAAAAGCTTTCCCTTGTAAAATATTTTATGACGCATAAAACATCGCATTATCGTTTTTAATTTCCGTTGGTCGTTTAACAAAAGTTTCGTTTTATATCACAGAAAACGTTACAATCTCAGAGAATTGACAATTTTAATAACTCAATAGTTCACTTTGATTCTGTGTTTGGGGATGGCTTGTGGCAAATATTTCAAAAGGATTGCTTTCTTGGCGCTTTTTAATAAGTTTGACCTAACAATATTAAAACGTTTGAATTTCCCGCCAATTCTACCGTTTCCTAATTCTTGTTTGCTTTACTAATAACTTACGTACCAACTTATTTCTATATAATTCTTCGTAGGCATTTAGTGAGCTTTGAACACTGCTAGGGAACAGAGGTAAACATGAAAATAAGATTAGTTTTTCTTAGTTTTCTCTGCGTACGTTTTGCCTTTGGAAATTTGACGAATAAGGAACCTGTTCCTACTGATTATGACTTTGATTCTATCGGAAAATGTATAGTAGAGATTAGCGATAAAATACTGTTTAATCCAACTGTAATTGTGCTCTATCAAGATGAAGATATACTTAAGACACAAGAAAACTTTTTAAATGCAATTATTGAAATGTTGCAACAAAACAACATAGTGCACGCTGTACTAAAAATTACAAGTATAAATGACACGAGAAAAATATTAACTGAAAATATGTTGGTAATTATTCACCTAAATAACTGCACGGAAATATCTCATTCACATACAGAGGTGTTTTTCGAGAGCTGGAAGTATCTTTTGATAATGTCGAATTACAATGAAGATTGTGACGCTAATTTAAATTTTATTGGACAGTCAGTCGATCAATATGACGCTACGTTTCTACTAAATGATGGGAATTATCCCAACAAAATTATCACATTTTTTCCAGATATTGATGAGACCACATGCACGTTCTCAAACGAAGTAAAACCTACACATATAAACGATTGTTCTCATGGAGTTTTACTGAACAGAATAGTATTCCCTGCAAAAAGTCCCAAGAACTTCAAGAAGTGTCCATTTAATGTTGGCGTTGCCTACATGTTTCCCTTTACACAAATTACCGAGAAACTGGACGACTTGACTCCATTAGACGAAGTACCTGGATCTGACGTAGCAATAACTAAAGCACTGGCAGATTACATGAACTTAACACTGAAGCTCTTCTACGTATTCAAAAATGAAAAGAACCCTTATGTATCCACTGACTATCTCACCTATCTCCAAAATGGAAGTTTGGATGCGTGCATTGGGGGTTTTTATAGAATATTCGTAGATGCTGTGGATTTTTCTGGAATTTACAACCGACAGGCCGTTATTTGGATATACGCTGTTCACAGAGATGATAGAAACTGGCAAACACTGTTGGGCAAAGTCAATGGTCTCTACATATTTTTCATATTCTACATCTGCTACTCTGTGATTTGGCATATAATATCGAAAATTGACAAAAGAAGTGTTTGCCTAAAAGATACCCTATTTTACAGTTTTGGCGCGTTGATTGGATGCGCTTCTCTGCAAGAAGCTTACACTTTCAAACAAAAACTGTTGAACATTATCTACTTATACATGTGTCTTCACCTGTCCGCTTACATCAGCATTCAATTGTACTCTTTCTTGACAATTCAGGGCCCTCCGGAGATCCTTAGAACGAACGACGATGTAATGTCGTCAGGACGAACACCATTTCTTAACAACGAGACAAAATACTTCATTGAGGACCCAAAGTATGTTGCTTACGCAGCCACATCTGATGAATGTCTTACTTTAGAGAATTGTGCTGTGCGCTGCGTGGAACATAATGGCGTGACTGTTATCCTAGACGCTCACTTAACACTTTTTCAAATGAAAACGGCCATAAACGGTGAAGCCAGAGCTCTGCGTGTTAACGAAAACCTGCTAACCGTATATCATGAAATGCTTCTTAGACCAAAAATTCCCATTATCAGAAATTTTCAGCGTGGATTAACGCGATTGTTTGAGGCCGGAATTTGTGATCACTTATTCGCAGAAGCTATTGGGCTAACGGTAATAGCCGAGGCGGAGACTGCTAATTTAAACGCAATGGGTAACAGCTACAGTTGCGGTGAAGGATGTTCCATAACGTGGTCGCAAACCGCTGGTGCTTTTTACGCTTGGGGTTTTGGGTGTGGTCTGTCTGTTTGTGTCTTTGTGCTTGAAATACTGTTGAAAAAGGAGAAGAAAAGTGTTGATGGATTAGGTGATCTTT